>CAUYUJ010016072.1:912611-995585 GCA_963575745.1 Prorocentrum cordatum | reverse complement strand
TCCTCCTCCTCCTCCTCCTCCTCCTCCTCCTCCTCCTCCTCCAAGCTCGTCCCGGACAATGTTTCGAAAGGCCCTGAGATCTGGCGCCCTGGGCCGATTTTTTCCAAATTGGTTTGGCATACGCGGTCGTTGTTGGTTTCTGGGCTTTCGGGATCCTCTTTTTTCACGCGTAATAGCCCCGGGGAACCGCTCGACGCGCCCGCGCCAGCAGCCATTTCTTCTTTTTTCACACGTGTTAGAAAACGGCCGCGGCGCCAACGAATCGGCATTCGATGACGAATTTGAAATAAAACGCCTTTTTGCAGCGTGCGGGCCGTGGGGGCTGGTGCATATTGAAGATCGTCTTCTTACGGATAGTTAGCGGGAAGAGAACGACGACCGACGACGATAATGACGACGACAACGATTGTGATGACTACGACGACGACGGAAAGGCCCTGAGATCTGGCGCCCTGGGCCGATTTTTTCCAAATTGGTTTGGCATACGCGGTCGTTGTTGGTTTCTGGGCTTTCGGGATCCTCTTTTTTCACGCGTAATAGCCCCGGGGAACCGCTCGACGCGCCCGCGCCAGCAGCCATTTCTTCTTTTTTCACACGTGTTAGAAAACGGCCGCGGCGCCAACGAATCGGCATTCGATGACGAATTTGAAATAAAACGCCTTTTTGCAGCGTGCGGGCCGTGGGGGCTGGTGCATATTGAAGATCGTCTTCTTACGGATAGTTAGCGGGAAGAGAACGACGACCGACGACGATAATGACGACGACAACGATTGTGATGACTACGACGACGACGGACGACGATGACGATAAGGACAACGATGCGACGACGGACGACGACAAACGACGACGACGACGACGACGACGACGACGACGACGACGGAGACGACGACGGACGACGGACGACGACGACCAACGACGATTCAACGCAGAGCATATTGAAGCAAGCGATCCTCTTGAAGCGACAACTGGCGACAACTGGCGACTTTGCGACGCCCGCCACAACCACAATGCACTCCCACCAGCCCTTTGGGCGTGAGTGGTTTAGCGAGCTTTCTCTGTCCTCAACCCCCCAACCCCCCTTCTTCCTCTTCGGGGAGTGGTTTACCCCTCCCCCTACCCCCTTCTCCTGGACCTGGAGAGGGCGCCCCGCGGGTCGTTGGAGAGGTCTTTGTCCACTCCTGGGAGGGCAAAAAAAACGACTACCCTCACGAGGATTCTGGCGCTGAGGGGGGGGAAGGGAGTTTGGTCCCTGAACTCGTCGTTGAAGTAAAAAAAAAAAAAAAAAAAAAAAAAAAAAAAAAAAAAAACATTGATTTTACTACGGTGTTGGCCTCATTTTGGCCTTTTGAGGGGGCCGCGTTCCTCTTCCTTCTTAGAAAAATCATTGATTTTACGAAGGTTTTGGGCTGATTTTGTCCTTCTCAGGGGTCAGCGCTTATTAGCGCTTCTGAGGAGGTCGCAAGAATCACCAAGATAGCCCCAAGAGGCCCACAGGATGCTCCCAAGAGCCGTCCAGGAAGCCTCCAAGAGGCACCCCAGGGGCCCCAAGAGGTCACCTCGAAGCTCACAAGAAGCCTCAAGAGGCCCCAAGAGGCCCCAAGAGGCTCCCAAGACGCCCCCAAGAGGCCTCCAAGAGGCCCCCCAGACGCTCCAAGAGTTCCAAGAGGCCCCCAACAGGCCCAACGATGAGCCCGAACGACTCACACCAGGACGAAAGACCTCAACGACTCACACCACTAGGAGCCCGAACGAGTCACACCACAATGAAGGGCCCGAACGCCTCACACCAAGACGAGGCGCCCGAACGACTCACACCACGAGGAGCCCGAACGACTCACACCACGACGCGGGCCCCGAACGACTCACACCACGAGGAGCCCGAACGAGTTACACCAGGAGGAGGGGACCGAACGACTCACACACAAGGAGGGGACTCACACCACGAGGAGCCCGAACGACGCACACACAATGAGGGGCCCGAAGGAGTTACACAAGGAAGGACGGGGGGGCCCAACGACTCATACCACGAAGAGCTGGAACGACTCACATATCTGCAATTCACACAGACGCGAACACTCGCATTATCTCTGGCGCGCCTGCATGTCCTCGAGCGATAGCCGCCACAACGCTGCTACAACGAGGGCGGGGCCAATGGGGCAAGGAGTGAAACATGCATCATAACAACACGTGGCCAATTTAATCTATTCTATGGGGCCACTCGGGGAAGGAGTGAAATATGCATTACAATAATACGTTGCCGATATAATATACTCTATGTTTCGGTCCCATTTCGGCGCTCGGAGGGAACAGCGCTTCTCTGCCTTCATGAAACAAACATTGATTGTACGAAAATATTGGGTTATCCTGTCCTTCTCAGGGGGCATCGCTCGTTCGCGCTTCGACGGATCGCTCGAGGCTCCCAGCTGGCCCCAAATGCCCCCAGGAGGCTCCACAGAGGCTTCCAAGATGCCCCCAAGAACCTCCCAAGAGGACCCCAGATGCTCCCAGGATGTCTCCAAGAGGCTCCAGGACGCCCCAGGAGGCACCCGAAGAGGGCCTCCAGAGATCCCCACGAGGCCCTCAAGAGGCCTCACAAGCCTCGAGGAGCCACCCAAGAGGGCACCACGAGGAAAACCGAACGACTCAACCCATGACGAGGAGCCCGAGCGACGCACGCCAAGACGAACGGCCCGAACGACTCACACCACGAGGAGCCCGAACGACTCACACGCAAGGAGGCGCCCCAACGACGCACACCAAGACGAGGGGTCCGAACCACTTCCTCCACGAGGAGCCCGAACGACTCACACACAAGCAGGAGCCCGAACGACGCACACCAAGACGAGGGTCCTCAACGACTCACGCCACGAGGAGCCCGAACGACTCACACACAATGAAGGGCCCGAGGCACTCACGCAAGGAAGGACGAGGCCCCCAAGAAACCCCCAAGAGAAGGAGGCGCCCCAACGACTCGCACCAGGACGAGGGGCCCGAACGACTCCCACCACGAGGAACTCGAACGACTCACACACAAGGAAGGGCCCGAACGACGCACACCAGGACGAGGGGCCCGAACGACTCACACCACAAGGAGCCCCAACGACTCACATACAATGCGGGGCCCGAACCACTCACCCCAGGACGAGGGGCCCCAACGACTAACACCACGAGGAGCCCGAACAACTTACACACAAGGAGGGGCCCGAGCGACGCACACCAGGACGAGCGGTCCGAACGAATCACACCACGAGCAGCCCGAACGACTCACACGCAAGGAGGCGCCCGAACGAGTCACTCCAGGACGAGGGGCCCGAAAGACTAACACCATGAGGAGCCCAAAGGACTCACGCACAAGGAGTGGCCCGAACGACGCACGCCACGAGGAGCCCGAACGACTCACATACAATCCGGGGCCCGAACCACGCACCCCAGGACGAGGGGCCCCAACGACTCACACCACGAAGAGCCCGAAAAACTTACACACAAGGAGGGGCCCGAGCGACGCACACCAGGACGAGCGGTCCGAACGACTCGCGCCACGAGGAGCCCGAACGACTCACACGCAAGGAGGCGCCCGAACGACTCACACCAGGACGAGGGGGCCCGAGCGACTCACACCATGAGGAGCCCGAAGGACTCACACACCAGGAGGGGCCCGAACAGCGCACACCAGGACCAGGGCTCCGAACGACTCACACTACGAGGAACCCGGGCGACACACACACACACACACACGCACACACACACACACACTGAGGGGCCCGAGGGGCCCACACAAGGAAGGACGACGCCCCCAAAACGCCCCCAAGAGGCACCCAGAGGCCCCCCAGAGGCACCCAAGATGCTTCCAAGAAGCCCCACGACGCCTCTCGAGGCCCCCCCGAGGCGCGCAAGAGACCGCAAAGAGCCCCCTAAATAGCCCCGAGAGCTTCCAAGAGGCCCCCAAGACGCCCACGAGGAGGCCGAACGACTCACCCCAGGACGAGGGGCCCCAACGACTCACACCACGAGGAGCCCGAACAACTCACACACAAGGAGGGGCCCGAGCGACGCACATCAGGACGAGCGGTTCGAACGACTAAACTAACACCACGAGGAGCCCGAACGACTCACACCACAAGGAAGGGCTCGAACGACTCACACCAGGACGAGGGGCCCGAACGACTCACATAATGAGAAGCCCGAGCGACTCACATACAAGGAGGGGCCCGAACGACGCACACCAGGACCAGGGGCCCGAACGACTCACACTACGAGGAACCCGAACGACTCACACACAGTGAGAAGCCCGAGGCGCTCACACAAGGAAGGACGAGGCCCCCGAGAGGCTCCCAAGACGCCCCCAGAGGCTCCCAAAAGGCCCCCACGAGGCCCCCAAGAAGCCCCAAGACGCCGCAAGAGGCCCCCAAGAGGCCCCCAAGAGGCGCCCACGAGTCCTCCAAGAGGCCCCCAGAGCCTCCGGGACGCCCCCAAGAGGCCCCACGAGGAAACCGAACGACTCAACCCAGGACGAGGGGCCCCAACAAATCACACCACGAGGAGCCCGAACGACTTACACACAAGGCGGCGCGCCAACGACTCACACCAGGGCGAGGGGCCCAGAGGCCTACGAGGAGGCCGAGCGACTCCCTCCAGGACGAGGAGCCCCAACGACTCACACCACGAGTAGCCCCCACGACTCACACGCAAAGATGGGTCCGAGCGACGCAAACCAGGACGAGCGGCCCGAATGACTTACACCACGAGGAGCCCGAACGACTCACGCGCAAGGAGGCGCCCCAACGACTCACACCAGGACGAGGAAGCCGAACGACTCCCATCACGAGGAGCCCGAACGACTCACACCCCAGGAGGGGCCCGAACGACGCACACCAGGACGAGGGGCCCGAACGACGCACACCGCGCGGAGCCCGAACGACTCACACACAAGGAGGGGCCCGAGCCACTCACACAAGGAAGGACGAGGCCCCCAAGAGGCCCCAAGAGGCACCCAAGAGGCCCCCAAGAGGCTTCCAAGCAGCCCCACGACGCCTCTCAAGGCCCCCAAGAGGCGCCCAAGATACCACAAGGAGCCCCCGAAGAGGCCCCGAGAGCTTCCAAGAGGCCCCCAAGAGGCCCACGAGGAGGCCAAACGACTCACCCCAGGACGAGGGGCCCCAACGACTCACACCACGAGGAACTCGAACGACTCACACACCAGGAGGGGCCCGAGCGACGAACACGAGGACGAGCGGCCCGAACGACTCACACACAAGGAGGAGCCCGAGCGACGCACACGCAAGGAGGCGCCCGAACGACTCTCACCAGGACGAGGGGCCCGAACGACTCACACCATGAGGAGCCCGAAGGACTCACACACCAGGAGGGGCCGGAACGACGCGCACCAGGACGAGGGGCCGAACGGACTCACACCACGAGGAGCCCGAACGACTCACACACAACGAGGGGCCCGAGACAATCATACAAGGAAGAGCGAGTCCCCCAACAGGCCCCCAAGAGGCCCCAAGAGGCTCCCAAGATGCCCCCAAGACGCCCCCAAGAAGCCCCAAGACGCCTCAAGAGGCTCCCAAAAGGCCCCCATGAGACCCCCAAGGGCCCCTTCACGAGGCCCCGAGAGCCTCCAGGAGGCCCCCAAGAGGCACCACGAGGAGACCGAACGACTCACCCCAGGACGAGGAGCCCCAACGACTCACACCACGAGGAGCCCGAACGACTCACACACAAGGAGGGGCCCGAGCGATTCATACCAGGACGAGGTGCCTGAACGACTCACACTACGAAGAGCCCGAACGACTCACATCAGGACGAAGACCCTGAACCACTCACACCAGCACAACGGCAATCACTACCATAGCCGGCATCGGAGGAGCCACCGATGCCAAGGCAACAGGAACCGGCTAAGGAACCACAACCCAAGAAAAGTTAAATTCCAGGGACATGACTGTAACGAAACACACGAAGCAGAGGCGGAGGAGGAGGACTGTGAAAAGGACACACATGTTTTGCCATCGAGCGCTACGGTCTCTGCCATGATGCCGTTGAACATCCTCCAGCGAGATGTTCACTACATTAGAACTCACCTGACGCGCCACGGAAGCAAACTAGCTGCACATGAACCATTGGATACATACCGAAGCTCCAGCCATATATACAGAAAGGACGGACTCCATGGAGACAACATCCACTGTTCAGTCTCACTGTACCCAGAGCTGTTCTCTTATACCAGCGTGACATCCATAGTGGTACGCATGGGCCTCACCAGTACTGGAGGACAGACTATAAACTAAACGTACTCACCGCACCAATGAACCAACACTGAGTAGAATAACCAGCACTTTCACCAGAACAAGATAACAAACACCATCAGATATGCAGAATCCAGCACCCGCGAACTACAGTACGAGCTTCAGCCGTCTACAATACAAGTGCCACCAGCAAGCTGTTTCCTATAGTAGACCCATACGTGAGGCGTACGTGGACCAGCTGAGTGTAGTACACGTTCCACCAGCAAGCTGTTTCCTACAGTACAAGCCACCTGAGGCGCCACGGAAAATGTGTAGTTGCACATCCACCATTGGATGGATACCGAGGGCGTAGCCATGTATACAGGAACCCTCGAGTCCATCGAGGCAACATCCCGTCTTCAGTCTCACTCTACCAAGGGATAGTGTCCCCAGTAACACGTCTGGGCTGACGGCATCCGCGCCGTACCTCATCGCCCCCAGGCTTTGTTCCACCATTCGGGAGTCGGTTGCAACTCGTCCAAGAACTTCCGGTCGTCGGCGGATATCGCTCCGTCGCTGCCCGGCCTGCGTTTCTCCCCAAAATGCACGGGGGTCAGCAAACATTGAGCTTGGTGAATGCGGCAATGGCACTTGCTCTTGCGCTTGCTCTTCTGCAGCGCTTTGCGCAGGTGGCGCACTCGTTCGTCGATATCAGCGACGCACTCCTTGCACTGCAGTTTCTGGCGATTCCCATGCCTGTGGTTGTCCAATTGCTTTCGGTTGAATTTACGAGCCCCGAATCTGCAGGAACATCTCTGGCACATGTACGTCGCAAGGTCCGACGGGTCGAATCCTTGCGCACGGCGCGCCTGACGCACTAACGTTGTGCCCCGAGAAGACGAATGATGCCTTGCGTTCAGCATTCGACCAGTGCTTCAGCTCATATGCCGTTGCACACTTACCGCACCGCAGCTTCGTCTGACAGTCCAGGCACACCAAACGGGACTTCTCTTGCCTTTTCGCGTTGTACAACACGTTTTTGTCGAACGCCAGGCTGCCCAACTGCTCCAAGCAATCTTCGCACTGGTGTTCGTCGTACTTGCCGGGCGCGAGCCCTCGCTCTGCGCAGCCCGGGCACACGAGGTCTCGATCGTAATGCCGATGGTGGTTCATAATTTTCGCGCCCCGCACGCCTTCCTCAAAATCTTCTTTGCACGCAGAGCACCCGTGGCTTTGCGGGGTGAGGCTCTTCTTCCAGTCATCACGTTCCACACACCGCTTGCATAGTGACTCGTCTGGCGGGTGTGTCCTTGCAGCGATTCCATCGGGCATTATTTGGGAAGCCTCGGCCGCCCGCGCAGCCCGAGGAGGCATGGCGCCGACCTCGCGCGCGCAGCGCATGCATCTCGTCCACCTCCCCTGCGACACGTACTTCTCGTAGAAGTCGGCGGCTGCTTTCATGCCGAAGTCGCGAGCGTCGAGCATGTACTCTTGCTTCCCTTTGAGGTAGCAGCAGGCGCACAGGTGCTTCCTCGCCATGGGGTCCATCTTCTCAGCTTCAGCGGCGTCGTCATCAAGCGCACTCCATTCATGGATCGCCTCGTCTGCTGTGATCTGGCCAGAAAGCCTCCGCATCAGTCGCTCGGGCCCCACTGGGTTGCCGAGGCCGAACAGAAAGGTCGAGAACGGCTGCACGACGCAGATGTTTGGCAATCGCTTCACTCTGGACAAGCATACGTAGGCAGCAATCTGAGCTGTCATGGACGCCCTGCTGGACCATTAATGCTGCAGGTCCGCGAATG
Source organism: Prorocentrum cordatum (assembly GCA_963575745.1). Taxonomy (NCBI): domain Eukaryota; class Dinophyceae; order Prorocentrales; family Prorocentraceae; genus Prorocentrum; species Prorocentrum cordatum. Next base: position 987,559 of record CAUYUJ010016072.1, on the reverse strand, counting down.
CCGCTTCCAACGTCGCCCCCTGGATCATGTGAGCGGTGGAAGCGAAGTCGGGGAGAATCCAGAAGCCCGCGCGTCGGGCTTCGATGCCCGTATGCTTGTTCACTTTCCAGGTCCTGGATCTCCGCTTCAACGGGTGCACGCCCGTCGGCAGCTTCCCTATGCTCCACTGTGCTTCTGGGAAATGGATATAGATAACCAAGGGCAACCTATCCAATATGAGCTCGCCCACGATCTCCTGGGGACTACAATCATGCGCCAGAGTCCATCCGTAAATCACTCCCTTTCGGTGCCTGTACAGTTGTCTGCTTCGATCGACGTTGACCGTCAGCCGAATGGGCATGCCTTTGGCCAATGAGTAGATGCTCGGAATGTTGCCCGTCTCCTGGTCGCGCCTCTTCAGCCAGGAGAACAACTTCTCGTCTCATCCGCGCTCGGGGACGTCAACGTCGGGAGCCCGTGGATGTAGCTGTAGTCCTCCATGCGGAGGTTTCCAACTCTGCACTGGCCCAGAAACGAGTTGTACCATTCGTCGTCGCACCTCATCAAGTCGGTCAACTGCCAGAAAGATCACACGCTGTCGACGTCGTCTTCGGCAACTCGCGATCTCCTGGATGCAACGGCACATCTCGAGCGTAGCACCACGAGAGCTGAACGTTCTTCTGCTTGGCAAACTCCCTCGCGCGCAGGTTCGTCGCGAAGTACCTGGGCACGTTGAAGGTGCACAGAGCTGGTGCGCCGCTGAATGGGTTCATGTGAAGCTCTGGCGCCAGCGAGTCAGCGTCGGTCAGAACCCTGTGTCTCTTGCCTCGCTCCGCACGGCACTCCGCGCACTCGCCCTCTGGCGACTTCAGAAGCGCCGCCATGTCGGCGCACCCTCCCGAGAAGCGCTCCTTCCAAGTCTTGCGATACGGGCCAAGTACTGGGTCGTCCACCACGTCGTCGTTGCAACCGCACTCACCCGCGCTCGGGGACGTCAACGTCGGGAGCCCGTGGATGTAGCTGTAGTCCTCCATGCTGAGGTTTCCAACTCTGCACTGGCCCAGAAACGAGTTGTACCATTCGTCGTCGCACCTCATCAAGTCGGTCAACTGCCAGAAAGATCACACGCTGTCGACGTCGTCTTGCCAGAACAGCTCCAACGCGCGGTGCGCGCGCCCTGCGGGCACGCCCAGCGGGTTGGATGCCAGGAAGGTGCCCGTCACGGGGTGCAACTGCCAAAAATCAGCGCACATGGCCACGTTCACTCCCCCGAAGGCGCGATGCAACTCCCCCGCCCTCTTCTTGCACGTGCCCCTCACCCGGACAGCGGCATTGACCACTCGTTCCAGGGTGCCCAGCAGCTCCGCGGACATCATGCTCACCTGGAACTCATGAATACAGATCATGTTCCTTATTCTTTGTGCGCTGAGCTATGCTCATTCCCTCCATAGTCCTTGCAAACATGGTGACACATGGGACGCACGAGAGGATGCCCAGACTTTGCTATGAGAGCGCCGTTACATGTGACGAGGGGCCCGAACGACTCACACCACGTGAAGCCCGAAGGCCCACACCAAGACGAGGGGCCCGAACGACTCACACGACCAGGCACTCGAACGACTCGCACCAGGAGGAGGGGCCCGCACAACTCACACAAGGACGAGGGCCTCCAGCGACTCACACCACGAGGAGCTCGAACGCCTCACACCAGGACGAGGGGCCCGAACGACTCACACCAGACCGAGGAGCCCCAACGACCCACACACGAGGAGCCCCGAACGACTCACACCACGTCGAGGGCAACGAACGATATATTCCATGGAGTGACTCGTTCGGTGCTCTCGGGACCTCGTCGATGGTGATCACGCGCAGGGCCCCGCACTTCATGGACTGCTTGCGCCTGTCGCCCGTGGCATTCCCGTCGTCGTTCTGCGCCGGGATGCCGCTCCAGTGGTGCACCGTGTGGCCGTTGATCTGCGCCGCCATGGCGTTTTGAAACGCCAAGCACACGAACTGAACGCCGTGCTCCCAACCGCGACCTTCCTCCATTAAGTACCGCATCCAGCCAATGATGGCACTTTTTCCGGTGCCCGGAAATCCGTGCACTACGTCCAGCAGAGGTGGTTCACGTTGCCCTGCTGCTTCTCCAGCCACTCAATCTTCAAACGTCGAACAAAGTGCTCGAGAAACTGGCGCTGTTTCTCGTTCGGGATCTTCGAGCTCGCCAATATGGAAGCAAACGCTTTGTCGATGCTGGTGAAGCCATTCCCTGCAGGGTTGAACGAAGCAGCAGCATCTCGCTTCTCGTCGAAGGGAGCATCGTGTGCCTTCTGGCTCGTGCCACTTGCGGATAGAGCTGCGAGGTGGTCCTGGTACGCATCCTCGAAGATATGTCCCGGACATGCACGGTCTCCAGCCTTGACGCCAGAGGGTTCCGTCTTCCACACTCGCTCTCCGATGCGATGGCTTTGTTCATACTCGTGCAGTCGGACACTTTTCTTCGCTCGGCTGTTCTCCGAAGCCTTCGCCTTCACTTTCGCCGAGGCGGTCCACTTCTCGCCGAGGCTGTCCTCTTCTTTAGCCGATTGGAGCAGTTGTTGAAACTTTCCACCAGGGAGGCTCAGCGGAGGCATATCCTGCTCTTCCTCCGACGCATCTGCCTCGCTCTGATCGTCTGCCGCCTTGCCCGACGACGCCATCGTTTTCAACAGGAAACTCTGGATGAGTTTCGCTGCTGCTTGGCTGACTACGTTCCCGCGCACGTACTCGTCCCAAGCGGTCTTCCAGGATACGCTGTCCAGCGTCGATGGCGTCCATGTTGTGGTTGTCTTCTTGGTCAGTCTACACGAAGCTCGAACCTGGGGCGACTGATGCTGGGCCTCCTGCCAATGCCGCAGCACCGCAGACTCCATCCCCAACATACTCAGGTGAGGCACAGACACGTCTCCTCCATAGAGCGTCCAAGGGCGGAAAAATAAACTGCAATACTGAGCGTTGTAGGTCGAACTCTTGTGCACGCTGGGCATCGGCAAGCCTCCGATGACAACCGCGTCCGGCCTCGCCTTCCTAACCAGAACCCATGAATGGCAGAAGACGCCTGCGTCATGCGGGAAAACGCAATATTCGTCGGTCTCGGGTGTCGCTACGATGTAATGCTCTCCAGGCTTCGCGGCGACCTCTCCATCCTTGTACTGTTTGCTCCTGATTAATTGTTGACCTCCTTGTGTCCACGCAGTTCGCGGTGGCAGGTTGCGGTTCGAGTAGTGCGTCGGAACCAGTAGTGGTTCGCACCTCCACTGCCGCGAGAACTCGCACGCCGACAACAACTTCCAAAGGTGCTGCACAGGGCGATATCCGTAGGCGTCGAACTCGTGCACTCTCGATCGGTCCGTCCGCACGTGAGGTTTGCGAGCTGGCGGCACGTACGTCGTCATGCTGCTGTCCTTCATCGGCGACGAATTCTGGCATGTTTCCAACCTGTTCATCCACGCCCGTCCATCAATCGTATGCTCGTGGAAAGTCCGGATGCACTCTGCCTTCAGAAGGTCGCTCTGGTCAAGATTGCAGCACAGGTTGCAGACTTCCACAGCGCCGCGGTACGTGCTGTTCATCTCGAGCTCCGTTATCAGCCTCCCGCTGCTTGCTCCGAGCTGCGCTGCTTTCCCCCTGCCCTGTATCTTCGCCCTCAAGGTAAACAGCTTGTCCACGCATTTCTTCGTCTCCAAAGTGCCCGCGGGCTGTCGTTTCCCAATGTATCCCCCGAAATATCCATTCGTAACTACCTGCGTGCGCTGAATTGCTCGAGTGGCTCTCCCCAGACTCTGCTTCTTCATGATGCAGCGTTTCTTCCTGCAGCACGTCTCATGCGTTTGCTCGATGATCGGCAGTCTGTCATTGGGTTTCACGTTGCTGTTGCCCCCTGCAAAAGCGACGCACAGGCCTGGCATGCACCCGTTCAGCCACTCCTCATTGCGCAGTCCGAGAGTTTGCCCCAGCCAATTTCGGATTCCGCTTGTGCGCAGCGTGAACTTCTTGGCAAGGCCCTTGCAAACCAGCAGCGGCGCCGTCATCCACTCGGGGGACACTCTGTTGGTCCACGGCGCCTCGTGCTTGCACTCTCTCTTGTTCTTCTTGGAGGCGCAGGCGTTGGGCACCAAACGCTTCTCCTGCTTGGTCTTCGAATCCATCGCCAGGCGATGTATATGGTGTTTGCAGCGACACATGAAATACTGTAGAGCGCTGTTGAACTTCGCCTTGAAGGTGGCGCCGTCGCAGCTCAGGCCGAGCTTCTGAGCTTCACCTGGAGCTCCCTGCGCGGACGAGCCCACACCGGTTCTCGCGTCATCATACAAGAACCGAGGCAATCGGCCCAATTTCAACTCGCCCCATGATGGCAATCCAGAGCATTCGGACGATTCCGGGTACGTCGGGAAGTTCTGCTCCAGCGAACTTTTCATTCTAGCAAATTGGTCCACGTCGGGGTATCTCTCACAGCAGATTTGCCAGAGGAAATGCTTCAGCTCCGTCGCATTCACGAGACCTTCCTCGATTTTCTGCGCGATCTCCTTCAGCGTGGCGAACTGGTGCAGACGCTGAACGAACATGAAAAAATGATAATGCAGCCCCCCCGTCGTTTTCTGAGCCTCCACGGCGCCGAACAAAGCGTCCACGCGCCCGGCAATGCCTCCCATGGCTTCAGCGTTGCTGCCGAGGGCGCCCTGGCACGGCGAGCCAGATTCAGAGCACTGCGGACAGCGAGGGCACATGCGCACTCCGAGCATCGTCGCCAAGACCGTGCGTGTCTGCACGAAGAATGCGTTGGAAACGGCCAAGGGGTCCTCTGCGAGGAACAAGCGACGCGTGTCATATCCAGGAATGTGGAACTCAAACTCGTCCTCTGGCGACGGCTCCAGGCTCGGCGAATCGCTTCTTGCCCACTGCTGTCCCCTGCTCTCGCTTGCAACGAAGGGATCGTCCTGGCGGTAGCTGCTGAGCCTGAGCGCTAGATAATTGTGCCGCTCTCCGGGGGAAATAGTACAGAATATGTCATTCCCGTAGTTAACGCAAGCCCAGATCCCCAGGTGCCGAATCTTCGTCCGAATCTCCTGCGCGCCTGGAATGGCCCGGCATCGAAACCGGAAATCAGCCAAGAGTCGCCGCTGCAGGTTGCCGAGGCCGACTGCGAAAATCAGCTTACTGGCATCATTGTTGATCTTTCGGCGTCTGCCATCGGGTAACGTGTAGTAACCCTTCTCGAGCTTCTGGAGTAAATCGGCAGCGGCAATGGCAGCGTCAGTCTCCACGCTCTCTGCGCTTTGGCCTTGCAAACGTTCCCCTCTCTCGATGCTCAGACTTGCTCCGAGATTGACGCGTTCACGAAGATATAGATTCCACAAGGCCGGCGCAAACCCCCAAGTGCGTCAGAACTGGCCTTCTATCCGCTGCGGCAAGCCGCGCGTGAGATCGGACAACCTCACTGTGGTCGCTGGCCCCATTGCAAAATGCGCGTTCGGTAGCTTCCGCTGGGCTACGCCCACTGACGGCTCGAGCCACCTGTGCAGAAGCCCACGTGGAGTTGGGAGATCTTTCGTCTCTGGTCGACGCCAACGAAGTTGGTGCGGGACGTCGTGACCGCCAACAGCACGCGGCAGCGTGAACGGAAACGCCATGCCCAGGTACCAAACGGTATGCTGATTCGTCAGGTCCGTCCCACTCTGGATGTTGACGTCGCCGAACCTGGCAAACACGGACTTGTAATTCTCCGAGATGTTCGACTGGGCTCTGGCGCTCCGCTCAGCGACGATATATGCCGGACTCAACGCAGAGACGAAATCCTGCACCCGTCTTGCCGGCTCTGGAGGCGTCGCCAGTTTGTCTTGAACGAAGGAATCTGCAGCCCCTTTCTACCTGTTGCACCGCATCCTGCACTGCCTGCGGGATGAACTTCGCCTCCCCGTACTTCTCTGCGTACTTCTGGGAATATCTTTCGTGGAGGCGGGTTGCCACTCTGTCGCATGAGTTCAGGCCGTTGTTGCCATACCCTGGATAGCCGCTGTCGCGCATGAGCTCCATCAATTTGCGCATTACGGGGATGCGCAACGTCAGCCCTTTCAGGTGTTGCGCCAAGTTTTTGCTGCCCCCTTTGATGCGCACGTTCACCAGCATCGCCAACGTTTCCTCCGAATGTGGCACTCCGAGAGCATCCTGCAGCAACTTCAGCCGGTCCCCGTGGATCTCTTCGGCGTGCTGAGAAGCTTCGCGACAACATCTCTCGATGTCGTCCCAAGGCATGGAGAAGCTGAAGAGATTGCCCTTCACCTGCGTTCTGGCTTCAGGCTTGCCGAGCGGCACGTCGATGAGATTGCCATACGGGGCCTCCAAGTAATATACCAACATAGTACTCCACACCGTGCAGCACGCCGCGCACTCCAGCCACGTGACGTCGTTATCCACAATGTATCGACTCACGTGGCCGTAGTAATGGTCGCTGGCTAAACTCATGGAGATGGTCCCGCCGTCGAAGAACGAAGATGCCGCCTCGTGATCCCTGAGTTTACCTGTGCAGTCGCGGCATACTGGCACCTCGCACTGCGGGCACAGTTTCCTACAGAACGGCGGCGTCTCCCAATCCACCGAATGTCTGTCGGGACACGCGGGACATCTGACGTCCTCAGTACATCCGAATAATTTCCCTGCTCTTCCTTCGAAGCTAAACTGGACGGCCCACCGAGACACGTGGCGCTCTTGGCTATCCAAACAGGTGCTCAAGGGTTCACTTAACAGCTTTTGTCCTCTCCACGGGTACGCCTTGCTTGTCTCCACGTCCCGATCCACATGCCGCTTCTGCCATAGATCGAACCCGCAATTATTAAGCAGCGCCCCAGGGAATTGATTGCTTTTCAACATCCTGAAAAGCAGCCTCTTTCCAATATCCAATCTCGACGTTGCCAGAAGCGAAGGACATGGAACTCGACTCCAGATCTACTGGCGGGTACCCTGCGCAGGTCGTGCGAAGTTGGCCGCATATGAAACAGGCCAGACATCTCTTCGTCTCGTCGTTGTACCGCAGAGCTAGCAGGTTCAGGGCTCGCCGAGTTGTCGACAGACCCAGCATTGGCCACCGCTCCCGTTCGGCAACAGCCATGGCCCCGTATACGTAGTCCAAATTCGTCATCCAAGGAATGTCGTTGTTACAAAAATCTCACGCATCATACTGGCATGCGTGCGATCCATGGCGCCCCCAACCATATGATGCAAGAAAAATTCTCGGTCATTTGTGTGAAAACGGCAAGAGCCGCTCTGGGTGTCCTGGAAAGGACACGAGTACAACGGCAACTTCACTCCAGTTTCCAGGTCGGCCACTGTCAAGCTAGCGCCGTCAGCTCTCAGCGGCAACGCGGGCCGTTCTCGCATGAGTTTACGTAGTTCTCGGCAGCGGCCATCAATCACATCCATTTCTACGGGCACTCCACCCACCTGCTCGGCATTGGCGCGAACTGCAAAATATTGCTCCTTCACGCCGTCGCCCCCTTCGCTTTCAGACTCCTCGCCGGCACCTTCGCTTGACTCCGAAGCGAAGCCTTGGTCTTTGTCAGTTGCCTCGACCGCCAGCGTTCCTGCCTTGCCTGGGAGCTGGAACCCCAAGAAATCGAGCATGTCCGTGACGCACTGACCTCCATCCCTCGCGGCGACAGCTGGCATTGCCGAGGCTGCGCCCTGGCTTACCGCAGCATTGACGTGATCGTCGCAAAAAGCGTCACATCCACTATGAGTCTCGAAAGCCTGCTTCAGTTGCAATCCAGAGCTTCCGCCAATCGCGCGCCGCCCAGCGCGCACCCCAGACGGCGGCGGCGGCAGCGGGGCGCACTCGTTACTCTGACCCTGCTGCTCTCGCTTGACCTCCTCCCTTGTCCTGGCTCGCTTGGCCACGGCACTCCCATCATCCTGCCGCGTCACTTGCCCCGACGCTCTATCGTTCCCGTCTCCACCGTTCCTCTCTTCGGCGGGGGGTCCTGCCGGGGCTCTGTCACTCTGGGTTCTCAGGCGCTTCGCCTCTCTGTGCCCATCATCTCCAGTGGAGCCATCGCCGCCCGGGTTTCTTCCCCTTTCAGGCAACTGCTCTTGCGGGCATACCCGCAGCCGCTCGCAATGCGTTCGGACGGCACCCTGTCCGCCGTTATCTCGAAGGGACGTGGCCACCACTGGCAGGCTCGGGTCTCCGACGTGCGAACGTGCGTATGTCAACTCGTGCCTCGAAGAGCAGTGTGCGAAAATAACTACATTCTGCCTCTTGCAACGCGCCAGCGCAAGCAGCTCGATGTCGCTGAAATAATAATCTGCGCACGTACTCATGGCTTCCAGATAAGCAGGGTACACGGCATTGAAGAAATTGGCGGGCAAGCCAGCAGATTGGTAGTTGCATTCCCTGGCCTTGTCCACAGACTCTGCGAAAGCCGTTATCGGTTCCAGGTCGACGCCACCGTCGAAATCGAGGCCGTCAACCACGTCGTGGATCTTATTGAAAAACAAATCGAATGAGTTCTGAAGGCATGCATCCTCAACGACCTTTCTGTGCCACTCTCGAGCGCCAGGGGTTCCTGCAAACAGCGCTTCATACTTGCTCAGGCAACGTCTTCCGCAGAACTCATCAGATGCTTCTGCCGTGTACTTATCTAACAAGCCCAAGGATCGCATCAACGGCATTATGAAAACATCCTCAAATTCTTCGACGCAGAGAGAACCAAACTCTTGCATTATCCTTGTTTTACACTCCCTGTGCACTTCGAACTTATATACTTCATCCCGGCGGCATGCCTCAACGCAGCACTGAGCCACTTCGAAACGGGATTGCAGAAGGCAGTGCCACGCGTGCTCACCTTCGTTATCTCCAGCGTGCAGCGAGGCACCGAAGGGGTTGGGCTGCTTCGCAAAGGGTTGGATCAAATCCCAGAGTGCCCATTCCATGTCGCCCAGCAGCTCCTCGGACGACAGCCTCGATTTGAAGATGTCAGCGGTGGGACCGAATGCTTCGCGGAGAAACGAGCGAGCGTCGCGCTTGACCAGCTCACCCCTCTCCCACTCCCCCCACACAGAATGAATGGCGCACGCGCCGTCTCCAGCTGTAGGCATCGTTTCCGTCAGCATCCCCTGCGATTCTCGCACCGCTCGGGGCAAGGGCGCGTAAACATCACGTAAGTCCACGACTGGCATCTCTGTGAACTCTGCTGCGCGCTCTCAAGTATTGGGAAGAATAGCGTCCGTGCGGAGCTAAACTCACTGCGCAAGTGATACGCGGAGCTCACAGTAGAGCCTCACGCAGATGGATGGGCACTGGTCGAGACTAGCTTGGGCCAACCTGACTTGCACCACAATGTTTACGGAAAATCGCGACTGAATCGTAACGCCTTCTACCCTCTGACGGCAAAATCCTTGTGGACCCTAACTGTTAGCACACTCCCCTGCGGAGCCCAGTCCCTAGTCTCGACCCCCAGGAATAAGCAAAGCCGGGATAACACGAACCGACAGAGATAGGACAACACCGCGAAGCCTTGCAGCGGGGGAGAGGGGAGGGGCCAGGCCAGCAGCTCGGTTGGCATCATGCGCGCCAGTGAATGGAGATAACGCATAGTGTTCAGTATGCGTTCAGTACGACTAGGAGAGCTATGCTCATTACCTCCACAGACCACGCGGTTACCACACATTTAAATTCCAATACGCGGAGTCACCTGTGGAGGGTGGTTATGGCAAACGTCTCTTCATGTTTGTGGAGGGCGGGCAGAGAGACGCTCCTTCTCGCGCAAATCTCGTCTGCATGGCGACGCTTGGGGGGGCCTTGGGGGACCACTAGCGGGGTTGCAAGACCTTGCCATCGCAGCCGCGTTCACGACGCGCAGGTACAGCGCTCCACAACGCACATGCAAGGAGACGCCCGAACGACTCACACCAGAACGAAAGGCCCCCACGATTCACACCGCAGAGAGCACCAACAACTCACACACTGGGAGGGGCCCGAACGACTCACCCCAGGACGACAGCCCGAACGACTCCACCAGGACGAGAGACCCCGAACGACTCACACCACGAGCAACCCGAAAAAACTCACACGCAAGGAGGCGCCCGAGCGACTCACACCAGGGCCAGGAGCCCGAACGACTCACACAGCGAGGAGCCTAACTTATTCACACACAAGGCGGAGCCCGAACGACTCACACGAGGGGCCCAACCACTCACACCACGAGGATCCCGAACGACTCCCACACAAGGAGGAGCCCGAACGAGTCACACCAGGACGAGGGGCCGGAACGACTCACACCACGAGGAGCCCGAACGACTCACACACAAGGAAGTGCCCGAAGCACTTCCACCACGAAAGACGAGGGGCCCCAACGACGCACACCACGAGGAGACGGAACTATTCGCACACAAGGAGGGGCCCGAACGACGCACACCAGGACGAGGGGCCCGAACGACTCACATCACGAGGAGCCTGAACGACTCACACACAAGGAGGAGCCCGAAGGACTCACACCAGGAAGGACTAAGGGCCCCAACGATTCACACCACGAGGAACCAACGATTCACATATCTGCGACGCACAGAACACCGAACTCCTGCATTAGCTCTGTCTTGCGCTCCTGTGCAGTTCGAATTTGTCTGGTTCTTCTCGACAGGCCTCCGCGCAGCACAGAGCAACGTAGACATGAGATCGACAAAGGCAGAGCCACCCAGGGCAGTGCAGGGGGGAGGGCTCGGGCCAGCAGCTCGGCTGGCATCGTGCTTACTAGTGCTTGGAGATTCCGCAAAATGTTTCTTAGGATTGCTGTAACACAAGGACCAGCCTCAACGACTCACTCCAGGACGAGAGGCCCGAACGACCAACCCAAGGGAAGCCCGAACCACTCACGCGCAAGGAGGGGCCCGAAAGACTCATACCACGAAGGACGAGAGGTCACAACGATTCACACCACCAGAAGCCGGAACAACTCACGGATGCTGGCGGCGACGTCGACGACGACGACAATATCCACGCTTACGATGACAACGATGACTTCGGATACGACAATTCCATGGACGACGGCGTCGACGACCCAGCGATCTTCCCCGACCCGTCCTGCAGTGCGCACGCGGCACGAGATACTAAACTGATCAGGCTCACCCATGAAGTCGGGCGCTGGCGGCAGGCGGCAGGTTCGGAGGGAGAGGTAGAAGAGAAACAGAAGGAGAAACTCGCTTCCCAGATCGGTCCCCTTGACCAGATCTGAAGACTCACGGAACTCAGAGAGTGCACGTGCTGGGCCAGACTTCAGGTGGTGTGAGTAATTGGGGCCCCTCGCCCTGGGGCGAGTCGTTCGGGTTCTTCCTTGCATGAGTCGTTCAGGCCCCTTGCCGAACGACTCACTCATCGAGGAGAGGCTAGAACGACTCTGTCCAGGAGAGGAGACCCGAACAACTCACAACAGGAGGGGAGCACCGAAGGAATCCACTGCACCGTGGTAGCGGCCACACCGTCGATAATACTGCCTATCTCCCGGTGCGGCAAAGTAACGACATCACCCAGTACTGATGCAGCGGTGAATCATAAGGTAATCCCAGTACTGGACGTGAGACCATGCACCATCGCAGCCCACTGCCGCACGCCCGAAGAAACCTAGCAATCTCCAAGAGTCAGAGGCAAAAACGGCGAGTGCAGTAATCAGCAGCATCACCTGAGCAGAATAAGCAGCACCATTATAGATGATAGAAACCAGCATCGAAGAACTGACCAACGGATGTCAAGTTGAAGCAACATCCCATTTCCCAATTCGCTCTACCCAGAATCATAGTGGAACATAATACATTCGGCAGTTGTGCAATACAGTGCGTATACTATCAGAGCCCACTGCCGTACGTGTTCCTCCAACAAAGTCATACGAGCGTCCAGAAACGCGCGGCTCGCTTCCCTGGTAGGTGCAGGACCAGATGCGGGAGCCGAACAGCTATCTCTGTGGACCTGCGCGTCATCCACGTCATCAGCCCGATCGGTGGAAATCTCGGACATTTCGTCAAGAGCCTGTTGCTGGTGGAGTGTCCGAGCTTCTTGCTCACGTCTCGTCACGCTCTTGGTGTTGCTGAGGCGCTCATGGGGCTTGTCTGGGCACATCGTGTGAGTCCTGCAACGCGGCCGACCCGACAACAGATGCCCACGTACCCTCGGGATGCTCTTGCTGCGGCTGCGATTGCGCGCCCTGCTCTGGATGCGTCTCCGCGGTATGCTGCTGGATCGGCCCCTCCGCGGAGAAGAGCTCTCTGCGCCAGCAGGCGCAGAGCTACGGGATGCGCCAGCTGTTTTCGAACGCCCAGTCTTAGAGCGCCACTCCCAGAAACTCCAAGGGTTAGGATCTTCCTTCCATAGGTATAGTTCATGAGCCAACACGTCATCTACGTCGGGTTTCTCGTCCTGGGGGCGCATGCGATCATCGGAGCGGCTGCGAGGAGGGGAGCCACGGCGTGCACGACGGAAAGCGCGATCCCAATCACTCCGCAGTTCCTCGCCACTACGAGTAGCCATCGCGCGCGAGGTCGAGTGAGTACGTCTGCGCCGAGCTAAGCTCACTGCAGAAATGGTAGGCAGAGACAACTCACAGCAACCGGGAGATTCCTGGGGAACGGATGCAGGAATGATCTCCTGCCTCTGATGAGCCACAACGGCTACGGGCAACCGGCAGGGAATCGCAATGCCTTGGACACGATTATGGCACAGTTCCTCTGGACACAAGCCTCTCTCGCACATCCTTGTGACCTCCGTCTCTGATCACGACCCCCTGGAATCAGCAGCCGGGAAATCCCCAGTGCACGCAGCACAAGGTACCACCATGCTCAGGTTCGCAGCTTTGGGCTGCACCTGAAAGGCAGGTTCGCTCATTATGTCGGGCGCGTGCACCACGCGGCAACTTAGACATGAGAGGTGAAAAATGAGCAGCCGGGGAAACCGCCTCTCAGATCGGTCCCCTCGAACAGATCTGAGGAATCACGGAACTCATAGTGTTCGCGTCTTCGACCAGGATGCACGTGGTGTCGGTAGTTGGGGTCCCTTGCCCTGGTGTGAGTTGTTCGGGCCTCTCTGTGCGTGCGTCCGACGGGCCTTTCGCCGAACGACTCACACATCGAGGAGCGCCCCAACGACTCAGACCAGGGTGGACCCGAACGACTCACCCCAAGAGGAGAGCACCGCGCGAATCCCACCAGCCCTTTGGGCGTGAGTGGTTTAGGGAGCTTTCTCTGTTCTCAACCCCCCAACCCCCCTTCCTCCCCTTCGGGGAGGGGTTTACCCCTCCCCCTACCCCCTCCCCTGGACCCGGAGAGGGCGGGCCGAGTGGTGCCAAGGGGCTCTTATTCGACCACCCTCGCGAGGATTCTGGCCCCGAGAGGGGGGAGGTGAGTTTGGCGCCTCTACTCCTCTTCGAAGCAGAAATCATTGATTTCACTACGGTTTTGGCCCCATGTTGAACTTCTGCGGGGACCGCGCTCATCGTCCTTCCTAGCAAAATCATTGATTTTACGTAAGTTTTGGGGTCATTTTGTATTTCTCGGGGGGCAGCTCCACTTTGCGCTTCTGAGGAGGTCGCCAGAGGCCCCAAGATGACCCCAAGAGACCCCCAGGAGGCTCCCAAGAGGCCTCCAAGAGGTCCCCAAGAGGCCCCCAAGAGGCCCCAAGCGGCTCCCAAGAGGCCCCCAAGAGCCCCCAAGAAGCGCCAAGAGACCCAACGAAGCCCCCAAGAAGCCCCCAAGAGGCCCCCAAGAGGCCCCCAAGAGGCCCCAAGAGGCTCCAAGAGGTCTCCAAAAGGCTTCACGAGGAGCCCGAACGATGCACACCAGGACGAGTGGCCCCAACGAGTCACACCACGAAGAGCCCGAACGCCTCACACCACAAGGAGGGGCCCGAACGACTCACACCAAGACGAAGCGCCCGAACTACTCAGACCACGAGGAGCTCGAACGATTCACCCCACGACGCGGGCCCCCAACTACTCACACCGCGGGAAGCCCGAACGAGTTACACGAGGAAGAGGGGGCCGACCGACTCACACACAAGGAGGGGACTCATACCACGAGGAGCCCGAACGACTCACACATAACGAGGCACCCGAAAGAGTCACACAAGGAAGGACGAGGAGCCCCAACGACTCACATCACGAAGAGCCCGAACGACTCACATATCTGCAACCCACACAGACGCGAATTCTCGCATTATCTCTGGAGGCCTTCCCGTGGCACTGCAAGCCTGCACGTGTAGGGGAGGCCTTCGCCCTGCCTTGTTTTTTCTTTTCCCTTCTTTGATGGGCCAGTGCGGGAGCATTTCAGCCAGCACGTTGCGTAAAGCACGACGCGCCTACTGCGCGCGAGCGCGCTAGAGGAACACCGGAGGTTCGTCTTCCAGGCCTGGCGAGGGCACCATCCACCTCCTCACAAAGAATCGCAAAACCTCTCACCCCCTTGGCAGCGAGGGGCAGGGTGAGGGGCCCGAACGACTCACACCAAGACGAGAGGCCCGAACGACTCACATCACGAAAAGCCCGAACGACTCACACAAAAGGAGGAGCCCGAAGGACTCACACCAGAAAGACCGAACGGCTCCAAAGACTCACACCACGAGAAACCAACGAATCACATATCTGCCACGCACAGAAAACCGAACTCTTGCATTAGCTTTGTCTTGCGCTCCTGTGCAGTCCGACTGTTTCTGGTTCTTCTCGACAGGCCTCCGCGCAGCACAGACCAACGTCGACGTGAGATTAACGAAGGCAGAGCCACCCAGGGCAGTGCAAAGGGGGGGGCTCGGGCCAGCAGCTCGGTTGGCATCGTGCTTACTAGTGTGGGAGATTACGCAAGTGTTTCTTAGGATTGCTGTAACACAAGGAGAAGCCTGAACGACTCATTCCAGAACGAGAACGACCAACCCAAGGGAACCCCGAACCACCCACGCACAAGGAGGGGCCCGACATACTCTTACCACGAATGACGAAGGGCCCCAACGACTCGCACCACGAGAACCGGAACGACTGACAGAGGCTGGCGGCGACGTCGACGACGACGACAAGATCAATGCTCACGATGACAACGATGACCTCAACGACGACATTTCTATGGACCACGGCGTCGACGACCCAGCGATCTTTCCCCACTAGTCCTGCAGTGCGCACGCGGCACGAGATACTAAATTGATCAGGCTTGCCCATTGATACGGTCGGACATAGTCCAGCTCTGCCTAATCAAAGGAAGCTGCGGCACCCAGAGAACGTACATGGCTCATGAGACCAGGCACGAATGTAGCATAGAAGTACGCGTCTCTGGGACACGCGCACAAAAAACTGCACGCGAAGCTGCCAATAGCCCTGAGTGATACTGAGGTGGAACGATCAGAGCTGCGAGTCGTCCGCGTCCACTTGCTCACAGATTGGATCCAAGAGCCTCTTTCAGCGCAGAGGCGGTTACGTGATCCGTAATAGGGTCCAATGCCATGTCCACCGTGACATCCGATGCAGAGTCCAGTCCGTCAGGTGGCTCGATGCCCATGATAGCGGCCACCTCCGCCCACCTGCTCCGCGGAACCAAGCAAGTCCCATAATGGTCACGCGCAACATTGCCACGAGAGCGTGCACCGTCGGCTGGATCACGGTACTCATAGCCGTCCGCGGGAACCCACGAGTTCAGGTGCGGCTTCCGGTTAGTCATGTATAGGCTTTCCCACAAAGGGCTGAACCAGCGGAAGATGAAGCCATTCGGGAGAATAGAATGCCCACCATGTGCTCGACACCGCCTGCACAAAATACCATCGCATAGCACCTTCCTGATAGGAACGTAATGATCCTCGACCCATTCAGTGTCGGTCACCGGGCCGATAGCTCCATGATCGATTTGCGTCATGATCGTGTCCATGCGCATGGCATAGAACATACGGCGGGAACAGGGCTGCCGATGCCAGGTGATGAAGGCGATGAACATAGCGGTCGAGTCCACGTTCGCCATGGGAACCCAGCGCGGCATAGGGTTGGCGGGAAGCGACATTCCAGCAGACGATTGGCCGCACGCTATATAGACCGCCTTTGCGCTGCCCAATGCGAAACACCCTGGATCCGAAACGGCTGCAAGGAAGAGATGACGTGCTGTGCTGTACCAAGCCCTGGCACGCTGCGTGCATAGGTCTGGCATACCACGCCGTGCAAGAGTCCGGATGTGAATAAAACCGCAATTCGGGGCCGGCCTACACGATGTTCTACTTTTTGCCCTAACTGTGCCATGAGGAGAAACTCGCCTCCCACATCGGTCCCCTTGAACAGATCTATTGACTCACGAAACTCAGAGAGTGCACGTGCTGAGCCAGACTGCAGGTCGTGTGAGTAGTTGGGGCCCACTCCAAGAAACCCAGCCACAACCGCTAGTAGATGCAATAACGGCGAGCACAGTAATCGGCAACATCATCACAGCAAAATAACCAGCACCATTGCGGAATATAGAACCCAGCACCAAAGAATCCGCGATCGGACACTGAGTTGAGGGAACATCTCGTGTCCCGACTCGCTCTACCCAGAATCATAATGGGAAATACTGCAATCGGCGGTCGTGCAATAAAGAACATACACTATGAGAGCCCAATGCCGTACGTGTTCGTCCATCAAAGTCATACGGGCGTCCAAAAAACGCATGGCTCCCTTCCCTGGTAGGTCCAGGCCCTGGTGCGGGTGGCGACCTGTTATCCCTGTGGGCCTGCGCGCCATCCACGTCATCACCCCGATCAGTAGAAGTCTCGGAGATTTCGTCAAGCGCCTGCTGACGGTGAAGTGTCCGAGCTTCCTGCTCACGTCCCGTCACGCTTGTGGTGTTGCTGAGGCGCTCATCGGGCTTGTCTGGGTACATCGTGTGAGTCCTGGAACGCGGGCGACTCGACAACAGATGCCCACGTGCCCTCGGGATGCTCTTGCTGCGGCTGCGATTGCGCGCTTTGCTCTGGATGCGTCTCCGCGGTATGCTGCTGGATCGGCCCCTCTGCATTGAAGAGCTCCTGGCACCGGCAGGTGCAGAGCTACGCGATGGGCCAGCTGCTTTCGAGCGGCCAGTCTTAGAGCGCCACTCCCAGAAGTTCCGAGGGTTAGGGTCGAGCGAGGTCGAGTGGAACGTCTGTGCCAAGCGACGCTCACTGCACAAATGGTAGGCGGAGACAACTCACAGCAACAAAGAGATTCCTGGGGAACGGATGCGAATCTAATCTCCTACCTCTGATGGGCCACAATGGCGACGGACAGCCGACTGGGAATCGCAATGTCTTGGACTCGATTATGCCACAGTTCTTCCGGACATACACTCCCTCACACATCGATGCGAACCTTCGTCCCTGGTCACGACTCCCTGGAAACAGCAGTCGGGAAATCCCAAGAGCCCGCGCGACTACCAAACCCGAAAGAGCCAAGTAGAAAGAGAGTCCATCACGAACACCGAGAATAAACGAATCACCGAAAGCAGACTCACACGCGCCGGCCAACAAACCAAGACCAGAGAAAAGCGAGATCCCAAGGACACAACTGAAAAGGAATCGAACGAGGCAGAGGCGGGATGAGAACTGTGAGAGGACACCCATTTTTTCCCAGCGACGCACTCCTTGCAGTGTAGCTTCTGGCGATTCTGCAGCACTGTACGAGCACCTCTGGCACATCTACGTCGCGGGATCCGACACGTCGAATCCTTGCGCGCGACATGCCTTCCACACCCAAGTGGTGCCCCGAGAAGATGCGCGATGCCTGCGTCCACTCTTCGACCAGTACTTCAGCTCATATGCCGTTCTTTAGGACCTACTCTCTGTCATATCCCTTGTGCATCCCCGTCTTTTGTCACAACTCCCTGGAGTCTGCAGTGCTGAAATCCCAGGAACAAGCGAACAGGAACCAGCCAAGGTTCCAGCGTCACCGAAAAGCGAGCTCCGCCAGCGATCGGTGCTCGTTCACACAGGGAGATTGCTGGCCAATGGCCGAGAAGGGCTGAGAATGGCCCACAATGGCCGATGCTTAGGCGCTCAGGCAACACCATAGCGAGAAATCTCGACTCACACCGCGAGGAGCCCGAACGACTCACACACAAGGAGAGGCCCGAGCGACGCACAGCAGGACGAGCGGCCCGAACGACTCACACCTCGAGGGGCCCGAACGACGAACACCAGGACGAGGGGCTCGAACGACGTATACCACGAGGAGCCCGAACGACTCACACACAATGAGGGGCCCGAGACACCCACAGAAGGAAGGACGAGACCCCCACGAGGCTCCTAAGAAGCTCCAAGAGGCCCCCCAGAGGCCCCCAAGAGCCTTCCAAGAAACCCCAACACGTTTCTCGAGGCACCCAAGAGGCTCCCACGTGGTCCACTGCCCCGCCGCCAACATACATGTAGACGACGCTCTTGCCCTTTTCCTTGATGGCTGTGGCTATGCGTCCGGACTGGCAGGCCTTGTTGAACCACAGGTCCCCATCGTCCTCTATGACCCGCATTTTATGTTGTTGTCTGATCACCCGCGCATGCAGCGCGAGATCTTTGTCCAGCACGAACGACAGAAACCGCGCCAGGCTGCAGAGTCCTGTTATAGCGCTCTCGACCTCCAGGCCAGCCTGAGCATGAAGAAATGGAAAGCAGGGGCGCGTCACGCCTTTGCTTTCTTCGGAGCTCACCTCTGCGGTGGCGCACGGCAGCAACAAATGGCCGAACCTCAAGGCGGGCATCCAATTCATCACGTCCACATCGCACTTCACCTTGTCGTGCATATCCTGCACGTTCCATCGCTCGGCTGCCGCTCCATGGCCCAAATCCCGCAGCGACCTGGTAGGCGCGCGCGCGAATTGCGCCAGGGAGGTGCCTGCGCCAGCAGCTTGCGCTAGGACATCATCGAAGGATGTGTAGTCGCTGCGTCCCTGGCCGAGTTGGCAAGTTGGGAATCTGGTTCCGATCCAGCTTCCACCACACATCATAAGCGATATCCTGCACACGGCGAACAGCATCAGGCAGAAGGCGAATCGCAAAGCAGTCGTGATACGACGCTTCTATATTCGAGCGTTCTTCGAGAATGCCCCACGGCAGGTTGTTCACCCAGATGTGTTCGTTCCTGCGCTTCGCGTACTCGGAGCAAAACTCGTCCTTCGACCCTCCGACGACATACTCATGGCGAGCCTCGCGGGGCTTTCCTGGATGCCCGAAGGGTTGTACCTCGACCCACATGCAAGTCTTCATCACCCCGCGCGTCACGTTGATGTACTCTTGGTTCAAGTTCCTTTGCGTCCCAGCGTATTGGTCCTGAGCACGCACTGTGCGACGATGCCGTACGCAGCGAACTATAGGGACGCTCTCCCCCCTCACATTCAAAGGGAGCGACACTTGCACGACCCCTGGGCCCACAGCTGAGTCATCGAAAACAGCTTGCATCAAGCAACACAGCGGGATTGCTGACCTGCTCAGAGGCATGATGATCAGCACCGTGGGTCGTGGGAAAGCTTGCCCCTCCTCCTGAAGATTCCGATATTCACACAAATCTGCGGCAACGGCGTGACATAAACATTCGAACAAGAGGGGGTGCCAGCCGACTTCATCACCGCCCCGCACTGGACTCCTTTACCACTGGCCGCCGTCGTAGAATACGTGCTGCAATTTAGTACCAGGAGCGACAGCGGCGTCGGAAGCAAAAGTGCTGGCGAAGTCAAAACAGTACGCCACGTAGTTGCACACATCCTCGCCGCACCTTTTGCAAACGTCGAGAACTGCATTCTCGGCCTTCAGGCACCATTCATACCACGGACGGGCCTCAGGGACGGCCACGCTTCCTGTCGGAGCGGACTGCGTGGGCTGAGCTACGCTCACTGCCAACGCGGTGTAATCCTCGCCATCACCTTCCAGGCCATGCGGAGCGAAGGGCAACACGCCTTCCGGGCTGTCAGAACTGACGGTGGAGCGGGCACGTCGGCCACCGAAATTTTCCACTCTCTGATGCTGATCCCCCACCATGAGCAGTGTCTGTACAGACACGTTCGCCAAAGCAGCCACAACTTGGGAAACGCCGTAGGACTCAAACTCTTCCATGCAGAACAGGCTGATGTCCAGGCGATTCAACAAACGGTTCAGGTAGCCTTTGATGGCTCCCGCCCGCCACTTGACGAAATAATCCATTGTGGACACGATGAGGTAACCGTCGGTGCCTTCTTTGATGACGTTCTCCCAGAGCTCCGCCCTTCTCCGCTTGATGGCGAAAATCTATCGCATGTGTTGGCGAGCAAGGTCGCGGAACACCTCCAACGCCGCGAACTCCGCGTCCCCAATCACGACAGATCCGGCCGCTGGCAAGTCTTTCCAGGACATGCGGAACTCCATGATACTCTGATAAGCAGGACGTAACTGCAAGACTGCCAGCTGTTGCACCTGTGCGCGCAGGGAATGCAGCTGTTCATTCACCAAATCCGCAACCTTATTTTCCCATGTGTTCAACGCCGCAGGGGCATCTGAAGGCCGACCAAGCCAAATAACTCGGGGCCCGAAATCAGAAACCACAAACACATTTTTGAAGAAATCTGGACCTTGTAACATGGAGTCACGCAAATTGCGCGGAGGAGTCACGATCACCACTGCGCCATTTTGTTTGTTGACGTGCTGCAACGCTGTCTCCACCAGCAAAGCCAGCAGTAACGACTTCCCAGTACCTGCAAAAGCCTGGATAATGAGGTGATGATTGTCCGAGGCGTTGATGATCTCCAAGCAACGCTTCTGATCGTCCGACAGCTGAATGCAGCGCCTGCGCAATACCGACTCGATGAAAGGAGACGATGGAGACACTCTGTTCTAAAGCACATTCCCCACTGCCACTGACGGGGCAGACCCAGGTTGCATTATGGAAAACGCAGCCCGCAGAGCGCCGAGGCCCAGAGTATTCTCCACAGTAGCGCTGCGGACAAGAGCATCGTGCTGGTATACTCGATTGCCAACCCATTCCAGGAGAACGCCGAGATACTCTCCCTCTTCAGCCACCTCTGGCTCCAGAGTGATGCGAGTAGCGTAATCTTTCTTCGGCGCAGCCGTTACGACATGAAGCGCTCCGCTCCGATAGGCGGTGTCCAGGATATCTGGGCTAACGTGCGGGCTAGCAATGCGAATGTCTCGACAGCCTGCGCTAAGCGCATTGTCCTGGATGCCCATGTGGGACAATACGCGCGTACTTATCATCCACAACATGCGATGCTTGTCAGTTGCGAAGTCGCCGTCGGAATCTACGCGCCAACTAGCATCCCTGTCAGTGTACGTGTGCATGTCGCACACGATGGTAGCACTACCGAGATTGTCGTCGTGAACCTTCAGACGCACCACATCTTCGTTGCGAACAGACCCCGTCCGCAATTCGCAAAGCAACTTGCCCTTCGCAACATGCAGCAAGGCCGGCACGATCTCGGACTCGAAGTTGAACCTGGTCTTGCGAGCCGCGTTGCTGGGCCCCAAGCCACAACAGTCCACGGACATGTGCACAGCGAACTTCACCAATCGGGCGCAACTGCACCCCCGAGCCACGATATCTGCGGGCGCAAAAACCGTGTCACCGCAAGCTTTCCAGCAAGTGTTGGGCCGCTCGGGAGGGGGAGGCTCTTTCGTACCTAACTGTGCGACGAGTTTCCTCACGCAGTTCAACTCACCGTAGCCATCCTGCCTCGGCCTCTTGGCAATGTGAGCGAACTTCTGCGTGAGGGCCTCCTCCGCGAACTCTATGCCTCTCACGGCGTTCAGTTTGATTGCACGAACTAGATGTGGCGGTAGACAATCCGCAATGTCTGCTGGGCGACGACGGCATGGCGACGCTCGGTCGTTGCCAAAAGAAACAGGAATGACCACCTCCTCCTCGGCACGTACTGCCACCCAAAACTTCAACAAGTGCTTGCCAGGCAATGCACTGTGGATGACGTCAGCCTCGCCACGCGGTAACCATGCACCACGAACTGCGAGCATGACACGCAGAGTCTCTACTGCATCTGGAAATTGGCAGGCGGCACGACCCCTGAGCAAACAATTCGACCCGTTCCGAGCCGGATGAGCGCAGCTAAATTCTGCATCTTGACTTCCCGACGGAACGCCATCATGGAGCGATGCTCCAAACGTGTTCACCATGAACTCCTCGAAGTCCTTGCCCTCCTCCTGCTCGCTCCAACGAGCCCCGGTTGGTAACAAAGTTACAAGGGCGTGCGGGCACCTCTCCATGCCGACCGCAAGAAAGCTGAAGGGCAGAAAAGGTTGCTGATAGGCGGAGCTAAGCTCACAACCACACCGCAGCGCTGTGAGCCAGAATGGCAACAGCGACTACAATTGTAGAGCACCTGTGGATTTCGGCCACTCATGAGGCCCTTCATGATCCCAAGACACATCTTCGGACCCTCCCGGGGCCTCACGCAAATGCGACACAGTCTCGGCAATTCTACCAGCGGCGTCCCCCAATCCTGCAGAACCCAAGCCCGCACCGTAGCGATCGGCATTCCTTCTGGACTTTCTCGAGGCATTGTTGGAAACCTCGTGCGCGATGTGTGCGCCTCCTGGGCCCTCCTGGGCCGTGGACCGTCGACGCACGAACTAACGAACCTCAAGCGCCATCTCCCAGCGTCATGCAATGATTGCACCGAAACTCGAAAGCGCTCCGCTCCCGCGGACGTTCTCATCATACCACTAACGTGAGAATCTGCGCGCGCGCACCACCAGAACTCCGACCACGAGAAGGAGGGCGGAACGATCGAGTAAAAGTTTACCAGGAGTCACCTATGGACAGGGTTACAAGTAATGTCAGGCATTGTTTGTGACGACGTGCTGCGCGCTGCGCATTCTTCCACCCAACTGAGAACATGGAGACGCATGGGGCTCACTGGCAAGGTTACGAGACGGTGGCGAAGTGCCCGAACGACTGAGCCCTCGAGGAGCCCCAACGACCCACACACAAGGAGAGGCCCGAACGACTCACACCACGACGAAGGACCCGAACGACTCGCTCCATGAGGATCCCGAACGACTCACACACACGGAGAGGCACGAACGAGTCCCACTAGGCCACGAAGCCCGAACTACTCACACCACGGGAAAGCCGACAACTCACACACAAGAAAGCTCCGGAACGACCCTCACCAGGACGACGAACCCGAACTACTGATACCCAAGCAGACCGATCAATACACACAAGGGAAACCCCGCACGACTCACACCAGAACGAAAGCCCCCGAACGACGCACACCAGGAAGATCCCACATGTTTCTCACACCAAGAAACGCCCGAACGACGAACAGACAAGGCCCGAACGACTCGCAGCAGGACGAAGGGCTCCGACGACACACACCACGACGAACCCGAACGACTCACACACAAGGAGGGGCCCGAGCGACTCACGCCAGGACGAGTGGCCCGAAGGACGCACACCACGACGAACCCGACCGTCTCACACGCAAGAAAGCCCCCGAACGACTCGCACCAGGACGGGGAGCCCGAACGATTCACACCACGAGAAGCCCAAGCGACTCACGCCCAAGGAGGGGCCCGAACGGGGCACACGAAGACGAAATGCTCAAACGACTCACACCATGAGCGGTCCGAACGGCTCACACACAATAAGGGGCCGAAAAAACTCACACGAGGAAGGACGAGTGGCCCCAACACCTTACATCATGGGAGACCACAACAAATCACATTTCTGCAACGCACAGAGAACTGAACGCTGGCATTATCTCGGGAGGCCCTCCGAAGGCTGTTTGAACCTGCAACCTTCGGGGAAAACTTGTTCCTATTATATACCTTATAGTGTGTACTCTTTTTTTTCCCATCTATTTTTTTCTCCCTATCTTACTCTGAGACGACAAGGCGGGTGCAGTTCAGCCAGCACGGTGCGAAACGCACGACGCGCCTTCTGCGCACGAACGCAGTATACGGAACATCGAAAGTTCACCTTCCAGGCCTGGCGAGCGCTCCATCGACCGCCCTCGGCAGCGAGACGAACGGTTCCAACTCTGTCGGGTGTTTCTGTTGTGTTACTATTGTGGATGTGTGGACTGTTCTGCGCGTTCGTTTTCCATGTATGTGCGTGCATGTATTGGGCAAGACGGGTCCCTGAATGTCGCAAGAGGGCGAGAACATGCATAAAAAGGCTCGTCGGTGACGCGTCCCGGGAACATTCCGCGGTGACAACCGCGCTTGCATGTCCTCGGACGGTCAACGCAACGACGATGCTGAGACGAAGGCGAGGCCAAAAGAGCCAGGAGTGAAACATCATCATGAGAGACAGCGGCGAGCCCGCACGGGTCATGACCGATCTCACCTGCCTCAGCAACCCTGCCAGCGCAAAAAGGATGGCCGCGAGCGTTCCGCTCGCTCTCCAGAATGAAAGCGCTACCAGGAGTGCTCCCCCTGTCGTCGAAATGGCGTCGGCGTCGTCAGCGTCGCCATTCACGTTCTCGTTGTAGTCGTCGTCGTCGTTGTCTCGACGACGTCCTCGACGAATCGTCGTCGTCGTCGTCGTGGTCTTCGGCGACGGCGTCGTCGTCGTGGTCGTCGTCGTCGTCGACGCCGTCGAGCGGTCATCGTCGTCGTCGCTGTCGTGGTCGTGGTCGTCGTCGCCGCTTTCGACGTTCCAATGCCGCCGCCGTCGGGGTCCTCGAGCAACATCACTGCTACGCACCACCAGCGCTCTTCCTTCGGCAATTCCGTAGCGGACCGCCTGGAATTCTAAGCGCACCCGCAGAGGAAAAAACTGCCAATCTGCTTCGCACAGATGTTGCAGATATACGAACGAGATGATTATCTGGTCGGACTGGGTGACCCTATCAGCCATTCCAGTGAGACCTAGCGCCTAGACATCAGCTTGACCACTTCACCCAATGCACCCACGCGGAGTACCAAACAAACCTGCCGAATTGTTGCACGGGAGATCCGCCATCGTCACAGCGAAATACACCACACCCTTCACAGCAATCTCTCGCGGGTAAGTACGATGCCGCCGAAGAGGAAGGACTGCTCGTAGTCCACTGCGCCTGATGCGAATAGCGTACTCTTTTCTCGGCGCTGCCGTGCCGACATAGAGCGATCCGCTCCGATAAGCAGCTTCCAACTAAGTGGGCTCACGTGAGGGTGAGCAATGACAGGGTCTCAAAAACCGGCGCTACGCGCATTGCCCTGGATGCCCATGCTCGACACTCCAGCGTACTTATCACCCCCGACATGCGATGCTTCACAATTGCAACGTCGCCGACGAAATCTACGCGCAAACGGGCGTCCTGGTCGGTGAACGGGGTCATGCTGCGCACATGGAAATACAAACTCGTGCCTACCTGAGCGACGAGTTTCCTCATGCAATTGAAGTCACCGCTGCCATCCTGCATCGGCTTCTTCGTAATGTGAGCGAAATTGACCGCGACAGCCTGCTTCGTGAACACTATTGCTCTGACGGCGTTCAGGTTTATGTGCAGAACTCGCTCTGGCGGCAAGCACTCCGCCATGCATGCTGGGCGACGGCAGTGCGGCGACGATCGGTCCTTGCCACGCAAAGGAGGCATGCTCACCGACTCTTCGCCCTGCTCGCTCCAAGGAGCCCCTTATGCTGGCCAAAGTATCAGGGCGCACCAGCACCTCTCCATGCCGACAGCAAGGAAACCTGGAGAAAGAGGCGTTTGCTGATGGGCGGGGCTAAGCTCACAGCCGAACCGCAATGCTGTAAGCCAAAGTGGCAACAGCGACGACAACGCTGGGGCACTCCTGGGCGCTCCTGGGCCTTCGGCGTCTTGGCCCGAACCACTCGCGTGAATACCTGCGTGACCGCACGACAAGAACTCCGAGAAGGAAAAGGAGGAGGAAGACGAAGAGCGGAACGACCGATTTCAATTCTACCAGAGGTCACGACTCATTGCAAGACGATCCCGAACGTCTCACACACACGGAAAGGCCCGAACGACTCCCACTAGCCCCAGTAGCCCGAACTGCTCACGCCACGAGAAACCCGATCGATTCACACACACGGACGAACCCGAACGACTCTCACCAGGACGACGGGCCTGGGCGACGGACACCACGACGAGCCTGAACGACTCACGCGCAAGGAACAGGCCCGAACGACTCGCAGCAGGACGAAGAGCCCGAACGACTCACACAAGGAAGAGGCCAAATGTGTCGCAGACCACAACACGCGCCAACCACTCACAAACAATGAGAAGGCCGAAGAACTCACACCAAGGCGCGGCGCCCGAACCTGCAACACCCCGACAATCTCGAGAGACTCTTGCACAAGGAAGGGCCCCAAAGACTAACGCCAGGACGAACGGCACCAAGAACGCACAGAACACTCGCGAAGCAGAACGCGCGAACGAACGGCCCGAACGACTCCTAGAACACGTCCCAGCAAACCAAGAAACCCGAACGAGGAAGCGTAGGCCGCCCTTGAAGCCAAACGTAAGAATCGTTGAGATACTCCTCGAGGGAAAACGAACGCGGCAGCAGCGAAGACGGCGGCCCCGAGCGAGCGGCAGGGTCGTCGACGTCGTCGTTTTCGTCGACGTCGTCGCCGGGGAGTACTGACTCGAACACCAAACTTGGAGAAGATCGCAGACGATTCCACAGGACACCACACAAGCAACGCAACATGACATGTCTGAAACGTGGCACTCGATAATCGCCGACGGATTGAGGTGTCCATTATAAGCCATGCTACACGTAGACACCCTGTGAGAACCCTGGAAGGTACCTGGAACTGCACCAAGCACAACCTTGTATAGTACTATATCCTGACAATCGGGGAAACCTGCAACACGAGAGAACTAGACCCCAGGCCCCTGGACACCCTGAGGCACGATACGCCTCGATCCACTACATGGACTGTGGCGGGATACGCCGACAGTCATGTTGAGAGCCTCGAGCTCTTGCATGCCTGCAAGACCTCTCAGCGCACTGTGCTCCTGCACGACTACGAAGAGCGTTCTACCTAAATCTACTGTGTCCCGTTTTTTCCATAAGGCAAAGCGAACCACTTCAGCCCGCACGCTGCGTAACGCTCCACGCGTCACCTGCGCACGAGCGCGGCAGACGACGTGGAACTTCGACTCTCAGACCTCGACATGTGCCTACTCAACACCCGCAGGAAAAATGGCGCACCACTCTTACTCTCTTGGGAAGAGGCAGAGGACAACGTTGAACTTCTGTGCATGTCTTTCTGTGCTTTCTTGATGTGTGTCGGACCGCCTTTGATTTATGCGTGCTTCTGTATTGAATACATGCGTGTATAGGTGTGGAGGGGAATCCATGGTCTGATGTCGCAATGACGATGGATCGTGCCGAGAAAATCTCGAAAGTGGCGCGTCTCCGAGACATCTCGCGATGACCGCCGTACCTGCATGTCACCGAGCGCTAACCGCCACGACGACCTGCTGACACGAACGCGTGGCGAATGGAGAAGAATACGACTCACATCAGATGCAAAAATGAAGATCTCGTAGCGGTGCTGGGCTACGTGCGGAATTTGCGCACGCCAGCCACCTCGCGCCAAAAAACGCAGTAGGCGCGTGCGTTCGGGCCGCAAGCCAAGTCACCATTGACGTGGTGGTCGTGGTCGTCGTCGTCGGCGCCGTCGTTGTCCTTTCGCCATCGTCGTCATCGTCATCGCCATCACATTCGAAGCTATGGGAAAGAAAGTGCCGCGCGCCGACCGCACTGTGGAAGCTCAACATGAAGCGAGAGTGCTGGCAACCAATATTTTGCGCGCTCGCTTCCAGGAGCCCCCGTGGCAAGCAAAAGTACAACAAAGCGCAGGCGCTTCTCCATGCCAACCGCAAAGATGATGCTAGTAGGCGGAGACTATTACGGGTAGGCGGAGCGAAGCTCACAGCCACACTCCAATACTAGAAGCCAGAGTGGCAACGACAACAACGCTGGTCGGGAAAGATCGCTGGTTTCGACGACGGCCGCCCTCTGTCTTGCCTCCCAACTCCTTCCCTCCCGCCTCATCTTCCGACTCCTCCTGCTTCGGGCCATAGAATACACGTGCAGGGAAACAGACACATGCTTGCACCAGACAACTGTCGGCATGCTTCGCTGGGGTTCCTCGTCGGCGATGGCACTACCACTACTGCGTCTACATTTACTACAACGACCACTACGACTACTACGACGACTCCTACTATTACTACTCCCACTACTACTTCTACTGCTACTACGAGGTCTACTACAACTACTGCTGCTACTACTCATCGTACTACTGCTGCTCTGCCTCTTAATCCTACTACTACTACTACTACTACTGCGAGCACTACTCCTTCTACCACGACACCTACATCTACTGCCACTGAAACTTGTCGTGTCGCTACTACTGCTACTAGTACTACTACCACTACACGGAAGCGAGAGGAAGGAGGAACAGGGGAGCTATGCGGAGCCCAGCGGACACACGCCTGACACACACCACTGTCGGCATGCTTCACAAGAGGTGCTGCTGTGAGATGGGCTGGTGGGGGTACGCGAAACGTACAGAATTGTGTATAAAGGAATGTTATATTCGGATTCTGCAGGTTCCCCGTCTACACCGGGCCGCCAAGGGTTCAGGGGGCAGCGGGCGGGGCAGTTGATATGTGCAGGGCGCGTGACTCCCCGGCCAGACAAGACGCACGCGAACGCGCCTGCTGGATGCCTGCGCCAACAACGGCCATTGAACGGCCCAGCCGACTGCCCTGTCCCCACGAATTGCCAGGCAGCTTTGCACTGGCAGCGCGGGGGCGTGACACCCCGGCCAGCAGGATGCACGCGAACGCGCCGGCTGGATGCCTGCGCCAAGGACGGCCATTGAGCGGCCCTGCACGAACAAGAAATATGAAGACGTTGGGCAGGTGCAGAAATCCGAATATCCGCTCCTTCAATTCGTGCCAAAAGCGTCTCGGGATACCGTAGCTTTGTATTGTAATTGGTCAGCAGGTTGGAATACAGTAGCGTTGCGGATTCGGCCAACAGTGGCATCGTGGTGCCGGTTGAAGACGTTGGTTATGCTACGCCACGCTTTGGGTCGGCCTGTCTTCGCCAAAGTCGTCAGCAGGTTCGCCGTGCAGGCGAAGGCTTTCTTTTTGCACGCGCTTAAATTTGTCACGATATTTCTCCTAGGGGGCGCCCGCAAGGAGTGGCAATTATATGTGTTTTGCTATTTCGTCTTTCGTTTTGTGTTTTTTTTCCCTTTTCCCTCTTTCTCTTCTTTTTCCCTCCTTCTTCCTTTTTTAAAAAATCCCCCCCCCATCTTTTGTCTGTCCTTTTTTTTTTTCCCCCCTTATTAATGTGTCTCCGTCCGTGCGCGTCCGCTCCTGCCCTTATGTCTTCCGTCGTTCCTCCGGTGCGGCTCCTGCGTGGGAAAGAGGATTATCATTTAAATTTGGCCCTGAATGTCCAGTTTGCTGACGTCTGGGTGCTCGCGGAAGAAACGTTTTATCATCGCATCGCTATTTGATGCGTCTTGCACTGCCAACCCGCCAATTGTGATTCCGAACACGCATCAGGAAACCGCAATGCCGCACATGACGCAATAAGGCACGAATAGTTTTACGGACCGGTAAATACGGTGATGGAAAAGCAAACTGCGAATGCTGCACGAAAACGTGAACCTTAAAAAAACATTACGGGAAGCAAGAACGGGAAGGGATAAATCCGGGAAATTAGGACAGGAAGATATCACAGATGGAGAAGATGGGAGGAATAAGAAGAAGGACATCAATGTTAAGAACAACAACGAATTAGAGGAAAAGAAAAATACAGGGGAGATAAGAGAAATAATGGCCGAAAAATGTTATAATCGTTGGGCAGGCCGGCAGCATGAATTGTTTGTGTAAGCGGAAACACACAAACCAATGCGGGCAAGATCACCGATTACCTTATATCATATAACCTGTGGATTTCCTCGTTCGCAGGTAGCCGCTGTCTGAAAACATTGCGAATTTATGCGCCAACAAATCATCGTTAGAAATAGTATGTTGGGGTTTTCGTGTGCGGGCGTGCGGCTTGTTTTTTTTTCGTGGTATTCATGCAATGTTAATTATGGAAACCCATGGTGATAATTATGAAAACCCGTGGTAGTAGTTATGGGAACCTCTGATTGTGGTTATCCTTGGTGGTCATTATGGAAACCCATGATGGCTGCTATGGAACCCGTGCTGGTAACTATGGAAACCTCGGGTGGTGAATATGGAAACCCGTGGTGGTAAATATGTGATTCCGTGATGATAATTATGGAAACCCGTGGTGGTAATTATGGAAACCCGTGGTGGTAGTTAAAAAACCTACCACGGTATGGAAACCCGTGGTGGTAGTCATTGAAACCCGTGGTGGTAATTATGGAAGTCCGTGGTGGTAGTTATGGAAAACCGTAGTTATGGGAACCCGTGGTAATAATTATGGAAACCCATGGTTGTTGTTATGGAAACCCGCAGTGGTAGTCATGGAAACCCGCAGTGGTAATTATGGAAACCCGTGGTGGCAATTATGGAAACCCGTGTTGGCATCTATGGAAACCGGTGTTAGCAATTATGGAAACCCGTGTTGGCAGGTATGGAAACCCGTGTTCAATTATGGAAACCCGTGTTCAAATATGGAAACCCGTGTAAACGAGCCCCAAGAGGGTCCCAAAGCCCTTCAAAAAAGGCCCACGAGGGTCCCAAGAAGGCTCCCAGCAAGAAAACTCAGCCCAAATGGCATTACG
Source organism: Prorocentrum cordatum (assembly GCA_963575745.1). NCBI lineage: Eukaryota > Dinophyceae > Prorocentrales > Prorocentraceae > Prorocentrum > Prorocentrum cordatum. The sequence goes on along the minus strand of CAUYUJ010016072.1, from coordinate 956,852 downwards.
AATCTTCGGAGAACCCCTCATGCCCAAAGCCCAACTTCTCATTCTCCTTGTCACCGTCCGTTCTTCCTTTGTTTTTTTGCCCCCATCCGTGCTCCTCTTCATCCTCTTCGCGCCGCGTTCCTCCTGGTCTTCCTCCTTTCCTTTTCCTCTCTCTGCTCAAGCTGGCCCCAAGCATCACCAGACCCAGCAGCACCATTTACACCAAAATGGCTCCAAGAAGGCAACCTAGCACCACAGACAGCAACACCAGCAGTAGCACCACCACCATCACCATCACCAGCACGCAGAGATCAAGGATGCTTTTGGGATGCGATCCTCAGCTGTGCAACAAGGACGACGAATAGTACATACAGCCATTGCGCCAAAGACGTTTACAATCAAGGATTGCCCCGGCGTATTTTGCAAGGGGGTCCATCTAAATTTCGCTGCGAGGAATAATGAATGATTTTTGTTGGTCGTGACCCAAGATTGATACAGCCACCTGCGCTAGAGATGTTTTACGGCGGGTCGTTTCTAGCATCGATGTTCATCTTAAATTTCCATGCGGGAAGCTATCTGTGATTCTGGTTTGTTGTCCAGAGACGGTCGCGCACCAAGACCACCAAAAACCAGGACACAAATAAACCTCGCATTTTTCAGTACCCATGCATTTTTTTGTATGCTGCACCGCAAAATTGCTGCTCCGCAAGATTCGGGTTAATGTCGGGGTTTTGTGGGGTCTCCAAAACTTTCAGACCCTGTGTCCGGGTTAATTCTGGAAGCACTGCCATGTTTTTTTTTATTCGTGCTGCCGTCTGGAAAAATGGGTTTCGAGGAATGTTGGACCATGCTTCCCGACGTCTTTTATTGATAAATTCCTTTGCTGATCATGTTTTGAAGGAGCGGTCAAAAATTTGTTTTGATCCGCGGCGCACGAAACGAGTCAGACGCCGAGGAAGCCTGGGCACATGATGCCACCTCAAAGGGAATAAGAACAGAAAATCAGTTGGGAGACACGAAGCGTCAATCATTACAAAAATAATGATTGCCGGGTTTCCCGGGTGAGTGGCGATTTCGTTATTTGTCATTGCTAATTGCATTAAGGTTGATTGTCGTTCGTGCCGCAATCTATTCAAAATGGCTCCCAAAAGCGGGCGGCCGCTTAAGGCATAAGCGAATGAAAACTAGCAATGCGCTGGCGCACTGAACAAAATACGCCGGACAAAAATCTTCATGTTCAAGCGGCCGAAGCCTGCAAGAGCTCCCTACGCTACTGGGCCGCGGAGCCTTTGCCGCAAGAAGGCGCCCTCAGAGCGTCCATTCCGAAAAGCAGAGATCCTGGCGTCGCCCCGCAGTCAGTGCGGATCTGGCGCGTGTCGACTCATCAGCAAACAGCAACGACGGGAGAGGCCCCAAAGGGCACCATACCAAACAACGAGACGCGATCAGCCCACGCCCCAATTTCCGCAAATGGGATAATGAACTTGCCGTTCACCAACCCACCACAAGGTATAGCCCCCCGACGAGCGGAAGAAACGACAAAAATAGAAGAAAAGCGGGCAAAACAAGAGAAGCGGGAGAGAATAACGGAAGACGACGACGAACGAAGAAGACGATAATAATCTTCCTCAAGGCTCCAGGGCTCCGCATCCTCCTAACCTACATCCCTTCACTCACCATCTTATTTCGCGTACCTCTTACACCACGTTTCGCAATTCTTCTTCTCGCCCACATACGCGGACGGTTCTGCTTGTGACGACGCTGCGAAACAAATGGAATGGTCGCCGGGGATCTTCGCAGCCGTGGATTGGGGCCGCTTGCGTACTACATTGAGGACGGCGTACCTTTCAGGACTTCCGTGCCAATGCCACCTAGCAGCCATCCACGCTGCCGCGGTGTGCAACGGCGAGAACCCACAGTATACCACAACGCCGGGGTTCGCGCATATCTCAATGTAGTGGGGGTGGTTGGTGGTCGGATTGTTGACGGGCGTATTACTGACAATCGGGATCATGACATGCCTGGGGTATTCCAAATGGCCAAATTACGGATTTCATCCATACCCTTTGGATCACATACGGTACCCCCAGGGCTTGGTTCCCATGCCGCGGGCCTTCCAGCTGCAGCTGAATCAAGAAGATGCCGCGAAGCTCGAAATCGTTCATCACATCGAGCGGCGGGGGGTGCCAGCTCTAACAGACATGGCTCAAGATGCGGGGATATCGGAGCACGAATTCCTCCGCAAGCTGGGTGGGCTAGTACCGAAAATTCCAGCTGGGTTTCTTCGATAAGGGCAGAGGCTAGGGAGGGGATTTGCTCCTTACTAGCTTGGTGGACCCAGTGCCCGGCATGCGCTACCTGCACCAACACAACCGTTTGTGGTTCCGACAGGAGTTTTGACGCCCATGCCGACATCAATCTTGGTGATTGGCGGGACGGACGGCTGGCTCAGGCGCAAATTCCGAGTACTATCCGTGATGCTCTGCACTTGTCGTCCCTCGCAGCTCTCACTAAACCAAACAATGGTGTCAGGGGGATCTCAGCTGGAGATACATTCCGCCGATTGGTGGCGAAGACGCTTGCAAGACAATACGGCCAGAATCTTCAAGCTGCTGTTTGGCCGCTAAACTTCGGACTATGCAATGCGAGCGGCATGGACGCAGCTATTCACTACCTACGATATGTTGCGGAGGATTACCCACACAAAATTATTCTGAGCATCGATGGGGTCGGAGCGTTCGATCATGTAAATAGAGCCCGGATGTTCGAACAATTAATGGGCGACCAATCGTTGCATGGATTGTTACTTTCGTCAGACAATGGTACGGCATCCAATCTGAATTTCTGTGGCGGGATGACGAAGGACATGCGCACACGATTTTGCAAGGGGACTGAAGGGGAACAGGGGGGTGCACTCATGCCAACCTTCTTCTGCCTGGCACTGCATGCTGCATTATGCCGGATGCGGGACAATCTCCCACCAAAGGCGGGGATTATTTGGACGACATTTATGTGATGTGCGACCCTGCCGAGATTACATCTTTACTTCATGATGTCACAGGGGAAATTGTTACGAACATGTTGTATTGACGTCAACATGGGGAAACTAGCAGTGTGGGACAACACGGCCAGTGCGTGTCCAGAAGCGCTTGCTGCTGAGGCTCCAGACGCTTGGCAGTCCGACAAACCACTTGAAGAGCGGGGCATTCGGGTGCAAGGAACTAAGCTAACTGCAGAGCGGACGAAACTGCTTACTTACATTACGAAGCTCTCCTATATGCAAGTGGCTTGGTTACTATTGTACTATTGTTGTGTCCCCAGGCTTAACCATATCTTACGCACCACGCCACCCGAATTGGTCCGCCCAATGGCAGAAACCCATGACGCAGACTTTTTAACGACATTTCGGTCCATATTCGCTATTCCATCAAACACGACATGTGATGCGAAGTTACATGGGATACGTTACGACACAACGGAATTACAAACAATTCTGTAATTAAAGATGGCCCGGATGGGGTTACGGAATGCAGTCCGCACGAGCACGGCGGCCTACTGGGGAAGCTGGGCTGATGTGGTGCCAGAGCTTATCCAAAGATCTCCGGAAATGGGGAAGAATCAAATATTGCATCGACTTACTATGCTTCATGCCACGGCACTTGATGAGACAATGGTGGGCCCGCTGTGTCTACGAAGTGCAGAACACGGAGGTCGGCTAAGCGAAGCTACGGGGTGGAAGGATCGCCTTACGTGGGCTGAATAAGCCTCGGGATCACGGCTGCCCGAAATCCAGTCTCACGAAATGTCCTTCGGAGAACATCGACACGGATGGCAATATCATGCGTCTGCAGCGCTTGAACGTGCAACCCATGCAAAACTATTCCGTGATTTGGCACCTCCGGGGACGCGGTGGACTGCAATATCCACTGGGAAGGCCCGAATGCAGTCGTGCATGGGTGCGTTTGCCTCGGTTTGGCTCCTCGTATGTCCAACTACACAAGGGCTACCGTAGCTCGGGCTGATTTGTGGGACGTGGCTGGCTTGCCAAAAGTGCGGCTCGAACCCGCACCACCCTTGGCAGACTTAGAGGTCGTGTGAACCTCCTACTCTTCCTCCTCCTCCTCCTTATCCTCCTTCTTTTGCGCTGCTCAGGCTTGCGCCCGCTGCTCAGGCTTACTTCCAGCAGGACCAGGGGCTACGATACCAGAGAAGAGGACATCAAGGAAAAAAAGGAGGACGACGAGGAAGATGCCGGCGAGGACGGGATATGTTCTTTCGGAGTCCTTGTGGGATTACTACAACTATCGTCCAAGAAAAAAACGATGTTTGGAAGCGCAATCGAATATTCCAATCGGGATGGGTCTTGCAATGATTACGACGGCTACGGCTCCTCCTAACTACGACGGTTCTCTTGCCAAGGAAGGTTGACGGTAGCGCCAACGGGAGCACAAATGCCGGCGCCTACACCAGCATTGACGGTAGTTCCGACGATGCCGGCATCCACACTAACGTTGATGCCCATGTTTGCGCTTACGAAAGCATCGACGAATACGCTTACGCGAACACGACCAACGGCGCCTACACCAACACCGACGCTAAGTCCCACGACGCCGGTATCCGGGCTCCGACGGCGGCATTCAAGGCAACCTCATAAGCAGCTCCAATAACGGCTCCGACGGAAACGCCTACGGCTACTGCGGCGCCCTCTTGGACAACCGAAATGCGAAGATGGGCAATTGCTGCCCGACTTCAGGCTCAGGCTCAACTCGGCTCAAACTCGACTCACCGCGCGCCCCGCCATTCCAATCTCCCATCCCGACTTCACATACTTTCCCTGGTCCACGCATTTATTGCTTCTCGCCCTCAATTGCGTGCGCCGGGACCGCAAATTATCACGACGATGGAATGGTGGGATGTCTTTGGGGCCAACGATTGGTATGTATTGGGTGGTGTTGCTTTGGGGCGCGCAGGCCGGATGGCCGAGACAACTGGGGCGTGGGCTTACCACCCCACTACAGCAGCAACAACGTACCTCGCCAGTCTGCTGCGCGAATGCAAGCTTGCAACAGTTCATACACAGCCGCAACTTGTGCAGGCGAAGATCCACCTTACTACACGATCCCAGGGTTTGGGCCAATTGGCATTGCGTACGGATGGCTAGCAGTGGGCATGCTCTTGGGCATCTTGCTTGCCATCAACTTGATGATGTGTCTAGGTTATTCCCGCCATTCGAGTTTCTGGCCGAATTCACAACATTTCCCAACATTTCGAATGCAGCGGACTGCGGCCGAAGCGACCCAGCTCGATGTTTTGCGGTATTTGGCGGTTGGCGGAATCGCCCAGCGTGGGATTCTCTAGCAGGAGGGGAACGGCCCCCGCTCCCACCAAATGACCCACTCGCCCTCGGAGAGTGGACGCACGGGTGGCAATTCCATGCATCAGACAACTTAGAAAAAACGGCATTCCAACACTTGGTCCAAGCGCTTGGGGGAGGACCGGGAGCCCGGCGGAACGCTGCAACGGTAGGTAAAGCACGACTACGTTCATGCATGGGGGCCTATGCTGCGACTTGGCTTACTATCTGCCCAACCTCGGATTCCCTAACGCTGCAAAGCACACAGATGGCTTGTACAATACGCCGACGGTTGGGAATTGGGGTATTGTTTGATGGTGGCGACCCACACGGCCATTCCCTCATGACTACCAATCACCAAGGCCGGCTGAATGCAAGACATACTACAGTGTTGGGGGCCTGGCGTCAAGTATTGACTGAAGCTGGGGGGCTCATTCCAGACAGAAACGTAGAGCGCCTCATTAGGGATACGCACATGCCAGTTCCTGCAGGTGATTCGCGACGGCTGGACCTTATCGTGCCTGGCCTTAACGTGGCGAGCGGATTGCCACTATTTTGCGATGTCACTGTGGTCTGCCCTATTAGGGGGGATGGGCACCCACGACCTGGGACAAGCAACCAAGGAAGAACTATATTACGAGATGCAGAAAGGGACAACGTCAATACATACCAAGATGTGATCTCTACCGGGTTGGGGTCCCTACAGTGCTTGGGTGTGGAAGTGTTTGGGAGATGGGGGCGGCAAAATACTCTGCTGGTCCCAGCCCTGGCTAGGGAACGATGCCGGGGACTGAACCAGCGCATACGGCAGGGTACTACACTGAGCCTCGTGCACCGCTGGTGGGGCATCCTCGGGATTGCGGTTCAAAAAGCAACAGCAGACTTGATCTTGCAGCGCTATTCCGACCTACCCACGGCGCTGCTGGAGCCCGTCCCCCCCCTGGACGAGCTGCAGGTGATCTGAGGCGGAACTGGCCCTCGGGGCGCTCCATCCCCTCCCTCCTCCTCCTCATCCTCCTCCTCCTCCTCCTTTAGCGCTGCGTAGTGAGACGGCGGCGGCATTTTCGGGTTTCATCCTGGCTCGGTTTGCGAGCATGGCGCTTGTGTCACCTGGTCCGATGCTGGGGCGCCTAAAAAAAAGAACAAATAGAGAGGACGTTGCCCTCAGACCCTCTTGGGATCTCCCAGAGGGCCGTCCGAAACACGCAGCTGCTGAGAGCGGGTTGAGGTTGTCGTTCGAATTCTCGGAAACCTCTTGGAACTTATCTGGCCAACTCTGCTACTCACCGCTAGCATGCCAACGATCATCTTGGATGCGTTCCCGACTCCAACTCCCGACTCTCCGATCCCAACTCCGACGGGAATTTTGTCCTATACCAACTCCGGCATCGATATGCGCATCCCGATGATATACCCAACAGTGGCCGTGATTATATATCCGACACCAACGATCGACATTCGTACTCCGGCTGAGATTCCCGAGCTTTTCGCTACCGATCCGATTGTAACTACCGATTGCTTTGGTGCTTTCACGGTTTCGTTGTGTGCATTAGCCATGCCCCCGAATTCTAGGACCAAAGGGCATTATTCTGGATGCCTTCGTGAGTCCGATGACAATTACGGGTCAAACATCCCCTCGGACAATGACCACTCCGATGCCGGACCTACGTCGCCTTTCCGACTCCAGCATCCAAGCCATCCCGAAGCTGGGCATTAACGGACCGAGCAAATTTAACGACAATACTGTGACGGCGAATGCCTCTGGATTTATAGTGGTTATCGCGGCACCTACTCTGGCACCATTTCGGCAAGAATCTCAACTATTTGCAGCGACATGTTGGTACGACAGTTCATCCGAAATAGATTTGCAAATACTATGCGAATACGCGTGGAACAATCAAAAACATCAATTGTATTTGCGACGATTGTGTAAACGGCCTTACCCTACCATGTTGTTATTTGCAATGGCGGCACGATATGGGGTAAGCGAAATCAATTTAATACAATACCACATCTTATTATATCGATTATCACCACTGGCAGGACAACGTATTGGCGAAGCGTCGAACCCAGGACCACCTGGCGGCCTCGACAGGGCGCTCCAACTCCTGGGACTGGGACCAGCTAGCGAAAGACATGAACATCGGGAAGAACCTTTCCTACATCATCGGGGACCTCTGCGCCAAGAGCGACAACCATAACCAACTACTTCCAGACGGCGCGGTCCACCTCCCTTTCCTAACCTCTCCAACATAACTCCTTATCCAATTACCCGGCCTATCCCCATGCCCACTCCCCATACCTCTGCTCCCACAGGCCTCCTGAGCCCAAGGAATCCGTCGGGCGTGCCCCCAGAGATCGAACCCCTTTCGCCAGGCAGAGCTGATTATGAGCCACCTCCGAGAACCGCCCAAGGCCCAACGGAACTCCAAGATCCCAACAAAAGTTCTGGAGAGCCCGTAGCGCAAGCTAGATCAATTCAATCCCTTGCCCCTGAACCTGCCTTGCCTCCGGTGCTCCTTGACGTATCTGCCACTCCACACACCCACATCCCTGAGCATGAACCCACGCCCGTCCCTCCACCTGGCTTCCCCCCGCCCGACGACGACCTGACGAGAAGAGACGGCACGCCGACGATTCGCGCTGAACGCGGTCACGACATCCCGAGGACATCCCAAATCGACAGGGCCCTTGACGTTTTTGGCCTTGGCCCCAGACCCCCGACGACTTTGCCGACGACTCCGACGCACGCCCCAACCAGCTTAGGACCACGCCCTGAACCCCAAACGAATGAACTAGACGGTGATCGCGACGGCATGCTGGCTTGCGACGTTGGAGGTATGAGCGATCTCAACGACGAGGACTACGATGACGACCCCCGCCCGCAGCCCCCACGTCTTCCCGACAACACTAGGTCTGACGACCCGCGTCCGCCTCCCGATCCCCCCCCACGTTGCGACGACGACAGGGACCCTACCCGTCCTCGAGTTCGGCCTTCGCAAAACGATGGACGGGACGCAAATCAAAATACTTTCGCACACCTATCGATCTACAAGACCGGCTACATATTCTGTGTTGCAAATGTTGGATAGTATACCGATCACGGCCGACATCGCTGAAGTCCGGGACAAAATAAGGTTGTACAGGTGGTCGCAATTCAATAATCCAGATATTTGGGCAGCTGCGGGTGGTGACAATGAGAGCACGATTAACGAACTCCAATGGTTCAAAAATGTGATGAATACATTTGGGAGCACACTGTATGGTACAACGGGGGAACTGACTGGGCAAGATATGGTGCATGCATTTTTAGCTTTACGACAATCGTTGCGCACATTCGGGGTGCAAAATAAACATGATCTACTTACATAGTTGGGAACAGAAGGATTTGATGCGCAAGGCATTGCGCACAGTAGCCCCCTCAATCGAGATATCCAACAACATGTTCCCAACAACGGGGTGCAACAACTTTTGCGAACGTCGCGTATCTGGAAATGGGATATGCCGCGGTGGCTTAATGCATATACACAACCCCAGCATTCAGGCATTATTTGTTTGAAGAAGTGTATAATCGGATTGCGATGCGCTCACCCCCACGCCGAAAGTATCCGCCTCCACCGCTGCGGGGTAATGGAACACCCTTGGGGCATGATATCCCATTATCACAACGGCCAGGTATTGCGGCTCTTCCGAACGGGTGGCATCATACCGGAGCTGTGGACCTTACGACAGAGGCGGCCATACGCGTGCAAACATTAAATGGAGTGCCAAAATGCAAACGTGGACAAGTCTTACGTATTATGGAACAATGTTTGACTGCAATGGAGATGGCGCACCGGGCTCAAGAGAGGAATGCAAATAATACCGCTGCCCCCTCTTGCGCTGACACTTAGACTTTACTCATTCTGCTGCCCCGAATCCTTTTGTTTCCAAGTAAACATGTGGGAAAAGCTGGCGAGAGGGAGTTGAAACATCGCATCGCTGTATTCGATCAAACTAAATGGCATCATCTGATAGTTCTCTTCCGAGCCACTTGCAGAGAGCAACGCGGCCCTCGAAGTGATGACAAAAGGAAGCGGATCGACAATGCGATGCGATTGGTCAGCAAAGGAAAACTAAGCCATGCAGCTCGGAACCTCACATCGCCAGGCCTTGCCCCGGGCACTCCAACAAGCCTAGCAGAACTAACCAACGCTAATCTGCGACCGCGAATGCCATCGGAGGCAGCACCAGAAGGCTTTCAATCATTCTACCCCAACGCACCACTGGAACTGAACAGGAATATGTTCGCCACAGTTTTACGTCAATCTCGAAATGGTCTCAGCGCAGGGTTTTGGGACTGAAGGTACAAATATTTCAAGTTATGTTTGGAAGACAACAAGGCGATCGATATGCTGTGCGATGTGGCCGAACGCATGGCTAGAGCAGAACTGCCACAACCAATTCGAGACTTTTGTTAAAATCTCCACGCTTACCGCATGACGGAAACCGGACAATCGGATTCGTGGCATTGCGGCCAGAGACACGCTCCGCCGCGTGGTGTCCGAATGCTTGGCCCGGCAGTTCCAAGCTGAATTGCGAGGAGCAGTGTGGCTGCACAATTTGGGCATATGTGATAAGAGTGGGACGGACACTGCAATACACTTTCTCCGGTTCATTGACGCCTTCCCCCAGAAAGTTTTTGTCAGCATCGACGGCGTTGGAGCATTCGATCACGCATGTCGGGCGCGAATGTTCGAGGAACTCCAACAACACCCATCTTTACATCAACTCATACCTTTCGTGCGGCAATGTCCGCGACATTCCTCAAGGCGACGATGGGGAACAAGGCGACGCATTAATGCCCACTCTCTTTTGTTTCGCCCTACACCCAGCTATCCGGACAGTCCGGGCTGCGCTACCCCCTGGGTCTGAAAGTGTGGCTTACCTTGATGACGTTTACGTGGTATGTGGTCCAGAAGATGTCGAATATGTTTTGGCTACTACAATGCAGACATTACGGACACTATGCCACATAGACACGAACATGGGGAAATTGGCGATCTAATGCAATACAACGACACCGGGCCCAGCAGGTGTTGCCAAAGGTCATTTCTGCGGCGTGGAGATAGGGCAAACCGGCAAGTGAAAGGGGGATGAAAGTGTTGGGAACACCATTCGGCACAACAGAATACATTGATACATTTTGGGCCAAACTGGCTTCGGAGAGGGCGAAGCTGCTGAGCATGCTATTTAAGCTCCCTTCACGACGAGCGGCCTGGTTCATTCTGTATTTTTGTGCTGTTCCACGAATGACGCATGCATTACTCACTTTTCCGCCGCAAGATGCTTAACCCCTGGCTGCTGCCCATGATGCTGCTACCCTGGACACGTTCAAAACCGTATTTGGGTTGCCTCAACACGAAAATTGGAATTCGGCGTTACACTGCATTCAATTCACAACATGGGTACAACAAGCACGATTACCGCTCCGGCTGGGGGGAATGGGACTCCGGGACTCCGTACGGACGTCCATGGCAGCATGTTGGGCAAGTTGGGCAGATGCTCTACCAAGACTGCTTGCGCGATTCCCTGCTTTAGGGCGTCGTGCGTTGTATCACCCTACGGCTCTGCAACAACCAGAGCAACACCACGGGGCGCCACGATGTTCACAAGCAGCGGAACGTGCGGGACTGGAATGCGACGCATCTGGATGGCTTCATCGTCCCTCCTGGGCGGATGTGGCTAGGGGAACACGTCCACATCTGCCAGACCCTCACGACACAGCGATTGGAGAATGGGAACACGGTTGGCAATGCCATGGGAACGACGCTCAAGAACAGAACGCCCATCGCGAATTAAATTACTTCGGGAACGCGCCCTCCCAAGCCATCGCATCAATGCAAGAGCGCCTGGTAACGGTAGGATGCACTCATTATGAGACCGTTCTCTGCTGGGTGGCTCCTGGTCTGTCCTGTGACGACACGGTTGTCCATGTGCGATGTGTACTTCCAGTGTGCCGTCAGACATCGTCTAGGGATGGCTTGTGTGTACGATGGCCCTGATCCACACGGCCACGGACGTCTTACAGAGGCCACGGGAGGCGAATTTCATGGGAGGCATTCGGAAGTAGTCGCCACATGGAGGCAAATATTTCAGGAAGCTGGAGGGCATGTACCGGATCGCAACATAGAGCGCATGCTGCATACTACACATATCCCAGTCTGGCGACATCAACGTGGGAACTGGGATCAACGTGGCTACTGGGCTGCCTACGTTTTGCGATGTGACGGTAATGACGCCAATTACGAGAACATGATTGGCACGGAGTGGCACCAGCAACCAAGGAGGATCACTACTTGCACGGGCCGAACGGGATAACAACACTACCTACGCTGAAGTTGTGGAGAGTGGGTTGGGGAGTTTACAATGCCTAGGAGCAGACGTCTATGGCAGATGGGGGGCCCAACCAATTTCTTTAGTACCTGCCCTCGAACGCGCACGCACCGCAGAGTTACATCCACATTTTCGCCGCGGCATGGCCTTATGTTGCAACGCGTGTGGTGGGGTATCTTAAAGATTGCTCTCCAAACATCGGTGGCAAGGTGTGAACTGACTCCCGGAAGTGATTTGGCGCGTAGTCTGCGTCAGCCTGCTTGTCCGCTCGCGGACTTGGAGGTTCTATAGTTTGGTTGGCTGCTCTTCCTCCTTCTCCTCCTCCTCTTCCTCTTCCTCCTCCTCCTCCTCCTCCTCCTCCTCCTCCCCTGACGCTGTTTAGCTGGCTAGCGGCGCCGCGTGCTTCACTTCATTCGGTTTGCGAGTGAACCTTGTGGCATATGGTCCGCCGCTGGGGCGCCGGACACACACACACACACTATATGGGTACAAATGTGAACGCCGTTATGGGCGATACCAGCATCCACGCCAATACCGACGCGCAGGCTGCGCCCCAGAGTGCAGGGACGAGGGGCGCCTACGCCGTTACGACCGCCAGCACCTACACCAGCACAGACAGGATCTCCGATAACGCTGGCATCCACGCCGAAGCCAACGCGTACGCCTACGACAATATCAACACCAAAACTACGGCACTACGGCACGACACTATGGGATGGGTATCGCGGAACCGACCACAATTACAACGACTACGGCTACTATCTACGGCGGTTCTCGGTCCGGCACGGGTTGCAAATGCTGCCTTCCAGAACGCATCCCCTCCGCCTTGGAGACGGACTACCAACGATTCTGAGGATTCGACGGCCACTACAATTTCGACGATACGGCCCAATATTATCAACACGGCGACGCTGCGCTGTATGACCACGGCAGCCAACGACTCCGAGAACATGACGGCCGCTACAGACTCGAAGAGTACATCGGATATATCGGGCACCACCGGCACGACGATCTTGAACTCCAGCAACCACATCGTTTAAAACGATGGGTGCTAAGCAGCGCCACGAGAGGAGGAGGAGGAGGAGGAGGAGGAGGAGGAGGAGGAGGAGGAGGAGGAGGGTACTGAGGGTACTGATGATCCGGGGTGGGTCCACACCCCCTGGCACACAGGCCGAAAGCAGGAGGCTAGCCTATGCTATCCTCCTCATCCCAATCCGCCGAAACATCCTCCCGACGGCGCTGGTCACTCTCCCAAGCAACAAGCGCCTCGGGGGTAGCGAAACCGTGCAAGTTCGCAATCAGTTGGGGTGACAAGGCCGGAAGCTCAGCGATCGCTGAGGTCGGGAGAGGATTACCCTCGGCCGCTACTGGTGCCTCTACAGCTTCGCTGTTAGGACCCGCATTCCAACCAGCACCACCCCCAACAGGCTCAAAGCCAAGCAAAGGACCCCAAACAGCCTTTGTCCCGTCTGTCGGGCCAAACGGGGTGCCCACAGTGGCCTTACCCAGGTTATGGCCTGGGAACAAACCACGCTCTAAACTGGACCTCTGGGTCTTATACCCCGAATGGGAGGATCCTTTGCAGTTAGATTGAAGGCCTCCCCGCGCACTCTGATGCGCCGAAGCCCCACAGCACTTACAAAATTATAGCCGGAGTGCAGTATCCCCAAACAGGGTTTTTAGACCCACTGCAGTTTCCAAGGTCGATTGCGTGCCCGTCCAGTGCGTGCTGGCATGGCATGTTACAACATGCCTCCTTCTCCTCCTCCTCCACCTCCTCTTCATCCCGAACGGCATCTCGGAGCCCAAAAGTGCGAGGATGTCTCCAGCGTAACGGGCTGGTCCACCTTGCGCGCGGCATTTCGGACCCCAGATTTGCGACGATGTCTCGGGCGAAACGTGCTGCGAAGAAGTCTCAGGCGAAACGGGCCGGACCACCTCGAGCGCGGCGTCTCAGAGCTCCGAGTTGCGGGGGCCTCCTGGGGCCTCCTGGGACCTCCTGGTGACCTCCTGGGGCTTCCTCCTGGGCCTCCTGTGGCCTCCTGGACTCCACCTGGGGCTTCCTGAAGCCTCCTGGGGCTCCCAGGGGGGGATATCTAACATGTGGCCGTCGGGCCCCCCCCAAATGGGGGGGGGGGGCACAAGAGCAGGAAAAATCAACGAATCGGCACCGGATGTGTATTTACTTGACACGTTCTGATAGGGGGCCTCTTGGGGCCTCCTGGGAGCCTCCTGGGAATCTCCTGCGCACCCCTGGGGCCTGTCCTGGGCGTCCTGCGGCCTCCTGAAGCTCTCTGGGGCCTCCTGGGGCTCCCAGGGCCCCAGGGGGGATATGTAACATGTGGTCTTCTGGGCTCCAGGCTGGACCACCTCTTGCGCAGCATCCGAGAGCTCAGAGTTGCGAGAATGTCTTGTGCGAAACGGGCCGGGCCACCTTGCGCACGGCATCTCAAAGCTCAGAGTTACGAGGATGTCTCAGGCGAGATGGGCCGGACCACCTCGCGCAGGGCATCTCGAAGCCCAGAGTTGCGAGGATGTCTCCAGCGTAACGGGCTGGACCACCTCGCGCGCGGCATTTCGGACCCCAGAGTTGCGACGATGTCTCGGGCGAAACGTGCTGCGAGGAAGTCTCAGGCGAAACGGGCCAGACCACCTCGAGCGCGGCGATCTAGAGCTCCGAGTTGCGGGGGCCTCCTGGGGCCTCCTGGGAACTCTGGTGACCTCCTGGGGCTTCCTCCTGGGCCTCCTGTGGCCTCCTGGACCCCACCTGGGCCTCCCTGAAGCCTCTTGGGGCTCCCAGGGGCGGAGATCTAACATGTGGCCGTCGGGGCCCCCCGAAATGGGGGGGGCGGCCACAAGAGCAGGACAAATCAACGAATCGACACCATATGTGTATTAACTGGACACGTTCTGATAGGGGGCCTCCTGGGAGCCTCCTGGGAATCTCCTGCGGAACCCTGGGGCCTGTCCTGGGCGTCCTGCGGCCTCCTGAAGCTCTCTGGGGCCTCCTGGGGTCCCAGGGTCCCAGGGGGGATAGTAAACATGTGGTCTTCTGGGCTCCAGGCTGGACCACTCTTGCGCAGCATCCGAGAGCTCAGAGTTGCGAGAATGTCTTGGTGTGGGCGTCCTGCGGCTTCCTGAAGCTCTCTGGGGCCTCCTGGGGCTCCCAGGGTCCCAGTGGGGATATGTAACATGTGGTCGTCTGGGCCCCCAGGCTGGACCACCTCTTGCGCGGCATCTGGGAGCTCAGAGTTGCGGGAATGTCTTGTGCGAAACGGGCCGGACCAACTTGCGCACGGCATCTCAGAGCTCAGAATTGCAAGGATGTCTCAGGCGAGACGGGCTGGTGTCTCGGGCGAAACGGGCTGCGAGGAAGTCTCAGGCGAAACGGGCCGGACCACCGCGAGCGCGGCGTCTCAGAGCTCCGAGTTGCGGGGGCCTCCTGGTGCCTCCTGGGGCCTCCTGGGGACCTCCTGGAGCCTCCTCCTGGGCCTCCTGTGGCCTCCTGAACTCCACCTGAGGTTTCCTGAAGCCTCTTGGGGCTCCCAGGGGAGATATCTAACCTGTGGCCGCTTGGGCCCCTCAAAATAAAGGGGCTTCCTCCTGGGCCTCCTGTGGCCTCCTGGACCCCAACTGGGGCTTCCTGAAGCCTCTTGCGGCTCCCAGGGGGGGATATCTAACATGTGGCCGTCGGGGGGCCTCCCAAAATGCGGGCGGGGGGCCACAAGAGCAGGAAAAATCAACGAATCGACACCGGATGTGTATTAACTTGACACGTTCTGAGAGGGGGCCTCCTGGGGCCTCCTGGGAGCCTCCTGGGAATCTCCTGGGGACCCCTGGCCCTGTCCTGGGCGTCCTGCGGCCTCCTGGAAGCTCTCTGGGGCTCCTGGGGCTCCCACGGGTCCCCAGGGGGGTATATGTAACATGTGTCTTCTGGGCCTCTGGGCTCCAGGCTGCGAATGTTACCGCTTGCGCAGCATCCGAGAGCTCAGAGTCGAGAATGTCTTGGTGGGCGTCCTGCGGCCTCCTGAAGCTCTCTGGGGCCTCCTGGGGCTCCCAGGGTCCCAGAGGGGGATATCTAACATGTGGTCTTCTGGGCCCCCATGCTGGACCACCTCTTGCGCGGCATCTGGAAGCTCAGAGTTGCGAGAATGTCTTGTGCGAAACGGGCCAGGCCAACTTGCGCACGGCATCTCAGAGCTCAGAGTTGCGAGGATGTCTCAGGGCGAGGACGGCCCGGTGTCTGGCGAAACTTGCGGCGCGAAGTCTCAGGCGAACGGCCGGAGCACCTCGAGCGCGGCTCTCAGAGCTCCCGAGTCGGGGGCTCCTGGGGACCTCCTGGGCTTCCTCCTGGGCCTCCGGCGGCCTCCTGCCTGAACTCCACCTGGGGCTTCCGAAAGCATCTTGGGGCCTCCCAGGGGGGGATATCTAACCTGTGGCGCTTGGGCCCTCAAAATAAAGGGGCTTCCTCCTGGGGCTCCTGTGGCCTCCTGGACCCCACCTGGGGCTTCCTGAAGCCTCTTGGGGCTCCCAGGGGGGGATATCTAACATGTGGCCGTCGGACCCCCCCAAAATGGGGGGGCCACAAGAGCAGGAAAAAATCAACGAATCGACCCGGATGTGTGTTAACTTAACACGTTAATGTCTTGTGCGAGAATTCTTGGCGAGAATGTCCTGTGCGAAAACAGGCCAGACCACCTCGCGCGGCATCTCATAAGTCAGAGTTGCGAGGGTGTCTTGTGCGAAAAAAGGGCCGGACCAAAAAAAAAACCACCTCGCGCAGGGCATCTCGGAGCCCAGAGTTCCGAGGATGTCTCAGGCGGGCTCCCAGGGTCCCAGGGAGGATATGTAACATGTGGTCTTCTGGGCCTCCAGGCTGGACCACCTCTTGCGCGACATCTAAGAGCTCAGAGTTGTGAGAATGTCTTGTGCGAAACGGGCCGGACCATCTTGCGCACGGCATCTCAGAGCTCAGAGTTGCGAGGATGTCTCAGGCGAGACGGGCCGGACCACCTCGCCTCGCGCAAGGCATCTCAGAGCTCAGAAATTCGAGGATGTCTCAGGCGAAACGGGCCAGACCACCTCTCGCGCGGCATCTCCGAGGTTAGAGTTTCGAGGATGTCTCAGGCGAAACGGGCCGGACCACCTCGCACAAGGCATCTCAGAGCTCAGAGTTTCGAGGAGTTCGAGGATGTCGCAGGGAAACGGCCCGGACCACCTCTCGACGGCAACCTCGGGTCAGAGTTGAGGAGGCTCAAGCGAAACTGCCTGGACCACTCTCGCGCGGCGTTCCGAAGCGCAACTTTTCGAGAAGATGTCTCAGGCGAAAAGGCCAATCCCGCCAACTCAGAACGAGAGTTGTGAGGATGTCTCAAGCGAAGCGGCCCGCCCCCCCCCCCCGGGCCCCCCCCCCCCCCCCCCCCCCCCCCCCTTCCTCCCTCTCTCCTTCCTCCCCCCCCCCCCCCCTCCCCCCCCCCCACCCCTCCCCCCCCCCCCCCTCCCCCAGGACCATCAAATTTTTGTAAGGATGTCTCTGCTCCGACTTCCCTCGGCCGGAGTTAGCTTCTACCACAACAGCACCCCGTTCAGCAAGCTGTTTGGGGAAAAATGTCATCAAGAGCTGCACCGTCCTCTGCCTGGACCGTGGCCTGGACGATGGAATGGCCTCTAAGCGCCCTGGGAACACCAGAAACCTGGAGGAAGTCCATGGGGGCAGGATGAGGCGGAGGCGGAGGGGAGGAAGAGCAGAACCCATAGCCCCCATGGCCCTGGGACCCCGCTCAAAAGGCCTCACACCCGCCTCCTGGCAGGCCTCCTGGAGGGCCTGCGAAAACTCATCCTCGATTTCAATATCCGCTGTACCGGCAATGCCGTCAGAACCAGGTTGCTCCAGGGACCCGAAGGCAGCCTGGGCACGTCCATGCCACAAAGCACAGTCTCTGACAATTCGCTTACAACCTGAAACAAACAAGGGCCAGCGCTCAGGAATTGCCCAGAGCTTTGCCCCCTGCTTGGCACATTTGTCTGCCATCCGGTTGCCTCGAATTAGACCAGGTATCATGATCAGTTATTGCATTCGCCTCGGACTGGTGGGCTTTCACTTTACAGACTGACGCTCGGTGACCTATGCCGGCCCACCATTCAGTCCAGTTGTGGCGCCGAGGGTTATCATAAGATAAAGCTGTGCCCGCATTCTGCGCGCACTCAACAGTGCCTGAGCAGTCGCAGAAGACCTCGAGGGGGTCCTCGGCATTCCACTCAGAGAAGCGGCTAAGCATGCAGAAGGCGTAGTCCTCCCCGTCCCTTGCAACCTGGGCCGGGGCAAACCCTCAAGGAACTACACCATACATTGCTGCAACAAGCTGGCCTGCGGGGTCTATGGCCGCAACAGCCCACCCCGCTCGGCTGAGCCGGTCGTGGGCTGCGTTGAAAGCGGACCCGCCCACGAAGACTTTACCCGAGAACCTCCACCCAGGAACCACCCTCACTAAACGCAGCTAATTGTCTTCGGGGGCTTCGTGGCGAGGGAAGGCGGGACTCGGCGACGGCCATAGGAAGCGGGAAAACATTTCGCCGTAATACTCGCTGAGGCCCCTGACCAAAAAATCTGCCTGCTGAACATGGGGCGGGCGCAGCTCCCGTCTGACCAGGAGCAGCCTGGGACACTCGTAAAATCGATGGAAGAGGGTGCCACGAGCACCACAGTGAGCGCACTGATCATGCAGAGCCGTCCCATGATAATGCAAACGAGCTTGAGGCCAGTGGCTACCGCCGACCAGCGACCTGATAGCCGCGCACATGTGAGCCGTCCGCCCCACTGTGTGCTCCCTGGCAAGCACGACCGAGAAAGGCGCCCAATGGAGAGGCGAGATCCAAACGCCCTCTATCCGACGAAGGGCCGCCACATCAGAAGCCGCCAATGCCGACTCCCGAGCAAGATTCACGGCGAAAGCAGGGGAGAAACGGTGGAGATCAAAATCACCGTGAAACGGGTTCCGATCGACCGGAGCACTGGGCAGTGTGGCCCCGATCCTGGCCAGAGAAAGCAGCGCCGCCTGGGCGGGGTCCACGACCTGGGGCCAGGGCCGGGGACGAAGGAGGATGCCCCAAGCCGACCCTGGACGGGCCTCCAAAGGCCCCAACCCGGGCAGCGCGGAAAGCACCGAAAGTGCCCAGTGCTTGGCCACCTCAACAGCATGGACCACCCATGGGTCCCTGCGGCCCCCCCTTGGCGTGGCCCTGAGACGCAGAGCCACTGACGTCCCCGGGGGGGCCCTACCCTCGGCACGGAGGGATGCAACACGGAGCGAGTGGAGCTTGTGCTCCGAGATGCCAGTGACAGCTGACCCCCAGACCGCCGTCGCCGTAGGGGACCCCCGCATGATCGTGCTGACACTGGCACCTGCCCCGCGCAACTGCGCGACACGCTGCGAGACCCTCGCCGCTTTCGCAAAGCGCTTGTCCTGCTCCAAGACAGAGCGAGAGGCCCCGCGACTCGCGCCCGTGCCTAGACACCTACCTGCAGACAGTTTGTGGTCGGAGCAAAGATCCCAACGACAGCCTAGCTCGGTGCCGAGGTCAGGCGCGCTGGTCATATAACCTGTTTTATCCCAATTGACTTTGAGAAGTTTACTTTCTAGGCCGGCCACGAGCTCCATCGTAGCCGAAGGGAATTGTTCTAACACCTGGGACCGCCCGCAGATGATCTGCAACAAGAAGTCATCAACTAAATTCTGAAACCTAACCTGAAGATAACGACACTGCAGCTTCTTAATAAAGGTGTGGTCCAATAGTTTGGCCAACGCGAGGGCGTTGCTGCAGCCTGCTGCTACGGTGCCGTTTGCTACCATGGGTTCAGACATGATCGCCTCCCAGACCGCTCTACGCGGCAGGCGATAACTAGAACGCAAGCATCTAAGCAGCGCCACTGGGAACCCCGTGAGGAGCGCCTCCTGGAAGAGGTCTGCGTGCGAGATATGCTCGTAATACTTGGACAGGTCCAAAAGCCCGCTAAAAGCCGAACAACCTTTTAAACGAGCAGATCTCTGGATGACATTGTGCACGTGACCCGCGCGATCGCATGCGAGCCCCGTGGACCCCCCAAAAGCCGAATTATCAAGGAAGAGCCCCCAACGCCTGGCCACGGGCTCCCGGAGCCTCGACCAAACTCTGCCCCAAATCGACGCCAGCGCGATGGGCCTAAAGACGGAGGTCACGCGACTTCCAGATCTCCGAGCCAAGGCGCATCCTCCACAGACGTTTGCGGAAGATCTCTGTGCGGGTTCAAGAGATCGCGCAACTGCTCGGTGGAGCCCAACACCTAAAATCCCCCACCACCCATGCAGCAACCCTGAAGCAGCACCGCGCCGAATTCGAAGGTGCAGCGTTCGAACGCGTACCGCCGCTAGTTTAGAAACTGAATTACTAGTTTGCTCACTCCAGCGGCCGTGCGCTTCTGCCCCAAGTGACTGCAGCGATCCTGGACCGCTGTTGACCACCTCTGCGTAACTGGAGTTATTTTCCGTTTCGGCCCGTTCCAACAGACGGCCGCCTGCATTGCTGGCGCCAGGTCGCGCTTGACCGTGTGCCGAAATAGGGGGCACCACGGTAGCGTCGCAGAATAAAGGGAGGCCCCGGTCCACGTTGAGGCACGTCACGATAAGGTCGAGCCGGCGTCGATCATGAGGCGGGACAGGGATGTGGGTTCGACGTAATAGTCTTTCAACATCTCTACCTGGACTCCCCCAGGTTCTAGGAGCACTTGCCTCCATGATGCGACAACCTCCTCGCGCCTACTCCCCCCACCAACACCGGAGGCGAGCAAAGCATGCCCGTGGGGGTCGGGTCCTTCGAACAATGCTGCTATCCCAAGTCGTCGGCGCAAGGCGCACTGCAATTCCGAAGCTGCTGAAGACCAAGGCCCCAGTCGCCGGCGCAACCAACAATCACCCAGCAGAAAATCGTCCCATCCCGCTTTCCTTGTTGACGTTGCATTCGCTCTTGCGCATGGGAGCGCCCTGGCGGGTCAGCCAGGGAAGGGGGGGGGGGGTTCTTCTGAGGAGGGGTCAGGACATGTCAGGAGGGCGCGGAAGTGGTCGGGAGATGCCCGGGGGGCTGAGGAGGGGCCAGGACATGTCAGGAGGGGCCAAGAGGGTTAACGGGGAAGGGTCGGGGGCAGGAACCCTTCTGAGGAAGGGTCAGGACGGGCCAAGAGGGGCCGGGAGGGGCTCGCAGGGAAAGATCGGGGGGCGGGTGCCCATCTGACAAAATAAAGTCAGGAGGAGCCAGGAGACCCAGGAAGGGCCCAAAAGGGTTCCGGGGGCGGAACCCTGAGGGCCAGAATGGGTCGGCAGGGGCTTGAAGAATCCGGCGAGCAGACGCTATTCTGAAAAAGGATCAGGAGGAGTCACAGCGGCTTCTGAAAGTTCAGGAGGGGTCAGGAGGAGTCAAGAAAGGCCAGGCGAGGAGAGTTCGCGAAGGGGGGAGGTCGAAAAGCGGGGGCCGTTTCTGAGGACGGGCTAGGAGGGCCCAGGAGGGCTCAGGAGGGTGCTTGGGGGGAATCGGGGTAGGAGGGGTCGCGACATGTCAGGAGGGGTCAGGGGGGCCGCGAGGGGTCGGTAGGCCCCCCGGGGGAGGGGAAGGGCGGCGGGGGGCTGGAACCCTTATGAGGAGGGGCCAGGAACGGCCAGGAAGTGCCAGCAGAGTTGGGCGCGCCCCCCCTCCAACATCCACAAATGCCCTGCCGCGCGCCCCGTCCATTGGCGCCAGGCGACGAAATGCGGCGCGCCGACACTAGCGCGACAACAATATTGCAGAAGACGGCGCACGGCGGACAGGACATCTTCATCGCGCGATGCGCGCGCGACTCGCAGAACACTGGCACGCAAGGCCGGCGGGCGCTGCGCTAGGAAGGAGAAGCACAAGGAAGACATCGGGGCTGGATAACAATCACCTCGGCAGAAGCAGCGATCTGATGGAGCACGGGCAAGATCAGGTCACATAGGCGGAGACGCAACCACGCAATGAAGCGTCGCATTTCCACGCCGAAGTGCTCGTCGCCAACGCGGCCAGCGCTCCGCGCTGCTGCGGCGCCTCGGAAAATTGACGGACCCTGCTATTAGCGTGAGGCGGTCAAAACCTAACTCGCCCGCCAGCCTTTCTGCCCCCCCCCCCCCCCCCTGCGCCTCTTAGCGCGAGCACCAAACGCGCGCGGGCGCGCCGCCGGCCTTCGAAAGCGGCGACAGCTTCACAATTAGCGCACCCCTGGGATGGCGAGACCCCCTCTGCATCTGCGCGTGGCCCCGCTGCGCTGCCCCCCCCCCCCCCCTCAGCAGCCCTCGAAAGCGGCGACCGCCGCGCGCGTCGCGGCCCCCCGGGCGCGGCGGGGCCCTTCAGCGGGCAAGCGCAGACAGGCGCGGGTAGGCGAGAGCGAGCAAAGGCCGGGAGGGGGCGGGGAGGGGAGTCGGCACTCCACTGCTCTATTCAAAACGAGCACCCAGGCGCGACAGGGCCGGGGGCAAAACTGGTTTTTCTGGTTGAACCCGCGCACGCACACAAACACACAAACACACACACACACGCACACGCACAAACACACACACACTATCCAGCACACACACACACAACACACACTCGCACACCGCACACCGCACACACACCAACAGCAACATCACAGCACCCACGCACAGCAACACACACGCGCACACACACACGCACGCACACACAGCAAGCTCGCATCTCACACCACACGCAACCACGCGCGAACGCTTGTGCGCACGCTACACGCACACGCACACGCATCACGCATCACGCACACGCCACACACGCACACACACCCACGCGCACACACACACACACACGGCACACCCACACGCACACTCGCACACGCACTCACACGCACCGCACACACACACACACACACCGCACACACGCACACGCACACGCCACACACACACACTCGCTAACGCACACGCACACACACAGACAAACAACAGGACAAACACGTCACACGCACACGCACACGCACACGCACACGCACACGCCCCACACGCACACGCACACGCAAACGCACAACGCACACGCACACGCACCACGCAACACGCACACACGCACACGCACACGCACACGCACACGCCCACACGCAACACGCACACGCACGCACGCACGCAACGCACGCACGCACGCACGCACGCACGCACGCACGACGCACACGCACACACACACACCAACTCGCACACGCACACACACCAACACACACCACAATCACACTACGCACACGGCACGCTGCACACACACGCGCACGCACGCACGCACGCACACGCTCCGCGCACGCACGCGCACACGCGCACGCGCGCATCGCCCACACGACACACAGCACACACGCTCACACGCACGCACGCACGCACGCACGCACGCACACACGCACACGCACACTCGCACACACGCACACAGCACACGCACACGCACACGCACACGCACACGCACACGCACACACCACACACACACACACACACACACACACACACACACACACACACACACACGCCCAGCGCCCTAAAAACGCGTTCCCCCCCCATCAGAGCTTGCCTCTGCGTGGGGCCCTGGCGGATTCATATGACAAATAAAATATGGCGACGATTTCGGCGGCGCGCCCGGGCGCCCGGGCGCGCGGGCGCCCAGGCGCCCAGGTGCCATGTAGCCCTATAGCCCCATAGCCTCATGGCCCTATACCCCTATAGCCCAAATAGCCCTCATAGCCCAATCGCCCAAGAGACCGACCCCCCCCTCCCCGCCCGCCCCATCGCGCCCCCCCCCCCCCAGGGCCCCGGGAGAACCCTCGCTGGATAGTTCTCGCTGAACGAGCCCCCCCCCCCCCCGGAGAAGGGAAAACGCCCGTGCCCCCCCCCCCAAAAAAAAAAAGAAGAATAAATAATAATAAACTCCCGGGTGGCTCTTTTCCTCCGGGGCGGGTTTGCCGCGCTGCCGCGCCGCTTGCGCTTTCGCCGTAGGTCGCGGAGAACGGTTCTTCAAACGGGCCGTCTCTTTCCAACTCTTCAAACGGCGCGCGAGCGCCTGGAGCTGCCTGCGCCGCCGCAGCATCGGCCTGGGCCCCTGGCCCCCTCGCCTCGCCTCCGATGGTTTTTGCGTTGGCCGACGTCATCTCGAGCCCCGTCTCGGCCGGGCAGTTCGTTCGTTCCTCGCCGCGCCCCCAGCGGCGCTCTGCAGTGTCTGTGCGCACCTCGGCCCCCGCCTCAGCGCCGCGAGCTGCCTGGGCCATCGGACTCCGCGGCGCCTCGTGGCCTGTCCGCGCGCGCAGAAGAATCCCCCCCGCCTTCTCGACCTTCGCTTCCAAGCGAGGTTCGCACCGTTCCTCTTCCTCGGCGGCAACTCGCGCCGCCTGCTCAGATCCCCATCGCCCCTCGCCCGCCCTCGCATTCCTGCGGCGGGGCCCGCCCCCTTCCAGGGCCCGGCGCTGGGCCCCTGGTTCTGCCCCGACCTTCCGACGAGCGCGGCGGCCCCCGCGGCGGACGCTTGCCCGGCGCTGTCGGCGCACTTGGCCGAGGGCAACTGCGCCCTCAAGGCGGCAATGCTACCCTTGACCCGTGCCCCCCGATCCAAGTGCACGGCGAAGCGCTCGCCCCGCGGCGCCCCGAAATCGCGCTCTGCTCTGAGCCTCGGGCTCGCGCGCCTCTCGCCTCGGCCATCTGCGCCTCGCGGCCCCAGGCAGCGGCGGCCCCCGCCGCCCGAGTGGTTCCTTCAGCTTCCTTCGCCCCGCCCACGCGACGGCGCCGTCTTCGACGCCTTGTACGCAGCGTTCTGCCTCCAAGCGTACTTCCTGTTCTTTCGCGGCGCTGGAAGCCGCCCGATCCTCGGGCGCCTCGAGGTCAGCCCTGGCCCGGCAGTCCTCTGCTCCGGCCAACTAATTTGGACGGCGCTCCATCTGTTGGATCATTTCTTCGAACTGCTCTTGCAACATCATCAGGGCGATTGCAGATTCCTGTTGTTGAGTGGTTACCCTAGGCCCTGCCTCGCGGCGCGCGAAGCGAGCGCCTTTGCTCGACCGAACCATTACACGAGCAATCACAAGCAATCGACGACGCACTGCCCGCACGTTCTGGATCGCGATGCGCACTCTCGCCAATTGCAGCCGGCGGACTTCCGAAGACTCCGACGATCCGCAATTCATGGACATTAAGCCGAAGGGTTCCAGCGTCGTTACCCAACTGGCATCCGGCTCATGCGCGACGAGGCAATCGAGGCTACCTTCCTCGACCTCCCCCATCATGGAAGAACATCGATCGATCCTCGAACTCTGGTCTCGCTCTGAACTCTGCACCGACAAGCGAAATTCATCCAGATCCCAATTCTGAGACCCACCAAGTGTGGTTGGCAGATCCTGCCTGTTCTCACGAGAATCGCCCACATCGCGGCGTCTGCTCAGCCTAGTTGTCCGCGGGAAAATAAGACCGGCGGCGGAAGCACATTCGCCCCTGTCTACCCTGAGCACTCCGACGGAAACTATGTCATCGTCGTCGTCCATAATTATCTGAGACGCGGGTGACGGTCGCAGCGCGGTTGGATATCTCTCGGTCCTGGCTGGGTCTTGGCACCTCTCTTTCTTCATTGGCGAAATCACCTCTATTCGGATTGCCACGCTCTGCGCTCGATCCACGAGCAATCTCTGCCAAAATCGGGCGAAGACCAAGCAGGGCGCTTACAGCGGCATCAAAAGTCGTCTCGAGTCGACCCTGGTGTCCGATGGCACAAGAACCTTGTGAACGTCGAGCGATTATCCCTCGGCTGGGCCTGCGCGACCTGCGACTCGCAGGTTCAGCCTCAAGACCATTCGATTCGACGCCCATGATTCCCAAAATCGCGTGTCCGATCTTAGCATCGTAAATCCCACCAAAGATGTCAAATTCGTACCAACATCATACGCAGTGGGCGGGGAAAACATGCCGCCGGCCGACGACAAGGCCCCCGATCTCAACGGTGCAATGTGCTCAGCAAGCTTGGCACTATTCTTACCAGGCCCCCCCCGCATCGACTGCGACATGGTAGCCAGGTCCGAACCTTTTTCCGATTGCCGAAACGATCCGCCTCCACCGCTGGAGGCTACCTCGAGGGCCGTAGGCCCTTTTCCTCGGGATTCGAATCGTGTGTTTCAGGACCCACAACCCCCGCGAGAGTTTCGTGGGCAAGGTTCGCGAGTGACTTGCCTTCCTTCCCTTCATCGTCACAACTACCTTGACCCATCGTGTCGCAGTTCCCGTGGCGACCGCCGTGAACTTATCCATCATGTTTCCGGCTGGTAGCAAATCTTTCGCCCGAAAACCACAATACCAGACGATCGAGCATGATCCTTGCTCTCCTCTCCTACCTCAAAGGGTCGCTTCCGGCGGATCAAAAGTAAACATATGTGTGTATATATATATGTGTGTAAAAATATACATATACACACGCAAGATTGATCCATGGCGTGGTACACCCGGAAGCCATATAAGGATAGATGTGGAACAAAAAACGCGCGCGCTGAGAGGAAGGCGTGCGCATTTTCGCCCAGACGCGACAAGCGTCCAATTCCTTACTCGTACAGCTCCAGCCAAACGCCCGCAACGTCACGCGGGTGAATGTTCAAAAGAGAGGCGGAGGGAACGACGTTAACGACCAAATCTCTGACCAGGACCCCAACACCTCCAGAGGTTGACAGACCTTCCTTGAGCTGATCTGAAGCCAGCGTCGCCGTCCAACACTTACCCTTGGCCCAGGACGCGACGGAATTGATTGCATCCACCGAGCGCAGGTGATTCTCTTGCATAGAATGATAAAGACCGTCGACAGCGGAAACCCCAAAAGGGGGAGGCGAGAGTTAGGGGAAGGAGGGATTATGCCGCGGCGAACAATGCCGACCGTACCCCCAGGCCTCTCCTGGGGGACGAAGTTTAGCTTCGAGGGCCCTTCTTCGGGTAGGTGCCTACCCGAACCCTGTCCGCGTGAAAACTGACAGTGCGAGTCCCAGCTACTTCCTCAGCCTGCCGCGCAAGTCACTGCACTCAACTCACGTCCCGCACGAGCAAACCCCAGCGAAGTAGCCGATGATGCTGCTGTTCTTGCCTCATCCTCGGTGATGAGGAAAGAGGAGGCTGTTGTTCGGCGACCTAAAGGCCAGCGCAAAACCGGAAGCGCGAAGGCAGAGGACCCCTCCACCTCCTTCGAGGAGGGAGGAGGAGGAGGAGGAGGAGGAGGAGGAGGAGGAAAACCTCAATAAACACAGTACTCCGAGTGTATGAAAAAGCGTCGGGAGGGTGTCACCCCCGCCGACTGCCCCACATCGACCCCTATCGCGGGTAGCCACCGCGCGCCGAAGGCGCTCCGACCCCCGTCGCGGCGCGACGACGAGGCGAGGTTGACCACCGTCTGATGGGTACCCCCCACGCTTATGAAGAAACCCAGAGTAAACACAGCACACCCTCGCGAACAAAGTTCCCTCTCAGAAATCCCTACACGAACTCATTGCCAGTGCGGGAAGCGCGCCCCCGTGAATGAGGAGCGCACGGTGGGCCTGCCACTCGAGCGAGGTCCTGTCTTGCACAGGGAACGCGGAGAGGCAGGATGAGGAACTCCAGGGAGAAGTCAAACGAGAACTCCGTTTTCTGTAAATGGACATTCTTCCATTTACAAAAAAGCACGGTGTTATCAATATGTTGGTCATCAATAGTGGGGAAGTCTCAAGCGACATTTTCATTGTGAACCGGAAGCTCCCTCCACCGGTGAAAACTAGTGCGCTGTGCGGAATTTCGGGTCATAGAAAAGAGAATGCAAAACTTTGAAAACGAACCGGCCTCCATCCTTGTAGTCGATGGGAACTTTCCAAACGACGGCTGCGCGGCGCTAGGGCAAGTCTCATTTTGAAATCGAAACGGACACCGTCCTTACAACTGTTGGACACGACTGGGAGGAAAGGGCGCAGCGCTAGGGCGAGAGCCGCATCTTAGAAACGAGAAGACTTCACATACATTGACATGTGAAAATGTTGTCATTACTTGGCTTCTGCGTATTGGTTACTACGTAGCTTGGCAGGGGAGGAAATTGAGGAGGAAGGGGCGGATGAAGAGAAGAAGAAAGAACACGAGGAGCAGGGGGAGGCAGACGAGCAGGAGGAGGAGGAGGAGGAGGAGGCGGACGACAAAGAAGGAGGAGAAGGAGGCGGAGGAGCAAAACAACACGAGGAGAAGGAAGAGGAGCGGGAGGAGGAAGAGGAGGAGGAACAGGAGGAACAGGAAGAGCCGAAGGAGCATGTGGAGCAGGAGGAGCAAAAGGAGGACCGCGGCGGAAAGAAGAGAAAAGGCGGGAGGAGCAGGAAAAGCGGAAGGACGAGACGGAGGACCGCGGCGGGAAGGGGAGGAGGCGCGGGAGGAGCAGGAATCGGAAGAACATGATGAGGGCGAGACCCCCTTGTAGCACCCTGGCGGCAACTTGGCCGTTTTACCGGGGGCCACCAGGGTGTCGGAGCTGCAGGCTCCGTCTCCCCCTGCAGGTTGTCGCAGACGAGCCGAACCCGCTACGGGTGGCACCCGTGGAGCCGATGGGTCCGCTACCACAGGCCCGCGGTGCGCGGCCGACGCGCCGACGCGAGCTGCGGCGGGGCGCCCGCGGGGCCTACGACCACCACGGGGCCGCGCCGTCCCGGAAGTCCTCCTCGGTCCAGGCGCTCAGCCGCACCTCGGCTCGGGGGGCTCCCGGGGTGAGGGGCGCCGATTGGAGGAACAGTGTTGGCCAAAGTAGGCCCCAAGCAATGCGTTTTTACACACTATGTGGTGCCATCCGTATGCTGCAATTCCTGCTGGGAGTTGGCAACTCCAGTACTCGCAATCATCCCACCCGCCCACCCACGCGCCCACTCGCAACTTGGTTTGCAAAGCCCATGCGGCGGCGATTGCGATGAATGTTTGGTGTTGGCTGGCGCATCTCTGCGGCCGCGCTGGCGCGCACGGCTAGTGTGGCAAAACCGATGCGCCCAACTAGTTTGGCAAAACCACCGCCGCCGCGGTGGCGCTCACCGATGGGGACTTCCCAGCGCGTCTCAAGAGCCACGCTGGCGCGCGAGCGCTTCACTGTGAGTCGGTGACGGGGACGCAACATCCTGGTGACGTCGACGACGGCGGAAACGATGATGATGGTAGCGATGATGGTGACGATGATGGTGTCCACGTGTCGGCGATGAAGAGTTTGGAAGGATTCCGACATGCGCGCGCGGCCGATGCGCGCGAGTGGCCCGCATTCTATTATTTGAGTGGGATCGTGCCCCCCCCCGCCATCGCGCAAGGGCGGTCGAATGATTTCGACATTCGTTCGCGAGAGGCCAGCTTGGCCGCATCTGGAAAGAATGTCGAAGAGCTCATTCCTGAGAACTCGCAAAAGCGCGAGCATTTTGTTTCAAACGTTATGTTGCAAAACCATTGTTTACACATGTATGAGAGGGCGTCACCCACCGCAAATTTGCTGAAGAAAATTCCCCACCCTTTCCCTCCGCAGCCCGGGGGCCCCCCCCCCTTCCTCCAAAACTCCCCCCCCCTGCTCGAACCCCTCCCCACCCCTCCCCTGCAAACCGCCCCCCCAACCAACCCTCCCTCCCCCCTCCCTCCGGGAAACGGACGGGGGATCACTACTGGTTCGACCCCCCCCGCCCCGCAAACAGGGGGATGGGTCACTTCTGGTTCGAGTTCCCCCACCCCCCCTCTCGCCGCCGGTAAACGACTCCTGGGTCCCCACCACCGTCCTCACCAACGCCCTCACCACTGTCCCCACCACCACCACCACCGTCCCCACCACTGTCCCACTGTCCCCACTGTCCCCACCATTGTCCCACTGTCCCCACTGTCCCACTGTGCTGTCCCACTGTCCCCACTGTTCCCATCACTGTCCCCACCGCCCTCACCAGTCCCCACCACCACCGTCCCCATCACTGTTCCACTGTCCCCACTGTCTCCACCACTGTCCCCACTGTACCAGTCCCGTTGTCCCACCACCGTCCTAACCACCGCCCTCACCACTGACCCCGCCACCACCGTCCCCACCACTGCCCCACTCTGCCCACCACTGTCGCACTGTCCCCACTGTCCCCATCACTGTCCCCGCCACGGTCCCACTCTCCCCACTGTCCCCAATGTCCCCACCACTGTCCCACTGTCCACACTGTCCCCACCACTGTCCCCACTGTCCCCGCCGCTGTCCCACTGTGCTGTCCCACTGTTCCCACCACCGTCCCACTGTCCCCAGTCCCCACCGGTCCCCACTGTGCTGTGTGTCCAACTGTCCCCACTGTCCCCACCAGTGTCCCACTGTCCCCACTATCCCCACCACTCTCCCCACTGTACCACAATCCCATTGTCCAACCACCGTCCTCACCACTTTCCCCACCACCACCGTCCCCACCATTGTCCCACTGTCCCCCACTGTGCCCACCACCATCCACTGTCCCCTCACCACTGTCCACACCACCACCGTTCCCACCACTATTCCACTGTCCCCACCACTGTCCCCACCACTGTCCCACTGTATCCACTATCCCCACCACTGTCCCCACTGCCCCCACCAGTGCCACCACAACGGTCGCACTGTCCCCACTGTCCCACCACTGTCCCCACCACGGTCCCACTCTCATCACTGTCCCCACTGTCCACAACACTGTCCAATCCCACCAGCCCTCTGGGCGTAGGTGGTCTAGAGCAGATCCTCTTCCACCCCTCCCTCTTCCCCCTTGGGGAGGGGTTTACCCCTCCCCCTACCCCCTCCCCTGGACCTGGACGGGGGGGGCCGCTGGTAGTTAGAGCGTCCCAGATGGCCCAAGACGGCTCCAAGAGCGCCTCAGAGAACCCAAGATGAGCTCCAAGATGGCTCAAGATAGCGCAAGATCGCTCGAGATGGCTCCTAAGATGGTTCCAAGAAGCCCAAAGACGGCCCCAAGATAACTCCAAGTGGCCAAACAGCTCCCCAAGGAGGCCCCGAAGAGGCCAAAATCGTCCCAAAACCTAAGGAAAATCAATGATTTTTGCTTTCTCGCCTTTTCGCTTCCGATGGCCATCCGAGGCCTGGAGATGGCTCCAAGATGGCCCAAGAGGGCCCCAAGAGAGCCCCAAAAGAGCCCCAAGACGGCCCCAAGAGCGCCCAAGAGCACTCCAAGAGCGTTCCAAGAGGGGTCCAAGAGGCGATTTTAGGGGCTTCCGAGGGGGGACGCTAATTCACCCCCCCCTCTTGTTTGATCGACTCCCTCCAAGATGGCCCCAAGAAGCGCCCAGGAAGCCCCAAGAGGTCCCAAGATGGCCCCAAAATGGCCCCAAGAGGCCCCCAAGAGGCCCCCCGGAGGCCCCCAAGAGACCCCCAAGAGGCCCCAAGAGCCCCCCCAGATGCACCCAAGATGCTCCAAGAGGCCTCGGCGAGAATGCCTAATCATTGATTCTACACAGGTTTTAGCCACATGGAGGCCTCTTGGGGGGGGGCACGGATTAAGATGACTCCAAGAGCGTCTGGGAGAGCCCAAAATGACCTCCAAGATGGCTCAAGATATCCCAAGATGTCTCATAATGGCTTCCTCTGTGTGCTGCCCACTTCTCTGATCGAGGCAATTCCTCTGGGCATCGTTTCTGGATGGGCTGGTGGGGATTCGCGAAGCGACAACAATTGTCTCCACTCCCCACCACCATCCCCACCACCGTCCCAACCACTGTCTCCACCAGTCCTCCATCCAGAGTGTGGGAGGAGGAAGAGTCGTTGTGGCGGGGGGGGGGTTCGAACCAGTAGTGACCCCCGCTGGATTTCGGGGGGGGGATTCGAACCAGTAGTGACCTCCCCTCCCCTTTTCATGATGTGCCGGGGGGGGTGGAACCTCCAGTGACCCCCCCCCAGATTTCGAGGGGGGGGGGGGGCGGGCTGGAAACCCCTAATGACCCCCCCCCCTGCTTCCTGCCAGCAGCGGCAGAACACGCTCTTTCATATGTTTGGGAACCTCGATCTTCAAATCCGTGCGAAACCGATTGTTTTCGACGTATTTCGGCATAGGCGCGCCACGACGCGCGCGTCGACATCGTCTCGTCTTTAACACGAGATGCTTGAACTGGTGATAGGCGAGTTGGGCGCATAGCATCATTAACAAGGATGCGGGGGGCGATACGGAGTTTGGCTGGGATTGTATGTTAAATGTTGAAAATGAACGATGGGGCAAAATCGTATACGAGTTGTACTATCCCATGGGGTAGCGATAAACCAAGGGGAAGGAGTGGTAGATCATAACCTATATGTTTTGATATATGTGGTGCGTTGCCTGCTGCTTGGTCAACTGCTGGGCCTGCGCGCCAAGGGACTGGCGGGATTTGGCTTCGGCTTCAGGCTGATGGCGCACTTCATGGTCATGCGGTCCGTTGTGGTGCCTCATGGTGCGCGTCGGCTCCCTGGCCATCCGCTCCGCCGCAGCTTTCTTCTCGCTGTTGTTCGGGTCCTTCAACCTTGCCCTGCACGTGTGCGTGGTAGCCTTCTGCTTCTAACTCACGGCAGGTACACTCGGGCTCTGGCCAGCATCGCCCATTGGTCAGGTCTATAGCTGGGCAGCGTTCGTTGATGTCAAAATCAACCCTCCTCCTCCTCCTCCGCCTCCTCCTCCTCCTCCTTCTCCTCCTCCGCCTCCTCCTCCTCCTCCTCTTCCCCCTCCTCCTCCTCCCGGCTTCCGTCCTCCTCCGCCAGCTCTGGCCCGCGCGTTGCCCTTGTCCACCACCTCGACGTGGGCCAGCGCCAGCGAGTGCGGCGCGGGGCCTCCCGGCGGTGCGCAGAAACCGCTGCGCGCGGCGCAGCGCAGGGGCGGCCGTCGTGAGCGAAGGCCGCCCACGGCGACGACAAAACTGCACGCCCGAGGGGGGCAAAGAGCCTACGCCCAAGGCTCGAGGTTATAAGTTTTCGGGCGTTTTCGTTGGCGATCGACGGTTTCCGGCCTCGGGCTGTCTTCCAACGGCTGCGCCCCGCCGACAGCGTTCCCGGGGTGCCCGGATCGTCCCGAGCGGCCGCTGGAGGCCCCGAGGTATGGCCCGAGAGCCGGCCGAACCGACCGCGAGCCCAGAACTCGGGCCGAGGCACCCGACGGGCCGTGAGCGGCCCCGAAGGGCGCGGCGACGCAGCAACGGCCCAGACACGCTCCAGGACGGTGAAAACACTTTTTTTGATTCGCGGGTCGAGAGCGCACCTCTTCCGGTCGAAGCTAAGCGGGCCGCGCGAAGCTTGAATTATCCAGGGATGGGGGAGGAAAAGGGGGGGCGCAGCCCCAGAACGAGGCCGGGAGCAGGCAAAGCCTCGGGATCAGGCGGTGCCGTAGTCGACGTACTTGCAAAGGCGCGCCTTTTCCATGGAAAGGACGGTGAAAACACGACCCAGGATGAAAAGCTGACCCTGGGGAAAGGGTCGGGACTGCTGGGGACCCCGCATTGAGAAAAAAGATCTGGGCGAAGGACCCAACAATATGCAGCTGAGGGTCCCGCGTTGTGGGTACCGTGTTCGGTGGATTTCCCTTCCAGGCCACGAACTGTGTGAGCGGTGTGCCGGAGTCGCGGCGCCACGATGCATGTCAGAGGTGCCGCAACGGGTGCGGCGGTGCCATGCGAACGCAGCCGCTGGGGCCTTCGGTGGATCTCCTTATGGGGCAACGGTAGAAGGGTGTGCAGACATGGGTGGGGGGGGGGGGGGGGGCGCATGCGAACTGCGCCACGGAAGCACTCGGTGGAACCCCCATACGGGGCCACGAAACGTATCAGGGGTGTCCCGACATGGGTCGGGCCGACGCATGCGAACTCACCACGAAGGCCCTCGGTGGAGCTCCTATCGGGCCACGAAACGTGGGAGGGATGTGCCGACACGGGTGGGGCGGACGCATGCAAGCTCACCACGGAGGCCCTCGGTGGAGCTCCCTATGGGGCCACGAAACGTGTGAGGGGTGTGCCGAAATGGGTCGGGCGGATGCATGCGAGCCCACCACGGAGGCCCTCGGTGGAGCTCCCTATGGGGCGACGAAACGTGTGAGGGATGCACCAAAGTGGGTCGCGCGTGCGCATGCGAACTCACAACGGAGGCCCTCGGTGGAGCTCCCTCAGGAAGCAGGGATGGGCGGAGGATGGACATGCGGAGGGCAGAGGCAGGAACAGGAGGAGGGATGAGGGGGAGGAGGAGGGGGGAAGTAGGAGAGAGTGGGGAACGCGGGGCGTTGTATCGCATGTCTGGGGACACAGCTCGGCGACTCCGAAGGGTGTGATTTGCAGAGGGTGTGGTTTGCAACTGGCACCCTGGGGGGCACCCTGGGAGGCGGGCGAGGACCTCGACAGAGCTCTCCGCCGCGCCCCGAGGAGGCCCGACGAGGACAGCGTTGCCCACCAGGCCCCAACGGTGCCGATCGCAAACCACACCCTGGCGTAACCATACCATTTGTAGTCGCCGAGAGAGCGAGACCAGGCCAACTCTCGAGACCCTCGGGCCTCGACGGCGACCGACTCAAACGAGGCCCGGCGCCTCACCCCCTGCCTCGGGGGGGGGGCCTATCGTGGCACGAGGCACTTGCGCGGACGACGTGGGGTCCACGGGAAGTGCTGTCGGGCGTTGATGAACGGGGGGGGCAGTAGAGGGGAGGGGGTGAAGAACTAGGTCAATTGTATTCGCGCTTCGCGCTCCGCGAACCGAGCGCGAAGCTCAATTATCTTCGCGATTTCGCGCCGCCCCCTCCCCTCCCCCGGAACAGGGTGAAGGACTCACGCCTCGCTCTGAAGTCGCCCCGGCCGCGCGCGCAGCGCGGCTAACTCTCCGCGCCCTCGTGGTGGCCCCAGGCGGGAGGTGTACCTAAAGTCGAAGTGCCCTTCGCGCGTCCTCACGAAGGTTTTTGACTGTATCCTGGACCTTGGGGGCCCCTCGCCCCTCCACCACAAAACGCCCGAGGCGAGGGAGCCATGAGATCGGGGAGACTTCGTGGCCCCGAAATGGTATCCACGCCCTCAGTCCGCTCCTCCCTCTTCGACGAGGCGCAGCTGCTGCAACGTATCCCGAGGCAGGGAGACCCTCCAAGACACGACGAAACGCCCAGAAACGCCCCGCCCCCCCCGTCTCTTGGGGATCCCGAGACGGTGCGGTGGCAAACCTCGCGGTGACGTCAGAATTCCCAAAGACCTCACCGAACGGTCCGTCACCGCAGGGTCTTGGAACCTTGGAGGCCCCAGCCGCCCGAGACGTCCTCGGAGAACGAACCAGGTCCCAAAACCGTGCGGTCACAGCCCGAATTCCCACTGACTCACTACACGGTGTGGTCACCACGCTGTTTGGGGTGGTGAGGCTTCGGGCTGTACACAGACAGCCCCCCCAGGTAGACCTGGCTGGCCTCAACAGGCCCCCCGAGTAGTCCCAGCTGGCCTCAATAGGCCTCCCGAGCAGTCCAGGCAAGGGATGGATGGGGGAGAGGAAGGGGGGCAGGGGGCAGGAGGGAGGAGGGACGACGAGGGAGGAGGGAAGAGGGAGGAGAGAGGAGGGAGGGAGGGAGGGAGGAGGGAGGGAAGGAGGGAGAGAGGCAGGAGGGAGAAGTAGGAGAAGGAGGAGGAGACCGAGGGGGGAGAGGATGAAGGAGGATGAGGAGGAGGAGCAGGAGGAGGAGGACAAGCGAAAACCCAACACGAGTCAACGATGACGCAAAAAACCCTCTTCGTGGGTCCCTACTAGAATCTATCAGGGGAAGTGCCCCATTGAAAGTCAACCATCTGGGAATCCTCAATATTACAAAAATTCCTGAGACTTCCAAAGCCGCGAATCAAATGACTGCTGCGCCCTGACAATACTAAATCGTGCCAGAACACCATTCCTGGGACTTGAACTTCGCGAATCAACGTGACTGTCGCGTCCTGACAATCCGAAAGCGTGCCGGATCACGATTCCTGGGATTTACGGAACCTTGAAACTGGTGAAACATTTTAAAACGAATGCGCGCGGCGCTGAGGCGGGAGCTACATTTTGAACAGGAGCCGCCCTGAAATTGTGAAACTTCTGCGAACTTCTAAGACGCTAGGGCGAGACCGACAGTTTGAAAACTACCCGCCCTCAATCCTTGAAACTGCTACAAACGTTGAAAACGAATGTGCGCGGCGGTAAAGCGAAAGCCACATTTTGAAAACGACCCGCCCTCCATCCTTGAAGCTGCTGCGAATTCCAAGCTTCATAAACATAACTGGTGAGGAATTATCCAGCGAAAAGCGCAGCCCGACCTACCCATACGTCTAGGAGTGTGAAAGGGAGGAATTCTTTATGAGGATAAGGAAAAGGGATGGAGGAGGAGGAGGAGGAAGGAAGAGGAGGAGGAGGAGCAAGAAGACGACGACGAAGTCGCCTCGGAGCACCGTGCCGTCTGGGTCGTACTGGGAGCCGTGGCACGGGCACACGAACTTCTGCTGGACCTCTTGGGGGCGCCCAGCGTCGGCCGCCTCATTCTCCTCGTCCACGAGGGGGTGCGGGGGAGAGGTTTGATTTGTGGTTGTCCGAAAGAATGGTGTCAGACTTATGTTCACATGATTTTACAAATGTGCACCATCGACATTGTTGAGAGAGAACGAGAATGGTGTAATTTCAGGGGGGGGGTCTTTCTTCTAGGCGATCACACGATCGTCCGGTAAACGAACTACTCGGCGGGCCGCGAGACCCGCCGCTCGGCTGAGGGCCCTCGCTGGAAGAGAGCCAGCGCCGCAGAAGACGTCTGTCCACGTCCCCTTTCCTCGAAATCCTGGGACTGGCGGCGCGCCGAGGGGGAAAAGAGAGTGGTCGGGCCTTCTCAAAAGAGGCTGAGAAGGCCTCTATCCTGCTGCGAAGCTTTCCAATTCGTCTCTGAAGCACCGCCGCCTTCCCAAGAGACGTGCCCCCTCTTATTGTCAGCCTTCTTGCGCCACGGATGGGAGCACACGGAGAGGTTAAGGACTGAATTGAATGGTCCTGCTGACGTCCAGGTCGCCGCACGATGCGCAAGGTCAGCCGCCAAGAAACGGGCCAGGAGGTGGAGGAGAACGAGGACGAATTAGACTGACGAAGGACCCAACAATATGCAAGTGTGAGTACCGCAATTGTGATTCACTTTTTCGGTGGCGATCCCTATGAGGCAACGAACCGTGCTAGGGGTGTGCCGAAATGAATGGCGTGGTACACAACGCGAACAAACAACAAACAACACAATGCGGACTGCGCCACGGGGACGCATGCGAACTGTGCCACTGGGACCTTCGGCGGAGCTCCTATGGGGCCACGAAACGTGTGAGGGGTGTGCCGAAATGAGTGGCGGGGACGCATGCGAACTGTGCCACTGGGACCATCGGCGGAGCTCCTATGGGGCCACGAAACGTGTGAGGGGTGTGCCGACATGAGTGGCGGGGACGCATGCGAACTGTGCCACTGGGACCTTCGGCGGAGCTCCTATGGGGCCACGAAACGTGTGGGGTGTGCCGAAATGAGTGGCGGGGACGCATGCGAACTGTGCCACTGGACCTTCGGCGGAGCTCCTATGGGGCCACGAAACGTGTGAGGGGGTGCCGAAATGGTGGCGGGACGCACGCGAACTGTACCACTGGGACTTCGGCGCCATGGGGCGAAACGTGTGAGGGGTGTGCCGAAATGAGTGGCGGGGACGCATGCGAACTGTGCCACTGGGACCTTCGGCGGGGCTCCTATGGGGCCACGCAACGTGTGAGGGGTGTGCCGAAATGAGTGGCGGGGACGCATGCGAACTGTGTCACTGGGACCTTCGGCGGAGCTCCTATGAGGCCACGAAGCGTGTGAGGGGTGTGCCGAAATGAGCGGCGGGGACGCATGCGAACTGTGCCACTGGGACCTTCAGCGGAGCTCCTATGGGGCCACGAAGCGCGTGAGGGGTGTGCCGAAATGAGTGGCGGGGACGCATGCGAACTGTGCCACTGGGACCATCGGCGGAGCTCCTATGGGGCCACGATGTGAGGGTGTGCCGACATGAGTGGCGGGGACGCATGCGAACTGTGCCACTGGGACCTTCGGCGGAGCTCCTATGGGGCCACGAAACGTGGAGGGGTGTGCCGAAATGAGGCGGGACGCATGCGAACTGTGCCACTGGGACCTTCGGCGGAGCTCCTATGGGGCCACGAAACGTGTGAGCTGTGTGCCGAAATGAATGGCGGGGACGCATGCGAACTGTGCCTCTGGGACCTTCAGCGGAGCTCTATGAGCCACGAAACGTGTGAGGGGTGTGCCGAACTGAGTGGCGGGGACGCATGCGAACTGTGCCACTGGGACCTTCGGCGGAGCTCCTATGGGGCCACGAAACGTGTGAGGGTGTGCCGAAATGAGTGGCGGGGACGCATGCGAACTGTGCCGGACCTTCGGCGGAGCTCCTATGGGGCCACGAAACGTGTGAGGGGTGTGCCGAAATGAATGGCGGGGACGCATGCGAACTGTGCCACTGGGACCTTCGGCGGAGCTCCTATGGGGCCACGAAACGTGTGAGGGGTGTGCCGACATGAGTGGCTGGGGACGCATGCGAACTGTGCCACTGGGACCTTCGGCGGAGCTCCGACGGGGCCACGAAACGTGTGAGGGGTACCGAAATGAGTGGCGGGGACGCATGCGAACTGTGTCACTGGGACCTTCGGCGGAGCTCCTATGAGGCCACGAAGCGTGTGACGACGATGATGACGGTAATGATGCTGATGATGATGATGATGATGATGATGATGATGATGATGATGATGATGATGATGATGATGATGATGATGATAATGATGATGATGATGATGATGATGATGATGATGATGATGATGATGATGATGATGATGCTGATGATGATGATGATGATGCTGCTGCTGCAGATGATGATGATGCTGATGCTGCTGCTGATGATGCTGATGATGAGGATGATGACGCCGACGACGACGACGACGATGATGATGATGATGCTGATGGTGATGAGAGGAGGGGAGGAGGGAGGAGGAAGGAGGAGGAGACGCGGGGCACAATCTCTTCAAATCGAGGACCCAACACCACAGTGTGGTTGGGAAAAGCAAAGCGTAAATTGCCGCATGAGGGCCTCGTTCAATCCAAGGCGCGATGCAGCCCAGGTGCGTGGGAACGGGCGAGGCGTAGTAGGAGGGCGATCCCAGCCTTCCCTTCGTTGGGGCCTGGTTTTGAATAGAGTGCAGCTCGCGCGTCGCCCCCAACCACCTCCTGCCCTCTTCCCTTTGCTTTGGTGCATCCCTTGCTCGTACCTTTCATATGTGGGGGCTGCCCGTGAGGCTGCCATCTGCGCAACTGTTGCCACGCTCGCGGTCTCATGGGAGGTCCAGCGGAGGCGGTGGGCAGGCGAGACCTCGCGGCTCCCTGGGAGGCTGACAACTGCGCATTTGACACCACGTTCTTGGCTTTCTGGGAGGTCCAGCCGATGGGGTCGGCAAGCGAGACCTCGCAACTCCCTGGAGAGCTTGCCAACTGCGCAAGCGTCCCCACTTCCGTGGGCACCTGGATCGTCCAGCGGAGTGGGTTGTCACACAGATCCAGTGGAGACCTTACAGCTCCCTGGGAGGCTGCCAACTGCGCACGTAGGCTCCTGGATCGTCCAGCGGAGTGGGCTGTCACGCAGATCCAGGCGAGACCACGCGGCTCCATGGGAGGCTGTCAACACCGCAACTGACACCACGTTCGTGGGCTCTGGGGAGGTCCAGCGGAGTGGCTTGTCACGCAGATCCAGGCGAGACCTCGCAACTCCCTGGGTGGGGGGGCTGCCAACTGCGCAATTGTCTAAACTTTCGTGGGCACCTGGATCGTCCAGCGGAGTGGGTTGTCACACAGATCCAGTGGAGACCTTACAGCTCCCTGGGAGGCTGCCAACTGCGCAACCGTCTGCACTTTCGTAGGCTCCTGGATCGTCCAGCGGAGTGGGCTGTCACGCAGATCCAGGCGAGACCACGCGGCTCCATGGGAGGCTGTCAACACCGCAACTGACACCACGTTCGTGGGCTCTGGGGAGGTCCAGCGGAGTGGATTGTCACGCAGGACCAGTCGATACCTCGCGGCTCCCTGGGGGGGGGCTGCCAACTGTGAAACTGTGGGCTCCTGAATCGTCCAGCGAAGTGGGCTGTCACGCAGATCAAGGCAAGACCTCGCGG
Organism: Prorocentrum cordatum; assembly: GCA_963575745.1. NCBI lineage: Eukaryota > Dinophyceae > Prorocentrales > Prorocentraceae > Prorocentrum > Prorocentrum cordatum. Next base: position 916,967 of record CAUYUJ010016072.1, on the reverse strand, counting down.
CTCCCTGGGAGGCGGTCAACTTCACAACTGACACGAGGTTCGTAGGCTCCTGGGAGGTCCAGCAAAGGCGCTAGTCAGGCAAGGTATCGCGGCTCCATGGGAGGCTGCCAACTGCGCAACTATCGTCAATGTCGTCGGATCCTAGGTCCAGCGGAAGCGGTGGGCAAGCGAGACTTCGCGACTCCCTGGGGGGCTGCCAATTGCGCAACTGTCGCCACTTCCATGGGCACCTAGCTCGTCCAGCGGAGTGGGTTGTCCCACAGATCCAGGCGAGACCTCGCTGCTCCCTGGGAGGCTACCAACTGCGCAACTGTCGCCACTTTCTGTGGATTCCTGGCGGGTCCAGCAGATTGGGTTGTCACGCAGATCCAGGCGAGACCTCGCAGCTCCATGGGAGACTGCCGCCTGCCAAACTGTCGCCACTTTCGTGGACTCATGGATCGTCCAGCGGAGTGGGTTGTCACGCAGACCTCACAGCTGTCCGGGGTGCTGCCGACTGCGCAACTGTCGCCGCAGATAGGTGGTTCACAGCAGTGGCATGTCGGACCGCCAAAACTATCAACATTGGCGCGCCTTGGAGGAGGAAGAGGACGACGACGACGACGACGACGACGACGACGACGACGACGACGACGACGACGACGATGAGGCTTTCCCGTGAATCGTGGGACGTGAAAACTGGCCGTGTAGCTGTCATAACGCATTGCGTCTCCCTGCACGGTACCGTCCGCATAAAGCAGGCCCACTGCCGTGGCCACGTATTGTAGAGGGATTGAATACGTCTCGGCTTGGCACCAAGCCGCGGTCGACGCAACCAAAGGGCACCGCGGGACCGAGAAATTGGGGACGGACAAAAAGGGCAGAGCGCGAGAGGGGGCGAGGACGCCGCGGGCGGCGGAGCACGGTCGAAACGTGATTTGCGCTGCGTGTGTGCCGTGGGCTGTAAGCGCTCACCCGGGGGCGAGTTCAACATCCTGGAGGGCGAAGACCAGGAAACAGCTCGAAGTCCCCGAGGAGCTCCGAAGGCTTCCTGGGAGCCAGCATCGGAGGGAAACCGCCAGGACTGATCAAAACCACTACGTCGGAGGACCCGACTCGTAGGGAACAGCGTCTGCCGCGGGGAGGGCCGGCCTCGTTCCATGGCGCGATGCAGCCCAGGTGCGTGCACCTGTGTGCTGCGCCGCCGCCGTCGTCGCGAGTTTCTGCTCCTCCTCCTCCTCCTCCTCCACTCCTGTTCCGTATAGATAATTCCTCCCTATAACATTATCGGACGTGTCCGTACGATGAGCCGAGCGTGTCGTTACAAAAACACCCTCGCCAATTATGACCCTCGAAGACCCAGAGGGGAACCCAGAACCAGGACACTGGGCGACCACATTGAGGGTGGACTGGCAGTATTTCGTCACAAGTAAGAGGAAGATGAGGAGGATAATGGAGATGGTGATGGTGATGGTGATGCTGATGGTGATGATGATGGTGATGATGGTGGTAATGATGGTGCTGACGACGACGACAACGACGGCGACAACGCCAACGATGTTGATGACGATGGCGATGACAAAGATGGTGATGATGGTGCTGGTGAAGAAGCGAAGAACAAATGGGGAGCGATGCCCAGACCTCTGAAGCGAGCGCGCCGGAGCGAGGGTGTGCTGCGATCGTGTTAGTGCGCGCGCGAATACAACGCGATGCCTGCGAGCACAACAGGGGCCTCCGATTCGATGACCGATGCAAGCCTGACAGCGCTGGCAGGGCCCTTCCAAAACGTACGATCGTTACCAGTAACAGGGGGGGGGGCCTGGGTAACGACCGTTACGCGCCAAGTAATGAAAAACCGTCTCTCGCAAACCACACACCTCGTGCCCCCTGTTTTTCGGGCTATGACGCGGCACCCCGGCGGCCGTTCGGGACGGTCCGGGCACCCCAGGAGCGTTCCCGGCGCGGCGCAGCCAGCACCCCGAGGGTGGAGAACCGCTGAAAAACCGACGAGCACGGCCGAAAACCTCCAACGTCGAACCCGACCACCTCGACCGCAGATCGACCCCGCTGGAGAAATGCCGCAGAAGGGTCCAGCCTGGGGCTCTGGGCGCGGCCTTCGGCAATCCTGCCGCGCGCGCGGGCCTCTCGCGAGGGGCCTCCGCGGGAGGTCTCCAAAGTCGAGCGGGACAACCTCGAACCTCCAGCCCATTCCCCATACGTGACGTTGCCCCAGAGGGCCGCGGGCGCGCTCGGGGCCGGCCGGGCCGCCCGGGGTCGAGGCGGGCGCTCGGCGCGGAGGGCGAAGTTCCTGATGCCGCCTGCGGGCGGCACGGGCGGCGGTCAATCTGCGAGTGTCGAGGTGGTCGGGTTCGAGGTTGGAGGTCTTCGGTCGTGTTTGTCGTTTTTTTTTTTTTGCCGGCGGGTCTCCACCCTCGGGGTGCCTTCCAGCGGCTGCGCCGCGCCGAGAACGCTCCCCGGGTACCGGGGCCCGAACTAGGGCGAAGCCGGCGCGAAACCGCTGCGACGCCAGGGGGCCACGGTGCTCCTGACCCGCGGCGGACCTAGCGCACCGAGTTTTGAGCATGGAAAGTACAAGCTCGAATAACGCGGGCACGGCAGGTCGCAACCTGCCGTGCCCCCGAGCCAGCATGGCAATGGAAAAGGGGGGCCATTCAGGAGGCCCCAGAAATGAGGAGAGAAGCCGAGGAGGAGTGGCGCTGTCTTGGCTGGCCCTCCTCGATCATCCTCGATCCCCCCCCTCTCTCGGGCGCACGCTAACATGGACGACGGATCCGCAGATCTGGCGCGTGGGCGCCAGAATCCACAGGTCGGGGAGAGGAGAATCCCCTGAAACATAAGACCAATGACGCTTAATCTGGCGACGGACCGCGCCAATGTCATTTGGGAACGGGACCCATCGCTAATTCATGCGCTTTCACTCCATTCCGCTTCCGATGTCTTGACTTCTGCAATGCGAAACCCCTTGAAGTCCTGACCCTTTCCCCAGGTGCCTAGAGGCCTCCTGAATGAGGTCCGAGATGATGGGGTCGGAGGATCGCGCTGAATCGCCGATGCATCGCCGATGCATCGCCGATACATCGCCGATGCATCGCCGATGCATTCGCGATGCATTCGCGATGCATCGGCGACGTCGGTCATGCATCGGCGCCGCCTTGAATCGATCGCGGCCCCGATCGGTCGAGGTTGAATTCTGTCGGATCCAGTGGCGTAACCGCGCCCCTCGGCGCTTCCGCGTCGCAGAATTCAACCTTGAACGCCTTCGGCGGCGTCGCTGGCGCGCCACCGCCGCATGTGCCTGCCGTAGAGTGTCCAGGTCTGCCTCCTCCCCTCCGCGCGCCACCGCTCTTGCCCGGCAGCAGCCAGTACGGCTCCCCCCTGAGGCCGAGCACGAGGCCGGGCTCGCCCTCGCTCTCCTCCACCTGGGGCGGGCGAGGCGCCAGCGTCGGCCACAGCTCGTCATCATCGCCGCCATTCGTCGTCGCCGCCGCTCGCCGTCGCCGCACTCGTTGTCGTCGCCGTCGTCGTTTGTCCTCGCCATCGCGGCCTCGTCGTTGCCCTCCTCACCCTCCCTCCTCCATCCTGCCTCGTCCTGCCTCCTCCCTCTCCCTCCTCCATCCTCCTCGTCCTCCTCCTCCTCCTCCCGAATTACTCGTCCTCCTCCTCTTCCGTCCTCCTCCTCCGCCTCCTCCGCCTCCTCCTCCTCCTCCTCCTCCTCCTCCTCCTCCTCCTCCTCCCCCTCCTCCCCCTCCTCCTCCTCCTCTTCCGCCTCCTCCGCCTCCTCCGCCTCCTCCGCCTCCTCCGCCTCCTCCGCCTCCTCCGCCTCCTCCTCCTCCTCCTCCTCCTCCTCGGCCTCGTCCTCCTCCTCCTCCTCCTCCTCCTCCTTCTCCTCCTCCTCCATCCCTTTCCTGCTAAATAACGTCTCCCTGTCGCACCCCGAGGCCAGTTTTTTTCGCGCGGGCCGGGAGTTTATCCTAAGACTTTCTCACCATGTATGACTCCCAAGCTTTCAAAATTGCAACAGCTTCACAGATGGAGGGCTGGTCGTTTTCAAAATGTGGCTCTCGCCTGAGCGCCGCGCACATTCGTTCTGAAAAACTGCAAGAACTTCACGGATTGAGGATAACACGTGTTCAAAATGTGGGTCTCGCCTTAGCGCTGCGCACATTCGGTCTAAAAAATGCGAGACCTTCACGGATTGTGGATAACCCGTTTTCAAAATGTGGCTCTCGCCTTAGCGCCGCACACCGTCTTTAAACTTTGCAAGAGCTTCACGGATTGAAGGCGGCTCCTTTCCAACATGTGGCTCTCGCCTTAGTGCCACGCACATTCGTTTATATAAGTTGCAGGAGTTTCACG
>CAUYUJ010016072.1:867611-910111 GCA_963575745.1 Prorocentrum cordatum | reverse complement strand
CCTCCTTATCTCCTCCTCCAGATCTCCTCCTCCTCCTCACAATATTATTATTCTTACTATTAGTATGATCCTTATTCGTCGTAGTAGTATTCGTCGCGTTATTCGTCTTCGTAGTAATCATAGTCATCGCCTTATTACTAATAGCATTTATGTGCAGTATTATGAATAATATTGCTATTCGTATTAATCATATCATTAATGTTGTTAATATTAGCATGATTCATACTTTTCGCACTAATAGTAATATTACTCTTACTAGTCGTATTTGTTCTGAACAGCATTATAAGTACTCGTATGATTAATATTGGCATGTTTCTTGGCATCATTATTCATGCTATTAGTATGGTTTTGTTTTTATGTTTTCTTATCATTATTCGTCTTCCTCCTCCTCCTCCGTTTCCTCCTCCTTATCCTTCTCCTTCTCCTCCCCCGCCTCCTCCTTCTCCGAATCATGTTCCTGCTGCTGATCCTGCTCGTCCTCCTCCTCCTCTTCCCCCTGCTGGTCCTCCTCCTCCTCCTCCTCTTCCTCTTCATCCGCCTCCTCCTCCTCCGAATCCTGTTCCTGCTCCTGATCCTGCTCCTCCTCCGACTGGAGCCTGTATAAAGGCCTGGATGGTTTCATCGTTTTTTTGATAATCACTATACTGAGCATTTTACACACAGATTCCACAGAAATCAAAGAAGCCAATTCAAACTATCAGAAACATACAAGCTGAAGATAAGTTAAAAGCAAGGTTTCGCCTAGGACATCTGTCAAAAAGTAAGGTTGGAAGGCTGCTTCCTAAGGATGTCTCAAGCGAAATCTTGATTTGGAGAATCCTTTGGATTTTCATTTCTGGGGGAATCCGACGGCCCGAGAAAGTTCGGCGGAAAAAAAAAAAATCCTCTGGATTTTCAAAAAAACAAGGTTTCGCTTGAGACACCCTCCAAACTTTCACTTTCCTTCTATTGGTGTTTGCCCGATGTCTCAGGAGAAACCTTGATTTTCAATAAGGTTTGATCTAAAAATCAAGGTTTCGCCTGAGACATTTGTCAAAAAGTGAGGGTGGAAGGCTACTTTTCTGAGGATGTCTCAAGCGAAACCTTGATTATTGAAGAATCCTTTGGTTTTTTAATTTCTGGGGAAATCCGACGGCCCGAGAAAGTCCGGCGGAAAAAAAAAAAAAAAAAAAAAAAAAAAAAAATCCACTGGATTTTCAAAAAAACAAGGTTTCGCTTGAGACACCCTCCAAACTTTCACTTTTCCCCTATTGGTTTTTGCCCGATGTTTCAGGCGAAACATTGATTTTCAATAAGGCTTAATCTAAAAATCAAGGTTTCGCCTGAGACACCTGTCACAAAGTGAGGGTGGAAGGCTACTTTTCTGAAGATGTCTCAAGCGAAACCTTGATTATTGAACAATCCTTTGGTTTTTCATTTCTGGGAGAATCCGACGGCCCGAGAAAATCCGGCGAAAAAAAAAAACGCTGGATTTTCAAAAAAACAAAGTTTCGCTTGAGACACCCTCCAAACTTTCACTTTTCCCCTATTGGTTTTTGCCCGATGTCTCAGGCGAAACCTTGATTTTTAGATTTAACTTTAGTGAAAATGAAGGTTTCGCCTGAGACATGGGGCAAAAACCAATAGGGGAAAAGTGAAAGTTTGGAAATCCATTTTTTTTTTTTTCCGCCGGACTTTCTCGGGCCGTTGGATTTCCCCAGAAATTAAAAACCAACGGATTCTTCAATAATCAAGGTTTCGCTTGAGACATCCTCAGAAAAGTAGCCTTCCACCATTACTTTTTGCCCGATGTCTCAGGCGAAACCTTGATTTTTAGATTAAACCTTATTGAAAATCAAGGTTTCGCCTGAGACATCGGGCAAAAACCAATAGGGGAAAAGTGAAAGTTTGGAGGGTGTCTCAAGCGAAACCTTTTTTTTTTGAAAATCATTTTTTTTTTTTTTTCCGCCGGACTTTCTCGGGCCGTCGGATTCCCCCAGAAATGGAAATCCAAAGGATTCTCCAATAATCAAGGTTTCGCTTGAGACATCCTCAGAAAAGTAGCCTTCCACCATTACTTTTTGCCCGATGTCTCCAGCGAAACCTTGGTTTTCAGTAAAGTTAAAGCTAAAAACAAAGGTTTCGCTTGAGACATCGGGCAAAAACCAATAGGGGAAAAGTAAAAGTTTGGAGGGTGTCTCAAGCGAAGCCTTGTTTTTTTGAAAATCTCCTGCTCTTCCTCCTCCTCCCGCTCCTCTTCCTTGTCGCGCTCCGCCCTTCTTCCGTTCTCCTCATTGTCTCTCCCCCCTGGCAGTGTCCGGTGAACTCGCCGCAGCGGCGCGGGCACGCCCGGCAGCCCGGCCGGGCCTTGCCTCCCCCCCTCTTCCTCTTCTCCCCTCCGCCCCTCCCTTCCGCCGTTTCCTCATTCCTCTCCCCAGCACTCTCCGGTTACTCCGCCGCAGCAGCGCGGGCACGGATGGCATCCGGACCGGGCCTCTGTCCTCCTCTGGCTCTTTCCCCCGTCCATCTCCCCTTCCGCCTTCCCCTCTCCTTCCTCCGGCAGACTGCCACGAGTCTATCAAAACAGCGCAAATATCCGTTTCACATGCCTGTGCACGACGTGCATACTAGAACTCTCAGTCCAAACGAACCGCACAAGCGTAGCTCATGCACGCACATGCCGCCGCACATGCGCGCATATGTTGGCGCGAAAGCAACCGCACATATACCCGCCCAGGGGTCAAGAAACGAGCGCTGTGTACATGCAAGCGCACACGCAACTTGCATCCGACATCATTGGAGTCAATTCGCAGGTTTTACTTAACATATAACTGCATTACTACAATACTCAATACTTTATCAGGACAGCTTGTTTCCAATCCTTTTACGAGGCAGACGGCGAAGAAGGCGTTTAGCTTCCGCGCTGCTGCTCCTTACATGGACAATGGCACAGAATCCGCGCTTTTTAATTGGATCCCCAAACAGCGCCTGCACTTCAAAATTCTTAATTGCTGTCTAAAGAAGTTGAACTGTTGTTCGCTTTGGCGGATGTGTTTCCGTCGTCGCCGCCCCGTCGTCGCCCGTCGTCCCCGCGTCTTGGTTGCTATGGTTGCTCATTGTCGCCGTTATCGTTTCGTCGCCGCCTGACGTCCGGACCTGTTTATCGAATTTGGTGATTACGTTGCCGCTGTCGCCGCCCCGTCGCCGCCTGGTTGCCGCTAGTTGTTTCGTGATTTATTGAAAGTCCTGCGGCGTCCTGCGGTGTCCCGTATTGCTCTGTGGTGTCCTATGCCAGCTTGCAGTGTCCCCCAAAACAAATGCGAATTGGAAGACGTTGGGTAATGATAGAGTAAGTTCGCAAGCTTCTAGTGCCACGCATAACTGTCTTGAGGATTTCTCAAGATACAAGCCCGAAGTGTTCATTAGTTTCTCCTCATCATAAACAGTCTTCTTTCCAAGTGCAATGAAATAACGATGATGACAATTTATGTTGTTGCAGTGCGCTCACGAGGCGGCCACGTTTACAGTCAATGGCAAAGCGACTCACAATCCCCCGTGCGTTGGGAACAAGGAAGAATCGATGTCCGTTCTCCAGACAGACAAATCGCACGACGAGCGCAGCAAGCGTGCTCAGAGGAAAATGTATATACATATTAGGCCTCAAGAGCGGAAGTTGAACTTCATCTCATCACTTCGTAACCCTGCAGCGCAGGGTAAGTTTCTCATCGTCGTCACCTTGAGTAACCGAAGCGGCCTCAGATGGCTCGTTCAGCTCCCATTTCGTCACCGATCCAGCCCAGTGGTGCTCCTTGTCGACGATGTAGGATTTAGAAGATTCCAGCGGCTGACAATCGGCGGCTCGGGCCCCCCGCACGCGGCATCTTCTTTCGTCATCACTTTTACTGTTCTCCTATGTGAAAACAACCCCCGGGAAAACTTACCGTTATCATCTACAGTAACACTGGGCCGGCCAGACGCCCCACGAGGGCTCCAAGACGCCCGAAGAGACCTCCAAGACGCCCCAAGAGACCTCCAAGAGGCCCCCGAGGAGCGCCCCAAGAGGCCAACATCGCTGATTTTCATTAGTTTTTTTTCGATGTTTTCGTCATTTTCGCCTTTTCGGCCTTCCGACGCTCCAAGACAGCCCAAGAAGCTCCCAAGACTGCTCCAAAACGGCACAAGAGGCCTCCTCGACGCCCCCAAGACGGCCCAAGAGAGCCCCCAGACGGCCCAAGAGCCGCCCAAGGCGGCCCAAGAGAGCCCCCAGACGGCCCAAGAGCCGCCCAAGACGGCCCAAGAACCTCCCGGAGACGGGCCCAAGAGGGGCTCCAGAGAGAGACCACGCACCGGAAAACCCAGCCTTACGTCCCAAGAGGCCCCCAGGAGGCCCCCAGAGGCCCCAAAGAGGCCCCAAAAACCCCCCAAGAGGCCCCCAAGACGTTCCAAGAGGCGCCCAAGAAACCACAAAGAGGTCCCAAAACGGCCCCCAAGAGCCTTCGAAACTGCTCCAAGAGGCCCGCAAGAAGCCCCCCCGCAAGATCCCAACGGACATCCCTGAACACACCAGTTTTTCGAGTCGCGCCCAGCCCCATAACCCGGAGCCTCATCTCAGTGTCCCCGTCCTCCTCCTCTTCCTCCTCCTCCTCCTACACTTCCTCCTCGTTCCCCCCCTCCTCTTCCTGCCCCGCTTCAGCTCATCCTCACCGATGCTCCCCCCCCCATTTTCCGCCTCGCCCCCCATCCTCCTCTTCCCGTCCTCCCTTTCTGCCCAGTACGCGCAACCGATTGGGCATCATTTGCACGTCTTGCACTTTAGGGTGCCCTTCTTTGCGTCGCGCGGGACATTGTGAGGGTCGGGGAGCGCCGACTTTGGTAGTCCTCTCTTGCACGCGCCGCTGCACTGATAAGCCTGGCAACTGCGCGCTGTGAACCCGAGTTCCTCGCAGCTTCTGCACGCCAGTTTAGCTCCTTTCGCCGCTCGATGATGTTCCACTTGCTTCTGCTTCGAATGTTTCGCGTCCGAGAACGCGCCTTTGCACGCCGCGCACGTCAGCGGCTTCGCGTCCGCCTCTGCTTTCCGCTTGCGATTCTCTGCATCCGCCTTCTCGTTCCGCCCGCCCTTCTCGTTGCGGGCGCGCGCCCTGCAAAGCCTCTCCCCCGCATCTTTCGAGTCGCACTGGTTCGCCGCCACTTCCGCCTCCGTCTTCAAGAAATTATTGCACTTCGCGCACCGAATCTGGACTTTCTCCTGAATCTGAGAGGCCTCTGAACCACAACTCAGGCAGGGTGGCGGGATGGGCCGACTACTGGGAGGAGGAGCAAAGACGACGACGATAGGAATGCGGGGGATAAAGTCGGGCCATGACGCCCCCAAGACGTCCAAGATTGCCTCCAAAAAAAACAAGGGGTCGGCGGTGTGGCGTAAGCCTGGAGAATCATCTACAGTAGCACTGGGCCGGCCAGATAGACTAGGGTTACAACGCAACATATTACTTCTGTTATGTGAAAAATCTTCGCAGGTGATTCAGAAAAAGATTTGAGACATTTTGAAGTTGCCGCGCGCCTCCTTAGTGATCGCCTGCGAAGAGACGCCGCCATTGCATCGCCTTCCAGTATCTACTGCGCACCCATAACATGGTCGCGAGGCGATTGCCTCATCTGAAACGAATGATTCCCAGATGGCAGCGGCGGAGGGAGCATTGCTGGCGGGCGCCTCATCCGAAGCGTCTCGGTTGGATGGATGCGTCGGGTTGCTCATGGCTCAACCTTCGATGACGCCTGGGCCGAGACAGCTGCGACGACAAGGGCAATGAACAACGATTCTCCGACGCGCGTGGCGATGACAATAATGGAGCTTACTGAATCATCCGAGACTGCATCGGAAGCCCCTGGGCTCGAGCACGCTTGCCCCGCGAGCTCCTCGAGCTCAATCCGAGCCACGTATTTTCTTTCATGTGCAATATACTTCCATTGACGCGCAGCTCACTACAGGTGACCACGACAGGTCTATGAAACTGACTCGGAAGATTGCCCGCGCAAGCAACCAGAGCGGCTGCGTTAGATAACCCGCTCAGTGCGACGAGCGCATGCTCGCGACTGTCTTGCCAAACTCCACCAGGGCGTCCTCAGGCGTCATGATATACTTACACACCCGAACGCAATGCCAATGTAATTCGTGGCGAACCACATGCTTGGATGTTTGCAACAACACGAACAAACATTTAAACGACGCATGCCAATTTGCTACGCTGTCCTTTCCAACACGGCGCATCTTCCAGATCCACGACCAGATGTATCCGCGGCATCTCTCCCAGTCCTTCGAATGCACTGCGTCTGGGATTGATGACCTCATCTCTGGCCTCAACTGCGTTGCGTTCATGGAATGGATTCCACGAAAACGGCATGCGAAAAACACACAACCGGTCGCATTAAATCGAATCGCCTTAAAATCTGTTTGGTTTACTTGAGGGAGGAAGAGAGCGGACATATGTGATTACCAGAACGGCTATGGCACCCACCACAGACCATCGACAATCTGAGTGCCCTTCTTGGGGGAGATCATCCTGACCTCGCCAGCGGGCATGATAACGCGCACCGAACCCTGCGTCGCCCACTGCTCGGCACCATGCGAGACGATGCCGTGGGGCAGCTTGAGGTGCTGGTAATGCTCCTCAACAGGAGGCAAGTTTATGTTATTTTATTTTCCTTCGTTGCCTTTAAGATGTTTCTTTTGAAATTGTAAAACTTATGGTTTCAACCGAACTTGGCTATACCTTGTCTGGTTGTAGCCGGGCGGCGTCTTGTCCACAGCGCGGTGAGATGCTCGGCTCGGCGGCGCGACGGACTGGTAGGCGCGGGCGCCGTCCGCGAGCCGCGCGAAGTGGCCCGGAACAAGAACCCAAGACAAAATCTCGTCACACTCTTCTCCGTTGAGCTGGCAACCGCTGGCGCCCGCCTCGCACGCGCGATCGGGCAAATCGAAGAACATGGCGAGATCCCGCCGACCGCGAGGGCGCGCGCACATGAATCTCCTGCGAAGAAGGCGATAATACCCGAAGGGATGCGTTCCACAAGACTTCTCCGTGCACGGCTTCTGGCAGACAACTCGGGAAACTCTCCTTGGCGCCGCGCCGCTATCGAACGCCCGATCGCGCGATCATCCCCCGATGCCGACGATATCGCAAAGAATTACATAATCCTCGCAATTGCAGATGCGTTCAAGATCGCTCGGCCCCCTCGCTCCGACGAGCAGCGAGCGCTGTCGATTGCCTGATGCCGCGAGCTGAGAAATGCTTTCGAACGCCCGATCGCGCGATCATCTCCCGATGCCGAAGATATCACGCAGAATTGCATAATCCTCGCAATTTCAAATGCGTTCAAGATCGCTCGGCCCCCTCGCTCCGACGAGCAGCGAGCGCTGTCGATTGCCTGATGCCGCGAGCTGAGACATGCTAAGCGCGTCGCATAGATGCCTCGCCCTCCTCCACTAGAGAACCTGGCTTCCACTTGAATGCATTCTGCTCGGCCTGCGCGGCGGAGGCGCAGATCTGCCGCGCGACGCTGCAGACGCGCTCTGCAGGCTGAGGCGACATCCCAATCTGAACGGCCAACTCGTACGAAGAAGCGTACGAGGTGCCGTGGGTGGAAAGAACTTGCGCTATCGCCAATAAAGTTCTCGCTGGGCTCGCAGATCCTGAGGAGGATATCAAACGAGCGGCCAGATCACTGCGACATGGAGGAGCGGCGTGCCACTTTTCTATGTCGCGGTCAATTGTTGCGGAGATTTGGAGGGGGAGACACGCTCGACTGTTCGTCCTTGTTGGAACAGCTCCGACAGCGGCCCGTCGGGGTCCAGGTTGCGTCTCTTCTGACAAGCCCAGTAATCGCAACGCCAAATCGGGTTCTCCAAGGGCGGAATCTCGTAGCCGGCCACCGAAGTTGCATGTCCCTGCCCGGGCCGCGTGCACAATTCCACCGTACCGAAACCGCATTCTGCACAAGTCCCACTCAGATCGGGAAGAATGCCCAGGTCGACGAAAATCTGCGCCACCACTACGGGTTGCAGGCGAGCCAAATCGACCGCTGCAATCCTCTGCGAGATGGGCTGCTTGGCGAGGTGGGCAATCTTCGGCTGCCGATGTTCCGCAGGGATAGAACTTGGGCCCGGCGCCTCTTTCGCCTGCGGCGAGCGACCTCTCCTGACGGCGTCGTTCTGCGGCGAGGGCTTACCCGACGTCGGCGAAGTTTTTCCTCTCACGGATCTGCTATTTGCTTTCTTTTTCAAAGCATGCTTAGCGATGCATTCCCGCTGGTGTTGAGAGGCGTGCTTCTTAATGACAGACTTTTTCATTGCGCGTGAATGGCCTCCCAGATGTTGCGGGAAAGGTGGGCCGGCGCCGTCGTCTGCTTCCCCCGGCTGCTGTCGCGCCGAAACGCGCGCTGCTCTCACGCACTGAAGAAGGAGCAACTTCACACCAAGTGCCCTGGGCATCAGAAGACTGCATGCTCCATTATGCCAAAAGGCCAGCTGCTCGTTGAGGCGCAGGTGAGTGAAGTGGAACTCCATGAGTAGCACGTAGTCGCCGTCGGCAGGGTTGCCTCTCTCCAGTGGTCTGAAATACATGTTGAACGGAGCCAGCATGCGGTCGCCGTCGAGGAAAGTGAAGGGCCCGTTTGCAACGTACGGCGCGGCGTAACCCGCACTATTGACGGCGTCGACCATGCAGGTCGCAGAAAATGCATGGTTCATTCGAACTACTTGAGGGCCCACATTGAATAAGAAACATTCGCCTGGTGGCCCCGCCACTCCCATTCGAAGGCACGCAACAAACATGTAGGCCTTCTCAATGCTCAAGAGAGCGATCGCGGCGATGTCGCAACATCGCGCAGCCAGAATCCTGACCCCGTGCCCGCGAGGAAGAACAATGCCTCGAAAACCATTGACAATCGTAGCATCGCCGGCAGTCAGTCTTAAATGAACAGCGTGACCACGAGTGGAAAGCACGTAGTCTCCGTCCGCGTCAGGTACGAAACCGATCGGGAGCATCTGCTTTCCAAACGGCGCCAGGAGGCGATTGCCGTCTTCCAGCCGAAGAGGACCGGATTCCTCGATGGGCACAGTGAATCCGCACGAGCGCAGACACTCGTGCAAACAAGTGTCGTCAAAATTGTGGTTCTCCCGCTCCATATACCTGTCGGCGTCGAAGAAAAAGAGATCGTTTGATATCGCCGGAAGATCTGCCAGGCGGAATATGCCTTGCAGGGAACTCACTGCGGCTAAGGCGTCCCCCAACGATCCATCCACAGACAACTGGATGAGCGCATGGCCAATCACAACATCTCAACGATTATCATATTCATCAACCTAGTTATCACCGTTATCGTCATCGGCATCATGATCATCACCATCGTCATCAACATAACGATTGGTAATGGAAGGGTGGTCAAGCGGAGTCACACAGAGGATGGGATGGCTGAGAAAGATGAGGAAGAGGACAAACGATGAGCACTTACTATCTTCCATCTTCTCCTCACTCCTCTTTTTCCTCTTCGTCCTCTTCCTACTGCTCACTCCTCCTCACTCCTACTCACTCCTCCTCCTCCTCCTCCTTCTCCTCCTCACCCGTCCTCCTCTGTCCATCCCTCCTCCGATGAAGAGGGTGAAAAGATGAAAAGGGAGAGAGGAGGAGAAGACGGGAAAAGAAGAGGAGGAGGATAGTGCATAGACAAACTCCGAAGATAATGAAAGTATCATCCAAAGTAAATGCGTTGACGGGAGAGCGAAGAAGCGCTGAGATAAGCTTTAAAAAAACGCTAAAGCCGCCCAGGCCTTTATACAGGCTGGCGCCCCTCCTCCTCCTCCTTCTTCCTCCTCCTTTTCCTCCTCGCTTTCCTCCTCCTCCTTCTCCTCCTCCTCTTTCCCCTCCTCCTCCTCATCCTCCATTCCTTGTCCTTATAACTTACCTCTCCCTGTCGCACCCCGAAGCCAGAGTTATGGGTGGGCCTGGCGTTTCGCCTGAGACTTCCTCACTGCTTATGAGTATGAAGCAAACGGCAACCGCTTCACAGATGGAGGGCGGGTGGTTTTCAAAAAGTGGCTCTCGCTTTAGCGCCGCGTACATTCGTTTCCAAAAATTGCAAAAAAATCACGGGTTGAGGGCGGGTGGTTTTCGAATGTGGTTCTCGCACTAGCGCGGCGCACATTCGTTTTCAACATTTGCAAGAGTTTCACGGCTTGAAGGCGAGTGGTTTTCAACATGTGGTTCTCGTCTTAGCGCCGCGCACGTTCGATTAAAAAAAAGAGCTTCACGGATTGAAAGCGGCTCTTTTTCAAAATGTGGCTTTCGTCTTAGCGCCGCGGATTGAAGGCGGGTGGTTTTTAAAATGTGGTTCTCGCTTTAGCGCCGCGCACAGTCGTCTATAACTGCGGCAACAGCTTCACACATGGAGGGCGAGTGGTTTTCAGAATGTGGTTCAGCCTTAACGCCGCGCACACTCGCTTGAAAATTGTACGAGCTTCACGGATTGAGGGCGGGTTGTTCTCAAAATGTGGTTCTCCAGGGCGATTCCTTTTCAAAATGTGGCTTTCGCCTTGGCGCCGCGCACATTCGTTTGAACAGTGTGGAAGAATTTCACGGATTCCCACGATCAACGTACCAGAAATGACGTGTTAGAAGGATTCCGGATTATGCGGGTGCAACGATTATGTTGATTCGCGGCGTTGAAGTCCCCCAAAAAGGCGTTCTGGCACGATTCCGGATCGTCAAGACGCAGCAGTCAGGTTGATCCGTGGCATTGACACCCCGAGAACAATGTTTGGGCATGCTTCAGGGTCGTCGAACGGTTGTCTTCAAACGAGGCAGTTCCCTCAGTGGAAATGAACCGTTGTAGGGACCTATGGAGAGGGGGCTTGAAGGGGGGGGTAATCCCAACCTCGTTAATCACTCTTGGGTTTACGCTGGTCATCATCTTCCTCCTCCTCCTACGTACTCCAACTCCTCCTCATCCTCCTCATCCTCCTCCTCCTACTCCTCATCACCATCACCATCATCATCATCATCATCATCATCATCATCATCATCATCATCATCATCCTCCTCCTCCTCCTCCTCCTCCTCCTCCTCCTCCTCCTCCTCCTCCTCTTTCTCCTCCTCCTCATCATCACCATCAGCAGCATCAGCATCGTCATCAGCATCATCATCACCATCGTCGTCATCACCACCATCATCATCACCAACCATCAGCAGCATCATTGTCATCATCAGCATCAGCATTATCGTCATCATCATCATCAAAGTCATCAGCCTCAGCCTCATCATCATCATCAGCATCATCAGCATCATCATCATCATCATCGTCATCAACATCATCATCAGCGTCATCATCAACATCATCATCATCGTCATCAGCATGGTCGTCATCATCATCAGTATCAGCATCATCATCAGCAGCATCCTCATCATCGTCATCATCATCCTTAGCATCAGCAGCATCATCAGCAGCATCGGCACCATCATCATTATCGACGTCGCCAGCATCATCAGCATCATCAGCATCATCGTCATCATCAGCATCATAATCGGCATCATCAGCATCATCAGCATCATCAGCATCATCAGCATCATTAGCATCATCATCCTCATCATCATCATCATCAGCATCAACATCTGCATCATCATCATCAGCATCAGCATAAGCATCATCATCAGCAGCATCAGTATCGTCAGCATTAGAATCATCATCCTCATCATCATCCTCGACCCCTGGCAGGTTATTGGTGGTCCGTTGGGGAGGTAGGGGATCATGAGCACATGGTTGATTGTCCGCCCGCCCGCAGGCGTTTACAGCCGTTTACAGGCGATTGACCTGGAGTTTGCATGCCGGATGCAGGAACTCCATGGCCAGGGGTTTTCTGCGTGGCAAAAGAAACAGCTGCGCATTTTGAAAAAGCATTGTGAAGGTCTTCGGGAGCTAAACTGCTTTTTCGATGGTCGCCGGACGGCCGCTGCCCGGCACACTGCGCCAGATTTGCGTCCTGGCGCTTTGGATTCCACGGCGCGGTCCATTGCGTGGCCTGACGTAGGTCTGGGGTGGTTGGGCACGGTCGGGGCGGGGATTTTGGGCGACATTCCCGCCACAGGCATCTATCGGAGCGTACGTGAGCCGGATATTCCACCACAGGGGTCTGGGGACGAACCTTTCCGTATTTTTCGTGAAAGTTGCGCCGTGTATGTAGATCGCTTGGTAAGCATGCCCAAACCTATTCGCGAGCAGGTGGACGCCATCTGGGAGAAAAGCAAACAAGAGCAAGACCTTGGTATTCTTGCTCAGTGGCAAACCCGCGAGCAGCTCGATTGCAAATACGGGCGGGGAGGGTGGCGGCCTCTTGTTCGGTTTGCTGTTTGGGAAGATTCAAAAAGGTCGTGGAGGGTCATTGACAATGGCCGTTCCGCTGGCCACAACGAAGCACACGATGTCCAGGAACGCATCCACACCACATGTACATCCATGGGTTTTGCCATTGCTCGGAGATTATCCGGGGCTTTCCCGGGGCGGAAGCTTCGGCGCAGCACGCGTGACATGAAAAAGGCGTTCCGGCAAATTTCGGTTGCTGAGTGCCACGCTCGATACCATATCGTCGCTGCCTGGTCTCGGGTTCGCGGTTGCTGGGTATTCGCAGAGCTCGAGGGCCTGGCGTTCGGGATTGGTGTTGCCGTGAATCATTTCAATCGCGTCCCCTCGCACTTTTGTGCCATAGCGAGGCGGTGGCTGGGCATTCCAGTTATTAGCTTTTACGATGACGTAAAAATTACTGATGTTGAAGGCATATCAGAATCGTCATTTCGGTGCTTGGGGGAACTTGTGGGCTTCCTGGGTTGGGTGTTCGATCCAGGAAAGGACTCATATCCTTCCACACAGGGTCCTTTCCTGGGGTGGAACGAAGATTATTCGTTCGTGCCCCAACTTGGTACTATTACCTTGTCTCCAACCTCAACCTTTCTGGGCGGGGTTGTAGGTTTGTTGCGCAGGGCCTTACAAAACCAGTGTATTTCCCCAGCTGCCGCTCGCACGCTTCGGGGCAAACTGCTTCGCCTTTCGGATGCGTATGAAGGCCGGGTGGGCAGGGGCCAGTTGAACGTACTTGACGAGGTCGTTCAGGGTTTTGTTGAGTGGGGGAGGGTGCGCAGCGCGCTTCAATTCCATTTGGCGCTGGCAACCATGCAGAAATGGAGGGTCGTTCGCCTTTTCCCTGGCGGGAGGCCCCGGTTTACGTTGTACACGGATGCCTGCTGCGAAGTCCGGCCCCCGGTCAGGCGTCCATTTGTCGGGCTGTGCTACATCCTCCTAGAAAATGCTTCTGGGAAGGGGTGGGGTGGCGTGGCTAGTTTGTCTGACGAAATATTGGACAGCTTTGGGGCTCGGGAACAGTATATTGCACTAGGACAAGCGTTCGCGCCTCTTCTGTGCTTCTATCATGAACGGCCCGTTTTGCGCGGGGCCTCAGTGGTAGCATTCGTGGACAATCTCCCGTTATTATCGGCAATCTGCAAGGGCTCGAGCAACGTCGTCGATTTCGGCGGAATTGTCCACGCAATCCATTTGGTTTCGGCATCTCTGGAACTATTGCCGTGGTGGAAGCACGTAGACAGCGCTGCCAATATTGC
Organism: Prorocentrum cordatum; assembly: GCA_963575745.1. Lineage (NCBI taxonomy): Eukaryota > Dinophyceae > Prorocentrales > Prorocentraceae > Prorocentrum > Prorocentrum cordatum. Next base: position 896,468 of record CAUYUJ010016072.1, on the reverse strand, counting down.
GGACGGCGGAAGTCGCTTCGGTATCACTGACCCAACTGCGCGCCAGCTGGGGATTCCCCTGCGTGCAGTCTCGTTGCCTCCGTGGCCGGCAGATCTGAAACGGGTCCCTGTCGAGGCTTGGCTTAATTTTTTCCAAGGTGAGTTCGATGGAGAGAGCCGTGTGTGCGCGCGGCGAAGGTGATAAATACGTTCGATGGGGGCAGGGGGCATGACGGTATGCTCGTTGCTCGGTGCTGGGGGCCCTTGGGGGCCTTCACATCCACCCATGCAGGAGTTCGGGGGGAAGCTCGTGCATGCCGCGCCCGAGCACCCGGATAGGCTATCCGGTCGGCTCTTCCATCTTGATCGGATCGGGACGGCGGCCGGCGATCGCCGTTGGTCATGATCCTCGACCCCTGGCAGGTTATTGGTGGTCCGTTGGGGAGGTAGGGGATCATGAGCACATGGTTGATTGTCCGCCCGCCCGCAGGCGTTTACAGCCGGTTCGATCCCATCCCGCCCACCCTGGGGCTGAAGAAGAGGGGGGATCCCTGGGCCGAAGGCCCCTCGCGTCCTCTTGGCGCAGGGGTTGCCGGTCCAGCAGGTGCCCGGGGGGGAAGGTCCCCTGGGGTTTCCTGGCCTTGGGCGCCCTTCTGGGGACGCTCGAGGCGCAGGGGCGGGGGCAGGGGGCATGACGGTATGCTCGTTGCTCGGTGCTGGGGGCCCTTGGGGGCCTTCACGTCCACCCATGCAGGAGTTCGGCGCCCGAGCACCCGGATAGGCTATCCGGTCGGCTCTTCCATCTTGATCGGATCGGGACGGCGGCCGCCGATCGCCGTTGGTCATGATCCTCATCATCATCATCATCATCATCATCATCATCATCATCATCATCATCATCATCATCATCCTCATCCTCATCCTCATCCTCATCCTCATCCTCATCCTCCTCCTCCTCCTCATCATCATCATCATCATCATCATCATCATCATCATCATCATCCGCATCCGCATCATCAGCATCATCATCATCATCATCATCATCATCATCATCATCATCATCCGCAGCATCATCATCGCCAGAATCAGCATCAGCATCATCATCAGCATCATCAGCATTATCAACAGCATCAGCATCAGTATCATCATCATCAGCAGCATTCTCAGCATCATCAACATCGTCATCGTCAGCGGGATCATCAGCATCATCAGCATCATCATCAGCATCGGCAACAACATCATCAGCATCATCATCAGCATCAACATGAGCAGCATCAGCATCATCAAGAGAATCAGCAGTATCAGCATCCGCATCATACTCATCATCAGCATCACCATCATCATCATCATCACCACCATCATCATCAGCAGCACCATCATCAGCATCATCATCAGTATCAGCATCATCAGCATCGTCATCATCATCAGCGTGATCGTCACCATCATCATCAGCATAAGCAACATCATCATCAGCATCGTCATCATCAGCATCAGCATCAGCATCAGACTCATCATCATCAACAGCATCCCCATCATCATCACCATCATCAGCATCACCATCAGCATCAGTATCAGCACCATCGTCAGCATCAGCATCAGCATCATCAGCATCGTCATCGTCATCGTCATCGTCATCAGTATCAGCATCAGCATCAACAACGTCACCATCAGCAGTATCAGCATCAGCATCGACATCATCATCATCACCACCACTCCAACCATCATCATCATCATCATCATCATCGTCATCATCATTATCCGCATCGTCACCATCATCATCATCGTCAACATCATCATCAGCATCATCATCATTGTTATGAGCATCTTCCTCATCAACCTCATCATCATCATCATCGTCAGCATCAGCATCAGCATCATCATCATCACCAGCACCATCATCAACATTATCATCAGCAACATCATCATCATCGGCATCATCATCATCATCATCATCAGCAGCATCGTCATCATCAGCAGCATCATCATCAGCATCAGCAGCATCATCATCCCCCCCTCCTCCTCTGCCATCTTGCTGCACGTCCGCCTCTACAATTCCCTCCTTTGCACATATTCATATATCCCCTCCTCCTCCTCTTCCTCCTCCTCCGCCGCCTCCTTCCGCCTCCTCCTCATCCTCCTCCACCTCCTCCTCCTCCTCCTCCTGATCCACATCCCTCCTCCTCCGCCTCCTACTCCTTCCTCCTCCTCCTCCTCCTCCGCCTCTGCCTCGGTCGTATCCTCCTCCGCCTCCTCCCCCTCCTCCTCCTCATCCACCTCCTCATCATCGTCCTCGTCGTCGTCATCATCATCTGCATCATCAGCATCAGCATCATCATCAGCATCATCATCAGCATCAGCATCAGCATCAGCATCATCATCATCACCATCATCATCATCATCGTCATCAACATCATCATCAGCACCATCATCACCATCATCATCATCAGCAGCAGCAGCATCGTCATCAGCATCATCAGCATCATCAGCAGCATCACAATCATCATCATTACCACAACCACCATCATAATCATCATCAGCATCATCATCATCATCATCACCATCATCTTCATCTTCATCATCTTCATCAGCATCATCAGCATCAGCATCAGCATCGTCATCATCATAACCAGCATCGTCATCGTCATCATCATCAGCAGCATCATATTCATCATCATCATCATCATCATCAACAGCAGCATCATCAGCATCATCACCATCATTATCAGCAGCATCATCAGCATCAGCATCAGCATCACCAGCATCAGCATCATCATCAGCATAGGCATCAGCAGCATCAGCATCATCATTAACAGCAGCATCAGCATCAGCATCAGCAGCCGCATCGGCATCCTCGCACCATCATCATCATCAGCATCAGCAACATCGTCATCACCATAATCATCATCATCATCATCATCATCATCATCATCATCATCATCATCATCATCATCATCCATCATCATCGTCATCAACATCAGCATCGTCATCAGCATCATAATCATCAACATCATCATCCGTATCAGCATCATCAACATCATAATCAGCAGTATCAGCATTACAAGCATCATCAGCATCATGATAATCGTCATCAGCATGATTATCATCAGCATCAGCAGCATAATCATCATCAGCAGCATCATAATCAGCATCATCATGATCAGCATCGGCATCGTCATCAGAATCGCAATAGTAATTAGTTTACTAATAAGAATCATCATCAGCAGCATCAGCATCAGCATCAGCAGCATCAGCATCAGCATCAGCAGCAGCGTCATCATCATCAGCATCAGCATCATCATCACCAAACTCATCCTCATCCTCATCCACATCCTCATCATCCTCACCATCAGCTTCCGCATCCCCATCAACATCAGCATCATCATCAACATCATCATCAGCAGCAACATCATCATCAGTATCGCCGTCATCATCGTCATCTTCATCATCAGCAACATCATCAGCATCAGCATCATCATCATCATCATCCATCATCATCATCAGCATGACCATCAGTATCAGCAGCATCATCAACAGCAGTATCATCATCAGCAGCACCACCTACATCATCATCATCATCATCATCAACAGCATCATCAGCATCATCCTCATCCGCATCATCATCATCATCATCATCATCATCATCATCATCATCATCATCATCATCGTCCTCATCATTATCGTCCTCCCATTTCTGCACCACGAAACCCGTCGAAAGGGCGTGCCAGGCGTTCCGCCTTTGACTTCCTCACTACTTATGACCCTGAAGCTGAAAAGTGGCAACAGATTCACAGATGGAGGGCGGGCCGAAATGTAGCTCTCGCCGTAGCGCGGCGTACATTCCTTTTTGAAAATTTGCCCTATTTCACGGATGAAGGGCGAGTCGCCTTCAAAATGTGGCTCTCGCCCTATCGCCGCGCACATTCGTTTTCAACTTGTGGCTCTCGCCTTAGCGCTGCGCACACTCGTTGCCAGAATTTGCAAGAGCTTCACGGATTTAGGGCGGTCCGTTTTCAACATGTGGCTCTCGCCTTAGCGCCACGCACATTCGTTTGCAAGTTTTTCAAAGATTGAAGGCGGCTCGTTTTCAAAATGTAGCTCTCGCTTAGCGCCGCGCATTTTCGCTTTTTAGATTTGCAAGAGTTCCGCGGATTCCCATGGTCAACGTACCAGGAATGGCGTTTTGGAAAGATTCAGGATTATGTGGGCGCAACAATTACGTTGATTCGCGGTGTTGAAGTCCCAGGGATGGCGTTCTAGCACGATTTAGGAACGTCAAAACGTAACAGCCAGCTTGATCCGTTGCGTTGGAATCCCGAGACAAATGTTTTGGCATGCTTCACGGTCTTCAGACAATTGTCATCCAACGAGGCAGTTCCCTCAGTGGAAAAGAACCCTTGTAGGAGCCTATGAAGAGGGAGCTTGGAGGGAAGGTTGATAACAACATCGTTGCTGACCCTTGGGTTTACACTGCTCCTCCTCCCCCTCCTCCTTCTCCTCTTCTCCGTCTTGTCCTTCCTCTTCCTCCTCCTCATCCTCCTCTTCCTCATCCTCCTCTTCCTCCTCCTCCTCCTCTTCCTCCACCTATTCCTCTTCTTCCTCCTCCGCAGAGGGACTCCACAATTCCTCGTTCTCGCCTCCTCCTCCTCCTCCTCCACCTCTTCCTCCTCCTCCCTCTCCTCCCCCTCCTCCTTATCGCATCCTCCTTACCTCCTCCTCCTCCTCCTCCTCCTCCTCCTCCTCCCCGCTTCGTGCCACCCACGCGTTCACGGACACGGTCTTGAAATTCTTGTCCTCCCGGGCGGGGGCCGCGGCACCGGGCCGGACACCGCGCGCGGCGAGAGACTGGGGCAGGCAGGGCGGCCTACGCCGAGGAGAGAAGAGGAGGCAGGAGGGAGAGGAGGGAAGAGGAGAGAACAGGAGGGAACAGAAGGAGGGAAGAGGGAACAGGAATGAGGAGTGAAGAGGACGGAAGAAAAGGGAAGGGAGAGGAGTGAAGAGGCGGAGGAGGAAGAGGCGGAGTAGGAGGAGGAATAGGAGGGAGGTGAGGAGGAAGAGAAGAGAAGGAGGACAAGGAAGAGAAACAGAGAGGAGGGAGCAGGGGGAGGAGGACGAAGGAGAGGGCGGAGGACGGAAGCCTCCTCGGAGGTCTCTGGCGCCATCCAGAAGCCTGACAGTGGTCCGACCCCCCCCCCCTCCCCATCCCCCTTCCGTTCCTTCCCCCTCCCCTCATCCTCCCTCCCCTCGATGATCCCCAAGGGCAGCAGCGGAGGGAGTCAGAGGCGCACCCGCACCCCACGGAGGTCCTGGGCCAGCACTGCTTTTGGTTTTGCCGCCGCCCGGTCCTGTGGAGGTCGGGGGGCGTGAGCGGCGCGGGAAAGGTGGTCCTCGTCCGTTCGAGCCTGCCCCTTTCGCCGCCTCCTCCCTCGTCACTCCTCCTCCTCCTCCTCCTCCTTCTCCTCCTCCTCTTCCTCCTCCTCCTCCTCCGCCGCCGCCGCCTCCTCGACCCTCTCCTCCTTGCCCTCCGCCCTCCTCCTCCGCCACCCACGCCTTAACTTCCAATTCCTTGTTATGTTTCGTGTTATGATGTTTCTTATTATTAATACTATTATTACTATCCGACAGCTATTAATATTCGCAGAGTTACTCTTAGACTATTATTATGATTTCGTTTCGTATTCTTATTATTCATTTGCCCGTCATCATCATGTTCCTCCCTTTCCGCCTCCTCATCAGCACCATCATCGTAAGCATCAGCATCAGCAGCATCAACATCATACGTATCATAACCATCATCACCACCATCACCATTACCATCAATATTATCACCATCACCAGCATCATCATCACCACCACCATCATCACCATCATCATGATCATGATCATCATCCGAATCAGCAGCATCATCATCATATGCATCACCATCACCATCACCGGCCTCATAATCATCAACAAAATGGCAATCATCATTTGCATCCTCCTCATCATCACATCCGTCATCATCATCGTCATATTCATCACCATCATCATCATCAACAACATCATAATCAGCCGCATTACCATCATCAGCATCATCAGCATCAGCAAGATCATCATCAGTAGCAGCAGCCGCATCATCATCATCAGAATAGTCACGATCAACATCATCAGTAGCAACAGCATCACCATCATCATCAACAGCATCATCAACAGCAGCATCATCGTCATCGTCGTCATCAGCATTGGCATCGCCGTCATTCATATCAGCACCACCACCACCATTATCACCAGCATCATCAGCATCATCATTAAGACCAAACTCATCCTCAACATCATCACCAGCCTCATTATCGACATCAGCAGCAGCATCAGCAGCATCATGCGGCAGCAGCAGGGGCAGTATATGCTTTTCCCTTGAGCCATCGTGTCACAACGGGTGAAATATGACACGCTAACCATATGCTAAACCTGACGGGGAAAATCTGGAGACCAGCTACACTGGTCGGACTTTCTAACAGGTTTAGCTTCCCCTGGTGACTCGAGGCCCCTGTGGCCTGTCACCGGCCCTCTCGCTGTGAGAGTGGCTGAAAACCCTGGGGAACAGAAAGAGAAACACGAAGATTGAAGCGGAGTGTGAGACTATTGGAAGGCATAGACATTGGCAGTGTAGGATGGAGAGGAGGAAAGAAGAGACGAGGAACCACCACCACCACCACCGGCCTGGACCTGGTCCTGGAAGTCCTTCCACGAAACCCACGCTGTCTCGTCCAGGACCTTACGCGAGGCCGCCTGGGTGCGGCTCTTCAGCTCGGGTTGAGTGCGACGACGTTCAACCTCTGCCCCTTCGTCGATCAGCACCAGCCGGCCGCTGGTCATCAGATCGAACAGGGCGGCGTTCCCTTTTGCGATGTCGTCCTTCGTCAGGGAATCTACCGGCATACGCCCGCGCGGGATCCAGCGGACCTTGCCCTGGGCCCTCTCGAGGGCCTCGCAGATGATCGCTAGATCGATCGCGGTGCGACGGTCGCGGGCCGAGGCGTTGCCCTCCTTAAGCATAGTGTCGTAAATGGACTTGGCGTCCACCACGTGCACCTGGTGCTCTCTGGAGCCCAGTCGGCAGTCGCTCCTGCGGACAGTAGTGAATGGCCTGGAACACCTATGATGATCATGGATGTCTACGTCCTGGAACACGACGTCCCGGTAGAGGATCTGGAGATACTCGACCTCGGCCACGGCCGAAGACAGGGCTTGGGTCTCGCCCGCCAAGGTAGATGGCACCTTGCGCCGGAGTTTGCAGCTGCGCCAGCCCAAGAGCGATGAACGTACAGACTTGTTCTCAAGGATGCCCCTGTCAGCCGCCAGGGCCATCCAGGCACCCTGGGTGGGGTCCTCGGGTAGTCCCTTGTCGTCGAGTAGGTCGTCGAACGCCCCTGCTCCACCTGCATCCGAAAACGATATAAACGCCATGCGCTTGGGATCGAGCTTCCACGCAGTAAGCCCACGAGATGCAGTCGACCGAAGATGACGCACCATCTTGTTGGCGAGGGCTACGTCACCGGTAGTGGGAGCCTTTAGGCGACTCGCAAAGATGCTCGCCACGCCAGCGGCCTCGGGCCGGCACTCACGGCCGACCCAGTTGAACTTGAAGACTAGCGATCTGAGCGCCCGGAACTCGGACTGATCAAGAGGGCTGTTCTTGGTGGAGAGTCGGCCTCTAGCCATCGTCAACGGTTTGATCTCCTCCAATATGTACTTTTCTTGATCTAGAGTGGCCTTCTGGGCACTGATCGTTACTCGTCTCCCGGCAAAGTCGACTGCGCCCGTGTGACAATCTCGGTACTTGCCAAACTTAAAGCGTGACTCGAGTAGATTCCTAACCCAGGACCTGGCAGCCGGGGAACTACTGCCTATAAAGAAGTCATCTACTTCGAGAAGCATCATATTCAAGATTTCGCCCTTTGGCCCGTAGCGGATCCACCAGCACGGCTCTAGGAGGCTCTTGGTGAAGCCGTGCTGTGACAGGAACTTGATCGCCGTCCGCCTCCACGCAACCGGTGCATCGTCCAGGCCATAGACATTGACCTTAAGCAAGATCAGGGAGCCCCGGGGAAGATCGATGCCTTCGCAAGGCTCGACGTACACGTGGCCCTGGGTCCTGGACATCGGGTCGCTCTGGCAGAAAGCGTTTTTCACATCCGCGATGTCGGCCAGGAGGCCGAAGTTCATCAGCACCTGGGTAAACATCATGATGCTCGAGGTCTGGGGCGTGGGGGCGTACACTTGCAGGGGGCCGGAATCGGGGTCTCTGTGTCCGTGGACACACCATCTTGATTTAGCTTCCGGCTCGGCTCCCGTACCTTCCACTGGCTTCCACCGACGCACCATCCTACTCGTGATGATCCTGTCCGGCTGAGACCCCCTCGCAATGTCCGCGCGACCCAGACCCCTTGGAGTCATGATTTTTTCATGACGGCCGCTTGCGTCATGAAAAAAATCACACGTCGCAAAAAATCAAGACATTGAGAAAAAATCAAGACATGTCGACACATATACACACGTGTATATATATATATATATATATATGTGTACACACACACATATATATATATATATATATGGCCCGCACTTTTCATCCGCATGCGTGTGACGCGCGTACGTAGTGCATAATGGCGCGCAGGCCATTCAGCGCCTTTGCCGCCGCCGCTGATGCGCGAGGCGAGCGAGCCCTACTCAAAGATCGAAGGGCGAGAGAGATGAGGGGAAGAAACATGCACCTCTCAACGCTATATATACACAAACATACATACATCATGCGCAGGCATGCGTGCACGGAGATGGCACTGCGTGGTGCAACTCGATGGGGGGGGGGGTGCTTTTTTGGTCCCAGGGTCCTGGGTCGGGGCCAGGGCGGGGAAAAAAAACACCCTTGGAACAAAAAAATCCTGGAACAAAAAAACGCGCAGGGGAAACCCGAGCACTGCGCGGACGGTCGCCGTTTCCGAGCTAGCGCAAGCGACGGTTATGAACCACGCCGCACGATGGTGCGGCCGACCAACTGGGTGGTCTGAGTCGATCGGAGAGAGGTAGAGATCCCGAGTGAGGAAGAGGTGGAGGGGATGGGCGTTATTTCCAAAACGCTGACGGTCACAAATGTCAGTGGCGCTCATCTGTGCGCATCACGTGGCGCTGCATCTTTGGCGACATCCTGGGATCCCCCAGACCCCCGACGTCGTGATTTTTTTCACAACGTCGACCCCCAGAGGTCTGTCGCTCCCGAGGCCCAGTACTCGTGAGAGCCCCCAAAGGCCGAACATAGCGAAAAACCTCACGTTGCGATTTGTTCACGACGCCTGGAGGTCTGGGCATCTGGAGGGTCGGCCGATTTCATGACAGCGGCCGCGAGGAGGAGGTGGAGGAGGATGAGGATTCTTTCCGATGCATATGGTCGCAATCTCGTACTGAGTCCTCGGGTACTTGTCGCTGCACGAGCGCACTTCCTCGGGATGACGAGGCGGGAGGATGGGTTGGGAGGGTGGGCGGATCGAACCGGATCGAGGGGGGAGGTGGGTGGTTCCAATCGAAGCGTGGGCAAGGAGGGAGAGAGGCGGCCTGCGGGCCTGCAGCTCGCTCCGAGCAGTGCCAGCGCAGCGTGGGCGGCCCTTCTGCATTAATGCAGCGGCCAGCTCCACGTGCTAATTCAAGGGAAAGGGGGGGGAAATTGTGATAGGAAGCGTGGATGTGGATGGGCCGCGGGGTGGGTCGCAGGTGGGTCGCGGGGAGGGCCGACTACAACAGCAAACAGCAACAACAACAACAACAACATCAACATCAACATCAACATCAACAACGCAACAAACATATTCATCACCGCAAATGTTCACTTCAGCCACGCACCCACCCGCCTCTACCCGCCTCTGTTTCCAATGCGCGTGGCGGAAACGAGCGGCGCACCGCGTCTCCACAGGCGCGTCCACATGCCGCAGGCACGTCCACATGCCGTGGGCAAAGGGTGGGGGTGGGAAAGGAGCAGGGGATCATACGTGCTCGATGCGGCCACGACCGATCACGGAGGGCGGCCCCCTGAACTCGGGCGATGCTGCTTCGAAAAATCCAAGGGGGCGGGAGAGGGCAAGAACAGCCAAGTCCAGGCAATCGGCAGCGAGCGGTGGGCCACTACTTTGGACCCGACGCCCGACATGGGTACCGAACAAATGGGTACGATGCCCAACGACAAATGTTCTCCCAAACCAACAGCGGCCGCCGTTGGGCAGGCGGCCTCCTGTCTCGAATGGACACGGGCCGCGGCGGCGTGGACAGCGAGGCCTGTTCAAAATGAACAGGAACTGCTGTTGGGCAGTGCGCCCATTCTTTCGGCACCCATTTCGGGCGTCCAGAACTACAGCGTGGCCTGCGCCGATCGGCGTGCCAGCGTGCGACTGGAGATGGGAACAATGTCGGTGGTGTGCCCTCTCCTCCTCCTCCTCCTCCTCCTCCTCCTCCTCCTCCTCTGGTTGTCCTCCTCCACTTCCTCCTGCGCAATCAAAAAAAAGGGGGGGGGGAGGTGGCGACTGAGCCTAAGGCGCGCCGCCAGCGCGCCCCTGCAAGATGCCCGCGGTCGCGCGGGGCCAGAGATGGATATGGAGTGTGTGTGTGTGTGTGTGTGTGTGTGTGTGTGTGTGTGTGTGTGTGTGTGTGTGTGTGTGTGTGTGTGTGTGTGTGTGTGTGTGTGTGTGTGTGTGTGTGTGTGTGTGTGTGTGTGTGGTGTGTGTGTGTGTGTGTGTGTGTGTGTGTGTGTGTGTGTGTGTGTGTGTGTGTGTGTGTGTGTGTGTGTGTGTGTGTGTGTGTGTGTGTGTGTGTGTGTGTGTGTGTGTGTGTGTGTGTGTGTGTGTGTGTGTGTGTGTGTGTGTGTGTGTGTGTGTGTGTGTGTGTGTGTGTGTGTGTGTGTGTGTGTGTGTGTGTGTGTGTGTGTGTGTGTGTGTGTGTGTGTGTGTGTGTGTGTTTGGGTTTGTTTGTTTGTTTGTGTGTGTGTGTGCGTGCACTGTGCGTGCGGGTGGGGCTGGAGCCGCCGCGCCCGGCCTGGACCCCGCTCAAGGCAGGACGCTCGCCGTCGGCGCCTCGCGAGGAGTGAGGCCGTTAAGGTGGACTGGGGAGGGGGGGAGGAGAAATCCACGCCTTGGGTACCCTTCTGGCGCTGGACATCAGCGCCCCGAGGTCAATCGCATCCCGCCGCCAGGGTCACCGCATCCCGCCGCGAGTCGATCACCAGCGCCAGGGTCACCGCATCCCGCCGCGAGTCGATCACGGCAAAAATTTTTTGAACCCAGGGAGGCTTGGAAAAAATCACGACGTCGGGGTCTGGGAGGGGGTGCCAGGAAACGGAGGGAGGGGAGCGAGGGAAGGGCTTAAGGAGGATAGGGAGGGAAGGGAGGCAGGGGAGGGAGAGAAGGGAGAGAGAGGGGAGGGACGGACGGAGAGGGGAGGGAAGGGAGGGAGGCAGGGAAGGAGAGGGAAGGGATATGGAGGAGAGAAGGAGGAAGGGAGACGGGGAGACGAGACACCGAGCCCCTTAGCCGAGCAACGGCGCCTGAGGGCCAGCGCCCTGCGCCCCTAGGGAAGGAAGCAGGAGGGAGGGAGGGGGGGGAGGGAAGCAGGCAGGGGGGGGGGGGGGACGGGGGAAGGGCAGGGAAGGAAGGGAGGGAAGTGGAGGGAGGGAAGGGGCCTGTCCCGAGGCGGGCAAGAACGGATCGTGGGGAACAAATGCGCGCCGCCTGCTTTCCACGCCTCTGCGCGCGGAAGGGGCGTTGGAGTCCCGCGGAAAAAAAGGGAGGGGAGGGGGGGAGGGGGGACTGGCAATGCTCCTCGAGTGCCCCTTCTGCTCTGTCGGCAAGCGAGCACGTTTTTCTCAAGCTGGACCAGAGATCACCCCGCCTGTTGTTCAGGCAGGCGTCCCCGCGCAGGCGCCGAAAAGGGAAATCACCATCACCCACGTGATCATGATCACCATCATCACCATCATCACAATCATCGTCATCATCACCATCGTAACAATTATTCGTACGGTTCTCCCTCGTGGTACTAGACGTACCCCCAGTGAAACAGACCATCGGATCACCAGGGCGTCGCGAAGACCCTTCCCTTTGCACGGCGGTTCTCATTTTTATGGCGGGATGTCGATAGGCCCCCCCCCCCCCCAGGAGGGTGGACCTTCTCGAGCATCCTGTCATAAAAAGTAGGACCGCCGTGAAGGGATTTCGCGACCCGCTGCATGTTCCGAGCCTCTGCCTCATCGGGGTACGTCCAGTGCCGCGTTGGATTTCCCTTCTCGGCAACCTGCTTTGCGAGGTGAACCATCGCGTGGAACTTAAAGACGCAGTGGCCTCTGCACTCCTTCCATGCCCGCAAGAACGCGAGGCTGGCCGTCTGCAACGAGAAAGAAACGCGCACTCACGCCCAGCCACGCTAACGAAACCCAAGCCGACTCGAACCGAGACCGAACCGAATCCAGCAAGGACGTGGCATACGAAGGACCGAACCGAATCCAGCAAGAACGTGGCATACGAAGGACCGAGCCGAATCCAGCAAGAACGTGGCATACGAAGGACCGAGCCGAATCCAGCAAGAACGAGGCATACGAGGGACCGAGACGAATCCAGCAATAACGGGGCATACGAGGGACGGGCCACCAGCAAGATCCAAGTGCCATGGGCCACAGTGCAAGTCCCGAGCTCGTGTCTGGAAGGTGTGCACACTGGACGCGCTCATATTGCGCGCGGCTTTTGGGCCCCGGCAATTGTGCACGGTGGCCAGGTGCGTGCAGGCCTGCATCAGCGCCGCTCTGCGCGGACCTAGAAACCCAGCGCCTTCGCGGCAGAGCTGAGGAAGAAGTGGCACGAGGTGCCGCGACTCGGCGGCTTTCGCCTTGAGGCGCGGGATCCCGCCTTCCTGGGGCGGCATGAACATCTTCAGAGTCAGCCTCCCTATCACGGACTTGCCCCCCCTTCTCCTGAGCGCGCCCGTGGCAATGTAGAACGCCCGAATTCTTCGGCGGAGGTGAAGGATGTTGTCATGGTCCCGCTGCGCCTTCCTGCCCATTCTACTCCCGCAGAAATTCGTCGTGACCAGTCTGTGGAACACTGCTGCGATGACGTACTGTGCCACGCCCAGGTCGAGGATGTGCATCCCGTCGAGCATGATGGTATCCACCCCTACTCCTTTGACTTGAAAGAGGGAGCAGATCTGATCAAGGCCCTGGCTGTTGGACGCATTGAAGAACTGCAGTTGTGCTGGCGTCTCCACCGACCGAAGTTCGTGAATGTCAGTGCAGTGCTCGTTTTCGATGAGACGATATCCGACGGGCAGGGCGAACTCGGCATTACGCCGCCCGAACACAGTTAATCCCCCAGCTTTGTTGTCCATCTGCAGAGAGGCGGCCAGACGCCTGAGAGCTGCGTCGTCTGGGGCAGCAACCGTGCGAAGGGAATTGTCTACCATGTGCCGGTACCTGAGATTGTCCCGCGAGGCCCATAGATCATCCATCGTTGCTGGAAAGTCAAACAGGCTTGCCTTTGGACAGGCGCACGAGAAGCAAGGGTTCCTTGGGTTCTGCCACGTTTTGAATCCATAAGCTCCCGTGACCTCTAAGAGGTCCGCTCTGATTTCGCAGAGGGCCCCCCGCCACCCCTCTGCGAGGGGGAATCCGCGCTTCAGGGATCTACTCTCAGGCAGGGGCTTCCCGTCGTGGTCGAATGCTGGATATGTGCCCTCTGCTAAAGCATTGTAGCTCCAGCGGAGCACCCGCTGGATGAGGCCAAAACTACAATTTCCTTTGCACCCGCATTTGCAGACGTCCTGCTTCCGAATCGCGCATATGAGGTGCCTCTTCCTGGAGAGACCACTGCTCATATAGTAGCAAAAGAAGCTGTCCCTCTTCGTCCACGGAACACCATCGGAGAAGTGACCCAAGGGTGTGGTTCTCGTGGGGGCCTCTTTCACCACCTCGTGACTCTCGAAGTTCAGGGGCAGCACGTCGGCGTCGTAGTTCAGTGGGCCCCATGCTGCTGGGTTCTCATGCCACGAGTTCGCGAAAATATCGTGCGGCAGATAAAACGGGAAAGTAATATATTCTCTGCTGTCGGTTGCTTTGTCTCAACAAGGCATCTGAACGTGGTAGAACTCTTTGTGTGCCGTCTCTAGGCCCAGCGCGCGTCTCACATGCTCCGACGCGCGCGCGCTCTGACCAGGATCCAGCGCGAGATCTCCGATCCCAGTGGCCCCAGCCCGAAACGAGTGAAAGGATATCGTTGTCACGTCCACGGCCGAAAGGGATCCCGCCCTGTACCTGCCCACCAAGTACTTCCGAAGACCAGCGCCCCCATCCCCGCCATCTCCTCCGAAGCCTCCTGACTCGACTCCTGGGCCGCCCCTTAGGGGCAGCGGGCCTGACTCAACTCCTTCGGGGCGAGAGCCGCCTCCTGCCACGATTCTCGCTGCCTCCGCTCTTCCCGACATGGCAATGACGAGTCCGAGGTGCAGCGCGGTCAGCGGGGAAAAGATACCCATATTGACAGAAATCGTGCTACGTACCCCGTTCCTGCCCATGTTCAAGGCCAGAAGAAAAAAAACGCCCCTATCCTGGTTTACGAGGCGTTGTGCGCTGAAGCTCCCGTGGGCTGACGGGGTAGATCCTGCGCGATGCGCCGCGCCCTGGCGGCTCTCGGCCCTGGGGCTTCCCAGGGGGTTTACAGACCGCGCACTCGTGACCCAGGGTAGGGCCGCTTTTTCATCCCTCAACATGTCCCCCTCCCCGTCCTCACATGCACGACCGCAATGCCTGCCGTGCGCGGATGCACAAGGGGCCGAACAAATGAACTGATCTTCGCTATCATCGTGCTGGTCCATCCTGATCCTGATCCTTGCTAGCATTATGCTCATCCGAATCCTTAGGCTTATCCTCATCCTCGCTATCCTTATTTTTACCTTCATCATCGCTATCATTATCTCTACCCTCTACCTCCTCGTCCTCACTATCCTTAGCCTCATCCCCCCTATCCTTATCCTCATATCCAACGGCAACCCGAATCTATGACCCATGTAAGCCGAATCCTCTCGATATCGTCTTGCCTTCTTCTCCTCCTCCTTCTCCTCCCTCTCCCTCCCTCCCTCAGGAACTCCCTGGATCAGCCCCCCGTCAAGGGAGAATTCTGGTGCCAGCCAGTTTTCCTCGAACCCCCTGCCGAGGGGGGGCCCAGAGCCAACGCGGGCAAAGCTCGCTGTTTCACCGCGCGAGCGCTCCCCCACGCGCGCTCAATAGCACGTCCTTGTCGCAGGGCACCGCCCACTTGCGAATCGCAGGCGCTGCTGATGCAAGAAATTCACTCCACTCACAACCTGATCATGGTGCTCCTCACCGGGTGAGGCTCATCCTGTCCTCATCTTCCTCCTCCTCATCCCCCTGTCCTCCTCAGCATGCTGGGAACGAGGAGGGGGGTGAGGGCGGCGACGACGACGAGGGCGAGTACTTTAGCCCCTCGAGGGCCGACGGAGCGAGTACTTTAGCCCTCCGAGGGCCGAGGACGACGACGACGACGAGTACTTTAGCCCCTCGAGGGCCGACGGGGCGAGTACTTTAGCCCTCCGAGGGCCGAGGGCGACGACAACGACAGGGCCGACGGGGCGAGTACTTTAGCCCCTCGAGGGCCGACGGGGCGAGTACTTTAGCCCCTCGAGGGCCTGGAGCAGGAGCGACCTCGAGGATCCCCAGCCCTACAGTCCAGTCGAGAGCCCCAGCTCCCTACGCCGACTTCTTGATGTTTTTTCATGGCGGCCTCCATCTGGTCCATGATGGGCCTGATGTTGGACCACGCGCGCTCCCCCTGGGCGGCGGGCAGCGCCGCTCCCCCTCCATCTATCCCTCATTTCCTCATGTTGCCAATCCCTCTACTCCTCCAGCTTATTCCCTCCCGCTTTTCACTACCCTCTTCATCTATATATTGAATTGTATGCCCTTCCTCGGCATTCCTGCCCCTATCCCCCTATATCCTGCTCCCAACTCTCCAGCCGCCCCTTTGCCTCTAACACCTCCTATCCTCCCGTCCTCATGTCCTCCCTTCCTCATTCATTACGTGCATCCTTCAATCATCGGGACGAGGCGCCTCCTCGATCGCGTCCTTGGCACTGCTGGCGATGTCCTCCGCGTTCTCCTCGGACCTCAGAGCCGTGCTTTGCATGCCTCCTCATCGTTATTATTATATCCCCCCTGCTCCCCCTCCCCCCTCCTCATCTCTCCTCCTCCTCCTATCTCCTCCTCCTACCTTATCATTATCCTCCTGTCCTGCTTATCCTGCTTCTCCTCCTCCTCCTGTGTCCGATCATGTCGACCCTTCCCTCTCGAGCTGGGAGTCGGACGCTCCCTGGAAGAATGCTTTCAACGCGACCTGGCTCTCGGTGAGATCGAACACCGCCGAGGTCAGCTCCTTCTCGAAGGGCTTCAACCACTCGTAACCCTTCGCCTGCGAAGGATGAGGAGGAGGAGGAGGGGGAGGGGGAGCAGGAGCAGGAGCACGAGGAAGAGAAGGAGAAAGAGGCGGAAGAGGAGGGGCCAGAGGAAAAGGTTCTAACCAAATCGGGAGGAGGAGGGGGAGGAAGAGGAGGGAGAGGAGACACTGATATCCTAGAGTTCCTCCCGTCCTCGATCAGGATCCCCCCCCCTCTCGAGACTGTTGAGGGGGCAAGGCGGGTGTTCTCCTCCCCCGTAACCTTCCCAACCCTTCTCCTCCTTCCCCCGTAACCTTCCCACCCACCCCCACCCACCCCCGCTCCATTCCGCAGCCGAGGGAGGAAAACTCCCGAAAGCCGTCACCTGCAAACCCTCCAGGGCCGTCAAGACAGTCGTGTTCTTCCCCAGGAGCGTGGCGATCTCGCCGTGCAGCGCTGCGTCGACATTCCTCGACCCAGCGCTGCACCCGCCAGACTGCTTCGCCGACTTGTGCGTCTTGTGGTCCGAGCCCTCGTCGGAATTGGAGATCTTACGTGTAGTTTGCAATGTCATCTTCCTGGTCCTTCTCCTCCTTCTCCTCCTCATCTTCCTATTCCTTCGTCTTCCTCTGCCTTCTCCCCCTTCTCTCATCCTCTCTTCCTCCTCTCTTCCTCCTCGAGCTCTTCCTCCTCTCTTCCTCCTCTCTTTCTCATCTCTTCCTCCTCTCGTCCTCCTCTCTTCCTCCTCTTCCTCATCCTCTTCCTCGAAGATCTTCTCTTCCCCCTCCTCCCTCGTCCTATTCCAGGGCCACGTTGCACGCACGAATGCCTGGAAGCACGTTTCCCCATCCTGCTCCTCCTCCTCCTCCTAGATACGACGGCATTGGAAACGCTGGACCTCGCTGTAGGAGTCGTCGTCGCTGCTGGACCCCGAGGAACTCGTCGCCGCCTCCTTCAGCTTGGCTGCCTGGCTGGATGCGCATATGTATTTCACGCGGGCGCGGGCGAGGACTGCAGGAGGAGGAGGAGGATCAGCAACGGCAGGAAGAATATGAGAAGGAGGGGGCGGAGGATAAGGATCAGGATGGGGAAGATGATCACGATGACGAGTATGATGAGGAGGATGAGGATGAGTACGATGCAGAAGACGACAATGAGGAGCATGATAAGGATGGCCATGATGATGAGGAGGATAAGGATGATGACGGCGAGGAGGAATATGAGGACGAGGAGGATGAGAAGGATCAGGCGCCAGAAGCCAGGCACCTTGCGGGCTGCCTCGATATCCTCGATCGCCGTCTTCGCAGAGGTGAAGACCTTCCCGATCTCTTTCTCTTTGCTCTGGGAGCGCGTACTTATGTCATATAATGTTCCTCCGCCACCTCCTTCTCCTCCTCCGTCGCAGTCTCATCCAGCCCTCATCCTCCTCTCTTCCTCATCTCTTCCTTCTCGTTTCCTCCTCTCTTCCTCCTCTATTCCGCCTCTCTTCCTCCTCTCGTCCTCCTCTCTTCCTCCTCTCGTCCTCCTCTATTCCTCCTCTCGTCCTCCTCTCTTCCTCCTCTCTTCCTCCTCTCTGCCCCCTTAGTGTCGAACATCCTCATCCTCCTCATGAGCCTCCTCTTCCTTAAACTAGCGTCCTGCGCGAGCAAGTCACCCTTCTTGACGCGCTTGTACGTCTTCTCGCCGCTCTGCCAGTCCTTGGAGACGTGCCCCTTGACGGCCTCGCAGGCCTCGATGATGTTCTGGACCTTGAGCTTCTGCCTCGAGTGGCCGTTTCACTTGATGGCAGTCGGCGACGACGACGGCGACTAAGACTGTCATATCCTCGGGCTCCCTCCAGCTCCCTCGTACTCCTTCCATTCCCTCCTACTCCTCCTAGATTTCCTCCCTCCTACCCCCTCCTACTGTCTCCTACTCCCTCCTACTCCCTCCCACTCCCTCCTACACCCCCTCCCTCATACTCCCTCCTACTCCCTGTCGATGCCCTACCCCTTTCGTGCTCCCACATACTACATATCCCCCCCCTCCCTCCACCCTCCTCCTCCGCAGGGGAAATGGAAACGATGTCCTGATGCCGAACTCTGTGTTGGCATTCTCGGGCGTCCAGCCCGCCTCCGTCAGCAGGGCGCCCTCGCTCATGAAGACGCCGTACTTGTTCTTCTCCTCGAGGCGCTTCTCGCGCATCCTCTTGTATGACTCCGCCCACTGGAAATGTCCCGGCGAAAATGGGAGAGGCCGCAATCGGCATCATCATATCCCTCCTGTCCCTCCTATCCCCCCTTATCCCCTTATTCCCCCCTCGTATCCCTCAATATCGATCCCCCCTATCCCCCTATATACCCCTCCTATCCCCTCCTATCCCTCTATCCCCGCTATCCCCTCCTATCCCCGCTATCCCCTCCTATCCTCCTATCCCTTCCCATCCCACCTATCCACATATCCCCCATATCCCCTTATCCCCCCTATCCCCTCCTATCCTCCTATCCCCTCGTACCCCCTCCTATCCACCTATCTCCGCTATCCCCTCCTATACCCTCCGACACCCTCCTATCCCCCTATCCCCCCTCCTACCCCCCCCCCTATCCTGTTATCCCCTCCCATCCCCCTGTCCCCCTATCCGTCCTATCCCCCCTATCCCCCCTCCTATACCCCCCCCTGCCCCTCAAACGCGCGCCCCTATCCCTCCTATCGTATCCCCACTCCTATCCCCTCCTATTCTCCTATGCCCTCCTATCCCTCATCCACTCCTATCCCATCCCCCTATCCTCCTCCCATCCCCTCCTATCTCACTGTCCCCCCGTATCCCCCTAGCCCTCCTATCCCCCCTACCTCCCCTCATACCCCCTCCTACCCCTCAATCGCCCCTATCCCTCCTATCCTTCCTCCTCCTATCCTTCCTGTAGCCCTCCGAGGCCAAAGCACTGAGAGAAATGTGCTGCTCCTGTCTCGCGCCACTTGCGGAGCCACTCCTTCTTCTCAGTGCGCCCTGCGCGGCGGAACTCCTTCCTGACCGACTTGGCCTCGCGCTTCAGGGCGTTCCTCCCGGGGAGGGGGGGGGGGGCGGGGAGGGGAAGAAGAAGGGGTCACGAGAAAGGGGGGGAAGAAAAAAAGTTACCTCCTTAAGAAGCGAGGAAGAGACTGGGGGGGGGAAGGAGGGAGAAGAGAGGGGCAGGGGACGGGGAAGGGAACGGCCCTGGGGGAACTAGAATGGGAATGGGATGAGGCGGAAATGTACTATTCATTCTCCCCTTCTTCCTTTTTCGTTTTGGTTCAGTCCTCTTCCTCCTCCTTCCTCATTCCTCCTCGTCCTCGATCCTACCCTTGTCCTCATTCATCCTCCTCTCCCTGTCCTGAGCCTCTGCATCGCATTCTCGTGCTCCTGGTTGGCCTCGCGCCTCTCCTTGGCCGCCTGCTTCTTCGCCTCCGCCGACTTGGGCGCGGACTTGGGCTTGGCCTTCTTCGCGGCATCCTTGGCCTTGGGGCCCATCGCCTGGGCTGTATATACATATATATATATGTACAGACATAAACCCCCAGGGGAAGGGCCACCCAGAACTCGGACTGCGTCGCTCACCCCTCGCGGGTGCCAGGTGGCAATATCCAATTCGTCGTGTGTGGGTGTGTTTTGTGCGCAGCTACATCGGTGCCTGTACGTGCATGCTGCGTATGTTGCCTACGGCGTGTGTGTGTGGCATGGATTCATATGTCGTGTGCGTGTTGGCGTCTGCACGTGCGTGTGTGCGTGTGTGTGTGTTGCTGTTGTTCCGTGCCGTTGTGTAAATCAGCGTACGAGCGTTATGTCAGGAATGGCATGTCGGCGCGCGTGAAAACTTTGTGTGTGTGTGTGTGTGTGCGCGCGCGCGCGTGTGTGCGTGCGCGCGGGTGTGTGCGTGTGTGCGTGTGCGCGCGTGCGCCCTCGTGTGTGTGTGTGTGTGCGTGTGTGTATGTGTGTGTGTGTTTGTGTAAGTGTGTGTGTGTGTGTGTGTCTCTGTGTGTATGTGTGTGTATGTGTGTGTGCGCGTGTGTGCGTGCGTGCGTGCGTGCGTGCGTGCGTGCGTGCGTGCGTGCGTGCGTGCGTGCGTGCGTGCCGCCGCGTCAGCCAGCGCGCCAATCGTCAGGAATGTCATATCTGCGCGCGCGAGCATTCGTGCGCGCGTGCGCACGCGAGGCGGGCCCCTACTCCTTCCCCAGATCCCCGACGTCGTCGCGTCCGCCCCCTCGGGCCCAATCGGGGCCCAGGGCCCTGGGCCCTGGGCCTGGTCCGTGCCCCAGGGCCCTATAGGGCCCCATGGCGGCGGGGTCCCAAAAGGGGTGCCGCCGAAAAATGAACGACGCCAGGGGGCCTGGGCGGTGTCCTCTCCCTCCTCCCCTCCGCCCCCCCCTCCATTTTTTTTTGGTGGCAATATCCAATCAGTCGGCGCGCGCCCTTTTCGCCTGCTGCTGCGCGCGCCCACATGCGGGCGCGGGCGCCATTCGGCGGGTGTGGCGCGCAGGGGGGCGGGTGATCGAGGGGGGCGCGGGGCGCGGGCGGGCGGGCGGGCGGGGGGCGGGGGTCGCGCAGGCGACTCGCGGGCGGGCGGGGCGTCGGCGCGCGGGTGATTCGCGGGCGGGGCGGGCCCGCTGGTCGACGGGCGGGCGGGCGTCGGCGGGCGGGCGCGCGGGCGGGCCCACGCGCACGCGCACACACACACGCGGCAAGACCCGCCGAGGGGGGGGGGGGGGGGAGGGCTCGCCCAGGGGTCGCGCGGGGGACGGGTTCGGGCTGCATTCAAGATTGCAGAATACCTAAAGACATTTAAAAAAAAACATTGAAAACATTGAAAACACATTGGAAAAACATGAAAAACATTAAAAAACATTGAAAAAACATTGAAAAACATTAAAACATGAAAAACATGAAAACATTAAAAACATGAAAAACATGAGAAACATTTTTGTATATAAAAAAGACATTACAACCATTAAAAACATGAAAAAACATGAAAACATGAAAAACATTAAAACATTAGAAAAACATTTTTTTTTTTTTAAAAAAAAAAAAAACAGCATTAAAAAACATGAAAAACATGAAAAACATTAAAAAACATTGAAAACATTAAAACAACATTTAAAACATTAAAAACATTAAAAACATTAAAAACATGAAAAACATTAAAAACATGAAACACATGAAGAACATTATAAAAGCATTAAAAAACATTTAAAACATTAAAAACATGAAAAACATGAAAAACATTTTATATATAAAAAAAACATTAAAAAAACATTAAAACACATTAAAAACATGAAAAACATTAAAAACATGAAAAACATGAAAAACATTAAAAACATTAGAAAACCATTAACAAACATTAAAAACATTAAAATCATTAAAAGCATTAAAAACATGAAAAACATTTAAAAAACATTAAAAACACATTAAACAACATTAAAAACATTAAAAACATTAAAAACATGAAAAACATTAAAACATGAAAAACATTAAAAACATTAGACAAACATTTTTTTTAAAAAAAAAACATTTAAAAACCATAAAAAAACATTAAAAACATGAAAACCATGAAACACATTAAAAACATGAAAAACATTAAAAACATTGAAAAACATTAACAAACATTTAAAAAACATTAAAAACATAAAAAACATTAGGAACATTTGGTCCCCCCAACCCCGCGCGACCCCCAGGTGAGCTCCATCGGCGCCCCGCCCCCTCAGTGGGCCTTGCGCGCGTGTGCGTGCGTGGAAAAATCCTTGCCAGGTAAAGCCCTTGCCAGTGCGAGTCCGCCTGCGGCGCCGCCGACGATGCCCAGGCTGACCTGGGCATCGCGCGCTCTCTGCTCCCGCCCGAGGGGGTGGGGTGGCGTCGGGCCTTGTCGTGGGGCTGGGTGGGGGCGGGCGCTCGGTTGTCCTGGGTCGGGCGGGGTGGGCGGGTTGTGGGTGGGTTGGGTTGTGTTGGGCGGGCTGGTCCCTCTGCAGATTTCGAAGAGCCCGATGCCACCCCTATCGTCCGTCGCCGTCGTCGTCGTCGTCGTCGTCGTCGTCGTCCTCGTCCTCGGCCTCGTGTAGCCGTCGTCGTTCGTTGTCGTCGTCCTCGTCCTCGTCCTCGTCTCGTCGTTCGCCGTCGTCCTCGATGTCGTCGTCGTCGTCGTCGTCGTGCCTCCTCGTTCCTCCCCCTCCTCCTGTTCCTCTCCTCCTCTTCCTCCTCCTCCTCCTCCTTCTCCTCGATCCCCTGTCTCCTCGAGCCTCTGTTCCTCCTCCTCCCCCTCCTCCTCCTTTCCCCTGTTCCTCCTCCTCCTTCTCCTCCTTTCCCCTGCTCCTCTTCGTCCTGAGCTGCTCTTCTTTCGGCTGCCCTTTTCGCCTGCTGCACGCGCGGGGCCCTGCGCCCCCAGGTCGACCCAGCCGCGCGGGCGCGGGGCCCTGAACCGCGCGCCTGAGGAACGAGGGTGATTCCAGGAGGAGGGTGATTTCAGGAGGTCTGGAGGAGGGTGATTTCAGGAGGAACTCTGTCGATCGAAAGCCTACGCCTGGGGGGCTCGAGGAACCGAGGACCCCCCTCGAAGGTTTGAAGAACGAGGAAATGATGAGAGAACTGTCGAGGACGAGGCCGAATCCTGCAGGGCTAGATCGATATCGCCGAGCGTCTCTGGGCTAGCCCGTGCCCCTCCTAGGCTCCTCGTCCTCCTCGGGATCCCTCCTCCTCTCCATCCCACGGCTCATCTTCAGTTCTCGGTCGGGCGTGCGTTGGGCCCCATCGGGCTCGAACGACTCACCCCCAAGGTACTTACACGGGGTCACCAGTCTGGCCCGATCCTCCTCCCCCTCCTCCTCCTCCTCCTCCTTCTCCTCCTCATCCTCCTCCTCCTCCTCCTCGAAGCTATTTCCGGCCTCGCGCGCGCCTCCAAGCTCGATCTTGCGCCCGCGCGGGGCACTCACCTGGGCTGAGGCGTAGTCGTCTCCCTCCCTCGTCTCCCTCCTCCTCCTCCTCCTCCTCCTCCTCCTACTCCTACTCCTACTCCTACTCCTCCTACTCGTCTCCTACTCCTACTCCTACTCCTACTCCTCCTCTATCCCCTCCTCCTCCTTCTCCCTTCCTCCCTCCTCCTTCCTCCTCCCTACTCCTCCTACTCGTCTCCTACTCCTACCCTCCTACTCCTCCTGCTCCTCCCCCTCCTCCTCCTCCTCCTCCTACTCCTACTCCTCCTACTCGTCTTCCTACTCCTACTCCTTCTACTCCTCCTACTCTTCCTACTCCTCCTACTCCTCCTCTACTCCTACTCCTCCTACTCCTCCTACTCATCCTACTCATACTCCTCCCACCACTCTTACTCCTCCTACTCCACCTACTCCTCGTCCTCTCCTCCTCCTCCTCCTCCTCTTCCTCCTCCTCCTCCTCCTCTTCCTCCTCCTCCTCCCATTCCTCCTCCTACTCCTTATCCTCTTCCCCCTGGTGATCACCTCGGCCTGGGAGGCATGCCGCTTCCCAAAAGATACGAGGAAGTTCACCCTCAGCGCAGGATGAAGATGAACTGGGGGAAGTTCAACCTCAGCAGAATGAAGATGAACCCCTGGAAGTTCAACCTCAGCAGGAAGAAGATGAAACCCTGGAAGTTCACCCTCAGCAGGGTGGGGGTGAAAGTGACCCCCTCGAGTAGTAACATCACCTCAGCTCCTATCCTCCAATCCCTCATCCCCTCCTATGCCTCCTATCCCTCATTCCCCCTCCTATCCCACCTCCTGTCCCTGCTATGCCTCCTATCCCTCATTCCCCCTCCTATCCCTCCTCCTGTCATTCTCCCTCCTCCTGTCCCTCCTATGCCTCCTATCGATCCCTCATCCCCCCTCCTATCCTCCCCCCTCCCTACCGTGCTGACTCCCGCTCCCATGGACCAGCTCGCTGAAGTAGATCGCGAGCTTGACGCTGAACCAGCGTGCCAGAACTCCTCGCGGCTTCGATGGGGCGACCCTCCTCCCTGCCCCCCAGGGGTAATGATAATCTATAGGTGTCGTCATCCTGCTCGTCCCCTTCGTCCCCTCCCTCGTCGTCCTCATCCTCATCCCTCCTGACTTTCATCATTTAGCAGTCTCCCGGCCTCCTCCTCCTTCTCCTCCTGGGATAGGAGGGATAAGAGGGGTGAGGGATAAGAGGGATGATGGATAGGAGGGAGGAGGGATGAGAGGGATGCGGGATGAGGAACCAAGATGGATAGGAGGGGTGAAGGATAGGAGGGAGGATGGATCAGAGGGATAAGGGATAGGAGGGAGGATGGAATGGAAAGGCCCGAAGGGAAAGTGCACGACACCAAAACTAAACAACTGGCACAAGAACGCGATGCCAAATGTTGGCCCGAAAACCTGCGTAGCAAAACGGAGGGATAAGAGCGAGGAGGGAGGAGGGGTAAGAGCAAAAAGGGATAGGAGTCCATTCCTCGTCCTGAGTGCTACTCCTTTCCTAGCTCCCTACCCCTCCTCCTCGTCCTGACTGCTACTCGTCCTCCTCCTCCTCCCTCCTCCTCCTCCCTGTTCCCCCCCCCATCTCCTGTCGAGCTCGTCTAGTCCTCCTCGTCCCCCTCTGCGGCGGAGCCCACGTACTCCTCCCAGCAGGCGTTGCGGATGGCTTTGGCGCCCTCCTTCGTGAAGACCTTCCCATCGGCCGTCTTGTCGAAGACCTCGCCAATGAGGGCCCACGAGGCGTCGCGGCCCGTCTCGAGGGCCATGGCCTCCTTCAGATGCTCGCCCATGCGGTCGCTCATCGTCACCATCATCGCCCACTTGTTCACCTTCTCCTTCTTCTTCGCCGCGATGCGGAACTGCAGCTCGCTGATCTTCTCGTACTCGCGGCGGCGAGTCCTGATTTCGAGGAGCTCGCCCTTCTTGTCCGTCATGTACCTGGCGCACTTCACGCCGTCGCCGTTGTCGCGAAGGACTGTCTCGCAATCCTCCTCGCCGCCGTCGTCGGCTGCACCTGCGCCCTCTTCGTCCTCCTCGTCCTGCTCCTCGCCGCCGTCGTCGGCTGGACCTGCGCCCTCCTCGGCCTGCCCCTCGTCGGGCCACTGGCCCTCTTCCCCCTCGCGCTCCTCCTCCTCCTCCTCGTTATCCTCCTCCTCTTCCTCCACGTCCTCCTCGAAGGAGTCCTCCTCCTCTTCCTCCGCGCCCTCCTCGAAGGAGTCCTCCTCTCCCTCGGCCTCGTCGCCAGGGCCCTCGCACTCGTCCACCTCGCGCCGCGCCCCTGGCGTCTTCAGCGCCGCAGGCCTCTTCAGCACGCTTTGTATCACGCCCTTGCCCTCCTTGCCTTTGTCCTTGCTCTTGCCCTTGGACGTGTCCTTGCCCTTGCCCTTGCCCTTGGGGGGGGGCTTCCCTTGCCCTTGCCCTTGCCCACGGCAGGGCTGTCCTTGCCCTTGCCCTCGGGAGGGCCGCCCTTGCCCTTGCCCTTGCCCACGGCAGGGCTGTCCTTGCCCTTGCCCACGGCAGGGCTGCCCTTGCCCTTGCCCTCGCCTTTCCCCGCGGCAGGGCTGTCCTTGCCCTTGCCCTCGCCTTTGCCCACGGCAGGGCTGTCCTTGCCCTCGCCTTTGCCTACGGCAGGGCTGTCCGCGGCCTTCTGCTTGGCCTTGCCCTTGGCCTTCACCTTGGCCGTGCCCTTGGCGGGCTTGCTCGCCGAGGGGGGGGGCCATTTCCCTTGCCATTGCCCTTGCCCTTGGCGGGGTCCTTTCCCTTGCCCTTGCCCTTGCTCTTCGGGCGCGCCTCGATAGATATCGCTGGCCAGGGCACCGCGGCGGCCGACGAGGCGTCAGGGTCGGCGCCCTCCTCCTTGACCTCACCCTTCTTCGCCTTCACCTTCCTCTTCTTCTTCTTGGGCCTCAAGCCTTGCATACTCTCGTAGTAGGGTGGTGGCTGCCAGGACGTGTCTGGCCCCGATTCCTCAGCCTCTCGCTTGACCGCATGGCTTTGGGCCTTTGCTCCCGCAGCCTTTGCCGCTGGCGCCTCCTCCTGCTCCTCCTCCTCCTCATCCTTCACCACTCGCGCCTCCTCCTCTTCGTCGTCCTCCTGCGCGGGCGCTGCCTCCTGCTCCTCCTCCTCCTGGGCGGGCGCTGCCTCCTGCTGCTCCGCGTCCTCCTGCGCGGGCGCTGCCCCCTGCTGCTCCCCCTCGACCTCGCCGCCTGGGTGGGACGCGTCGCGCACGTAGGTGCCCGATGTCTCGTTGTACACGTAGCCGCTGGCCTCTGACCCAGTGGGATCGCACTCCACATCTTCCGCTCGCGCCTGCGAGCGAGGAGGAGGAGGGGGAGGAGGGGGGGGAGGAGGAGTGCGATCCCAGTGGGTTAGGGCAGCGGTCTGAGGTCAGAGCGCGACAGGTCAGAGGAGGAGGAGGAGGAGGAGGAGGAGGAGGAAAATGAGGTGGATAAGCGGAGGAGGAGCGTAAACGGAAGCTATGCCTTGTTGAAGTACTTCTCGAGCTCGGCATCGCTGACATCGGAGTCCGAGAAGATGACTTCAGCCTGGCATGGGAGGGCATTCGCTTCGCGATCAGTTAGATTGCCCCTCCTCGAGCCTCCCCCACCCTCACCTTCCACCCACCCTAGAGTCTAATACTTTGCCCCTTTGAGCCGTCTCGGGGCCCGCTTGGGCCCCTCCTTAAGACGGCCCCGAGCCGCCTCCAAGAGGGCCCCAAGAGGGTGTCTGCGGATTGCCCAAAGTGCAGACACCCCTTGGGGCGCTCTTGTGATCCTCGTGGGGCCTTGTTGGAGCAGCCTTGGGGCCCTCTTGGGCCCACCGAAAAGCCACGGAGAGTCCCAAGAAGGCCCCGAGACGGCCCCAAGATGGCCCCAAGAAGGCCCAAGAAGGCTCCAAGAGGGCCCCAAGAGGGCGACACCACACACACAAAAAAAGCACAAGATGGGGTTCCATACCAAGATCCATATTGTGCGGTTTGTGCTTTTTGGGGGGGCTCTTGGGGCAGTCTTGGGACCCTGTTGGGGCCCTCTTGGGGCTCTCTTGGAGCCATCTTGGGGCCCTCTTGGGATCTTCATAGTCATCATGCATGCTCGTCATCCTCATGATCATCCTCGTCATTATCATGCTCATCATCCTCATCCTCCTCATCCTCATCATCATGATCATCCTTATCCTCATCATGCTCCTCATCCTGACCCTCCTCCATCATTTCTGATCCCTCCTCCCTGCTATCCAAGATATCCAAATCGAAACGAATGCAGGAACTCATCCGATCCCTCCTATCCCTCCGATCCCTCCTCCCTCCGACCCCTAATCCCTTCTATCCCTCATCCCTCCTCCCTCTTATCCCTCAGATCCCTCCTCTACCCCTCATCCCTCATCCCTCCTATCCCGCGCACGCGCCCAGAGTGGAGGGGGCATGGCGAGCGGTCGTTGATTTTCAGGCACCTGCGCCACCCCCCCAAGGAACTGAACTAAACTTCGGTCGCCTCCGCCTCCTCCCCCTCCTCTTCCTGCTCCTCCTTCGGGGCCCGCGTTGGGTCCAGCCCGACTCTGTTCCTCGGGGGGCTGCGGTGGTTTGGGCGCCTCCTCCTCCTCCTCCCCCTCCCCCTCCGCATCCCCCTCCTCCTCTCCTCGTCCTCGTCCTTTTCCTCCTGTGGGGAGGCGCTCACGGGGCCGCGGAGCCGCCCCAGCGCGGCTCAGAGGAACCCGCACGCGCGGCCCAGATCCGCGCCGACGGCCGCACCAGTTCCACCAGCCGCGCCGACGGCCGCGTCGGCGCCCTGCCCCTCGGCCTCCGCGCCGACGGCCGCGTCAGCTCCACCAGCCGCTCCACGCGCGGCGTCAGCTTCGCGGCGCAGCCCCTCGGCCTCCGCGTCGACGGCCGCGTCGGCTTCGCGGCGCAGCCCCTCGGCCTCCGCGTCGACGGCCGCGTCGGCTTCGCGGCGCAGCCCCTCGGCCTCCGCGTCGATGGCCGCGCCCTTGGCTTCGCGGCGCCGCGCTGCCCCTCGGCCTCCGCGCCGCGGCCGCGCCTTCGCCGCAGGCGCCTCGAATGGCGGCGGCGGCGCCACTCGGGCCCCGCGCGGCGGCGCCACCCGAGGCCCGCGCGGCGGCGCCACTTGGTCGCGCACGGGCCCCGCCGCCGCCCGATGCGGCGTCGGCTCCGCCGCGGCGCGTCGCCGCTTTGCTGCCGCGACCGCCTCCGAGATCGGCGCGACGCGCGGGCCCTGCATGGCCGACGGGCTGGGCCAATACGGCTACGGAGAGTCGAGGCTCTGCCCGGGGACGACGACGACGACGACGACGACGAAGCAGGAAAATCCAGAGCTCATGTTGCCCCAACACCTTCGCCTGTCTAAGACGCAGACGACGACGACGACGACGACGACGACGACGAGGAGATGACTCCAGCCTGGCAGGGGATGGCATTCCCCAACTCCTCATCCTCAGATTCGTCCTCTCTCCTCATCCTCATCCTCC
>CAUYUJ010016072.1:820111-862611 GCA_963575745.1 Prorocentrum cordatum | reverse complement strand
AAGTCTACATGCGATCCCAAAAACTGAATTCAAAATTTCTGGGGTTCATTAAGGAGGCCGACGGACGCGCCGACTTCTCTGTTGTGGACGATACAGAACTCCCTACGCGCGCGCGCGCGTTGGAGTTCGGTATTGTCCACAATGGAGAAGTCGACATGTGATGCCAAAAACTGAAATCAAAATTTCTGGGGCTCTTTAAAGAGGCCGACGGACGTGCCGACTTTTCTGTTGTGAACGATACAGAACTCCCTACGCGCGCGCGGGTGACCATGGTCACCCGCGCGTGCGCGTGCGCGCGCGCTCGCGCGCGTTGGAGTTCGGTTTTGTCCACAATGGAAAAGTCTACATGCGATCCCAAAAAACTGAATTCAAAATTTCTGGGGTTCATTAAGGAGGCCGACGGACGCGCCGACTTCTCTGTTGTGGACGATACAGAACTCACTACGCGCGCGCTGGTGACCATGGTCACCCGCGCGCGCGCGCTGCGCGCTTGGAGTTCAGTATTGTCCACAATGGAAAAGTCAACATGTGATTCCAAAAACTGAATTCAAAATTTCTGGGGCTCTTTAAGGAGGCCGACGGACGCGCCGACTTCTACGCGCGCGCGCGCGCGCGTTGGAGTTCTGTATTGTCCACAATGGAGAAGTCGACATGTGATGCCAAAAACTGACTTCAAAATTTCTGGTGCTCTTTAAGGAGGCCGACGGACGCGCCGACTTCTCTGTTGTGGACGATACAGAACTCCCTACGCGCGCGCGCGGGTGACCATGGTCACCCGCGCGCGGGGGTGACCCGCCCACTGCGCGGGTCACCCGAAATCCGCTCGGCCAATTAGGTTCACAACGGGAATCCATGGGTTCCGTGGATGTCAAGGCTTCTCAGTGGTTATCAAGGGCTGACAAGGCGCTGTCAATTGAGCCAAAATCAAGACATTGAAACGTGTAACAACAAAAATCAAGACATCACAGAAAATTCATTACAAGAGGGGCGTCATGAAAAAAATACGACGCCAGGAGGTCTGGGGAGCGAGAGGGATGATGTCGACAGCTCCGGTTCCTTTCATCGCATTCCACTCCTTGGCGCCAGAGAGACTGAACTTGGACCTCTCGGCCGGACTCAGGTTCTTGAGGCTGACCTCGCCCCCCCTACTGGCCGCCATGGCCCAGTCCCGGGATCCTACGACACCGCGCCACTCGCTAAGAGGCCAGGCCCGGACGCCGCCATCACCCGCATCACCATCACCAGACCCACCGGAGGAGGGGGAGAGAGGGACAACAAGGAAATCCTCGGTGGCCTCGAACTCCCGAGGCGAGCGGGACCTGGCCCGCGCCGCTCCCGCCTCGATGCGTCGCACCATCTCCGACACCGAGGACCTGTCCTCGCGACGGGCTGAAATGGCCCGGCCCCTCTGCGCCAGACCGGGCGGAGGAGGCGGAGAGGCCTCGGACTAGGTCGGAAGAAGAGGAGGAGGAGACGACGGAGACGACCGACCTTGGTCCCCCTCACCCCCGACAGGTTCCCCCGCCCGCGCTCTCTTGACCTCGGGGGGGCTCGGGGCCGCTCTGCCCCGATCTGCGAACTCCTCCCGCCTGGCCCTCAAAATGCTTCCGGGAACGTCCGAAGGCTGCCGCGACCTGCCTCTCCTCGGCACGCTACCCTCCGGAGGAGCGAGAGGGGAGAGAGCGGGGCAGGAGGAGGGGAAAGAGGAGCAAAGGGGGGAGCGGGAGCAGAGGGACGGTGCTCGGTCTGGTTCGATGGGCCGTCCTCCCCGGGCCGGTCGAGGCCTCTGTCGCCAGACTCCGGGACAGGGGTGACTTGTCGGGGCGCCTGCGGAGGGGCTCCCTCGGGCGAGGGCCCCAGCTCACTGCCCGGGTCCTCCGCAATGGAGGGAAGGCGGGTGCGCCCCGAACCCGCCCTTCCCACAACCGACCCCGCATCCGAGGAGGGAGGAGGAGGAGGGCGCACACGAGCCGGCCCCGCCACGGAGGGGGGGGGAGGAGGCGGCCCCCCGGCTTCCGCTGGCTCCCGTGGGTCTGGTCCAGGTCCCGGGATCCTGGGTGCCGAGTCGAGCTCCACTCGGGATGGCTCGCCCCGCGCTTCGTCGGGAGGCGGTCCCTCACGCTGGACGTCCACGGCTGACGCCCTCCTGGTGTGAACCTGGCGAAGCAGGTCTTGCCACTGAGGGCAAGCTGAATGCCGCATTCCTCTTCAGGACTGGCCAGACGGACCTGCTCGAGCGAACGCTTCCAAAGCCTCGCACGCACGGCAACCCACACTGTGCCTTGCTCACAGAGCACCACGACACCAGGACCAGTCCAGCCGTCGCGTCTTCGTCCCAGAGCGTCGGCTCGAGACGAGGTGCGGCTCATGTGACGCCACACGAAGACCCACTGTCCTGGAGAGATCTGGCGAGTCCCCGGGACACGGGAACGCGAGGCGCGACTGATCTTCTCGCGGGCGTGGGCCATCCTCCTGGCAGTGGCCCCAACTTCCTGCGCTCTCGCGAACTCGGCGCCGGCCGCATCCTGCTCAGAGGCGGGGCGGACCATGTCCTGCCAGCCCGGCACCGCCCTGGCATCGTCCGAGAGCAGATCGCGAGGAAGCCTCGGGTTCTGACCGAAGACAAGCTGGAGCGGACGGAAGCCGCCACGGTGCCAGAACTTGTTTTTGTGGGCGACCAGCTCGTGGACTAGGTCGTCCAATTCTTCAAGGCTGCCTGGGATAGCGGCTCCCGCTTCGAGTTCCGCCTTGATGCGGTCCTTAATCCAGCCACCATGCCGCTCGACTCGACCGTTCTGCCACGGACTGTCGGCGTCGCACACGTGGCGCATGGTCCCCCATTGCTCGGTCCCCCGGGCAAGCCTTTCACCAAACTCGGAGCCCCCGTCTGACACCAGGAAGTCGGGCGCCCCGAAGGGTCGGATCCAGCACGTGACGAACGCGTTCCACACCGCTTCCGCACGGGCGCTGGGGATCCGAGTGCAGATCTGCAGGTTCGAACCGCGGTCGACCACGTTCAGTAACGGATGGGTCCCCCCCGCATACTCGAGATAGAACAAGTCAATCCCGATGATATGGTTGAATCGGAAGGTCCTGGGCAGGGCGACTCGGCGGTGGTTGCCTGTCCGGCGCTTTTCTTCGCACTCCGAGCACCTGAACTTGTCCCTGGCCCAGCGCACGAGGTGTCGCTTGACACCTCCGGCCCGGAGAACCCGGCAAACCTTGCGTGACTCTGGGTGCCCCATGTTCACGTGGAGTTTGTACAGCCGCCTCTTCTCTTCTTCATTCGGATCTGGCTCCGAAAGGGTCTCGCCCCCGGGGCCCTTCTGAGGCTGCCGAGTCTCTGGCTCGTCGCCGCTGTCCTCGGAACCTGCTTCCGCCTCTTCCGCTTCCTCATCGAGAAGACCGTCGCCTTCCGCCCCTACCGCCGGGAGACACTCGGACAGCTCGGCCCAGGTGGGCCGAGTTCTGCTTGAGCCCCCGCCCCAGTGCTCCGACACCGCCTTCGCCACAAGGCGAACAAACCTACGAGGGTATCGGGAGGTTTGCCCACTTCCCTCGAGCAGGGCGTGGTGGTTTCCACCGGTACACAGGTGACCGTCCAGGGCCTGGCTGATTCCTGGGTGATTAGTGAGAATCCCCGTGGGCTTCTTGTTAACCCCTCTGTCGTCCACTTGAAGCCCGAAGACGCACATGTCGACCCTTGGCCTACGAACCCCTGGGAGGGACGCTATGAGCGAGACCACCTGAGCCCCCCGCGACGATGCGTACAGCGGATGTTCGAACGCGAAGTATCGACCCCGATCATGTTGATGTTTGGCGACCTCCATACATATGATCAGATCGCGCAGACCTTCCATGAGTGCTTGATGCCACTCTCCTGGGTCTCGACAGTCCTTGCTGAGGCGGTTAATAGCAGAAAACACTTTACACTCTGGGCATAACCAGATGGTCTCTGGTTCTTCACGCTCGATCTGGCCCCAGAGGTCCTGGACATGCTTGGGATTCGAAGAATCCCATCCCAAGAGCCGATCGCAGCTAGGCCGCTCCCCCAGAGGAGCCCCCCGGCGTTCAACCTCGGGCGCCACTCGAGGAGGGGAGAAGACCTCCATGAAGGCGGTCTTGGCTCGTCGCTTCCTGGGAGCCCGGTCTCCGTCCTCAACCAGAGCTGCGCCCTCGCCGAGGTCCTGACTAGCTGCGCATTCGCCGAGAGCCCCCAAAGCGCGACTCCGAATCGCAGCCGAGACTGCTCTCGGGCAGGCGACCTCGTGATCGTCATTAAACCAATCGCCATCGTACCAGAACAACTCTGGCTCCCTCGGAGGTGGAGTGGAGAGAGGAGCGACGGGAGCGGGAAGGCCCACAGGATAGCAGGCCGCATCGGCGGAGGCAGGAGGAGGGAGGTCGAAGATGACGGAGAGGATGTTTCGGGCCCCCCTCTCGAGCAGCAGGGGCGGCTCGCGAAGCCGGCCGCCAGTTGCGGCACAGAAGTCTTGCAGCTCGACGCCTGTCGCGTCCTGGAGCTGCCGCGCCGGTTCAGACCAGCTCCCATGAGGAGCCCCCTGGAGGAGTCGTAGTAGTCGCTGTCGTAGTTGTTGCCGTCGTGGTAGTCGGCGCCGTGCCGTCCCCCGCCCCGCCGTCGCTCTGAGGCGCATCGGGCCACCCCGGCGGTGTGCCGAACGGCCTCGGAGGCTGCTCGGGCGTCGGGGGTTGCATCCCCGCCGCGCTGCTGCTCGCTGCGCCCGGCTCGGGCATGGCTGTCACTCCGATCGCCGCTGTCATGGCGTGCATTGCCGTGTTCATCTGCACCATCATGTGCATCATCATGTTCGTGTTGTGATGCATGTAACCCATGTTGCTGTTCATGTTGGCCAGGTTCTCGGCGATGTTGTCCACTGACGTCTGCACGAAGTCGATCGACTCGCCGAACTCCTCGAGGCTCCCGAGGATCCGCTGGATCCTGACGACCCCCTGGTGGATCTGCAGCATGCCCTCCTGCAACTGGTTCGGCGTCTCCTGGGCTGCCTGCGCCTGGGCCACCATCATGTCGAGGACCTCTTGAACGTTGGCGCGAGCACGGATGCCCTCGGGCACGTTGTGCAGCTGCCACTGCAGGCTCTGAAGGAGTCCGCCGAGCTGGTTGACGGTGTTGAGCGCCGCCGCACCTTGTTGAAAGGCTCCATCTGCTTGGAGGATCTCGACTGCTCGGTGAGCGGACGCAGCAGCCGACCTCGCAGCTTGGGCTGCCGTCTGTTCTGGCCTCTCTGCTGGGGCTCCGCGAGGATCTCCTTCTGGGAAACGTACTTTTGGGATCCAGGTGAGACGAGTTCCACATCTCGTGCTTTGGATCCGCTGCCGTGCTGATTGCCGTAGTATATGATGCTGATCTGTGGGTGGCCACACTCTGGATCCGGCTCGTCGTTGATCTGGATGGGTACCTCCGTTGCCGTCGGCGACCCCGCCTGAGGATGAGGAGGAGGCTTGGCCTGGGCCGCTGGTGCAAGCGTCACTGGAGTCGGCTGCGTGGGCATTGCTGCCTGCCGAGCGGCGGTCCAGGCCGGCGGTCTCCCGGTCCTTGGATCTGGTTTCGGAGGAGGCTGCTGAGGACCGAGACCAAATGCAATCGGGTTGTAGCGAAAAGTGTTGCCCGGGGGATCTGGTGGTCCGTGGAACGCCGGCGGCCTCCTCGCCGGCCCTGCCGAGCTCGCTGCCAGTGGCTGAGGTGCCGAGCTGGATGATGATGATTCGCTGGCTGCCTGCGACTGAGGTGCTGGTTGAGCGGCCGCTGGCACCGCTGAGGCCTGCACTGCCTCCTCGACCGCCGGGTCGAACATGCCGAGGCTGTCCACTGTCGCCATCTGCGTGGCGACCTCGTCGTCCGCGAGGCCCGAGTCGATCGTCGTCGCGATAGTTGCCTGAGCTCCCGCAGGGCCCTCGGCTGGCCCCGCGACTCCGCGAAGCTGCCTGAGCCGCTCGAGCTCATCCTGAGTCGCCTCGTACGCGGCGGGCTCCTTGCCTCCGCTCCTGACCATGATAACCTGCGCGATGAGGACGAAGACCCTCGTCCAGCACATTGCCTCGGCACCGGCTGTTGCAGCGGGCGCACTTGTAAGTGAAATGCTGATGAGTTGACTTGTCTCGCCTGAGGCTCAAGCCAAGACAGGCTACGGTGAGACAGATTGCTGGGGGCGCCTCGGATCGTCCCGAACCGCCTTGATGGGGCTGCTCTCCGAACTTCGCCTTAGCTTCTCCAACGGATCCTAAGCCCCGCAATCTGGACGCTATCTGAGCTCGTGGCAAGAGGCCCCCGATAAGCATGACTGACAAGAGCTTCCCGATCCTGCTGAGGGCCCCGCCGATCCTGACCTGGTACCGTCTCGACCTCCTCATCACCTGGACCAGGATGAGCACGGAGAGAAGGAAGAGGAAGAGGAGGATGCAATAGCGCACTTCCCCGGACTCGAGCATCTCCGGCGGGGACCGATTGCCCAACATAAATCAATTCTTGTTCAAGCACGAGTATTTGCGCAAGGCATCGTCGGGAATCTCCAGAGGCTCCGGAAGTCGTTGCACAATCTCAGCCACGCGATGGCCTGACCCAAGCCGAGTGAGCGGGATGCTCGTCTTCAGAAATCCCGAGCTCATCGTATTCTCAGGCAAATCGATCACGCACTCAAGGAAATCAAGAAGACTAACGCTCAAAATGTGCGGGATGTCGTCGGCCAGCACCGTGATTTCCAAGATGCCTAGCGACGCTCCGAGACAGATCGGGAACAGCAGTGCCTAAAACCTTGGCGGCTCCTCCTACCCCGTGAGCCGCCCGCGGCCGCTGCGACTCCTTCGGAATCGCCTCGTAGCACATCCCCAAGTCGGCCAGGGCCCGGGACTCGCGGTTCAGCGCGATCAGCCCCACCAGGTCGCTGCCGGCGCCGGGGTCGACCAGCGCCTGGGTCGCGGCCGCCGTCAAGTACACCTCGGACTGGCTGTCTGCCTTGAGGTTCTCGAGCATGTCCGAGGTCAGCTGCCTCTCGGGGACCGCCTCGCAACCGACGAACGCGATGCCACACCGCGTGATCTTCAGCTAGCTGCTCCTTGGACAGCTGCGGGCGCCTACGCATCCCGCGGCCAGTGCCTCGACCACGGCCTTGGCCGAAGGGCCCCAGGCCCCAGGCCGGTGCGCCCGCGCTCTCCCTGCCCTGCTCGAGGCTGAGGAGGAGGGGGCACTCCGGACCGTGGTCGTCCAAAGTACTCGCGGTCCTGACGGGCCGCGCGCTTCAGGTCTTTGTTCTGCTTCCACGTTCAGCCCGGAGCCCTCCTCGAGTAAGAACCCCTTGATCTTAGACGAGAGGATGAGGTCGTGGCCCTCGGCCTCGAGGAACTGCGCCTCTCGCCTCGCCACATACTGTGTGAGGGTATCCTTCTGCTCGCGGGAGGCCTCGCACAAGGCTCGCCTGCCGCTGCGCCGAAGGTCGCCCCCCTCACGTTCACCTATCATGAGGTCCATCTTCTTCAGCACCACATCAATCCAGTCGTCGCTGGTCAACGTACTCTCTGGTATGTTGTCGAACTGAGTCTGCATCGTCCACTCGAACAGCCGGAGGAACTTCTCCGAGCGCCTCCAGACGGGAACGTCGGTGTTGGTGTTCCACCCCCGGAGGGCCTTGCGCCAGGCGCGGTAGTGCGACCAGCCTGGCCAAGAGGGGGGGTCGCTGTAGCCCCCCTTTCCGTGCCAGCCGCCGCCTCCGCTGCCGCCGCCTGGGGCGGGCCACGTCCGCTGCCAGCTCGTGTCGTAGTCCTTCCACGTGCTGTTTGTCCGGACGTCTTTCTGGCGGTCGCCCCTCCAGCCACTGTCCTTCCAGCTGTCGTCCTTCCATTCCTTGTCCTTCCAGTCGTCCTTCTGGTGGTTGTAGTCCTTCCAACCGTGCCAGCGGTCGGAACCCTGGGCGGCACCATCTTCACCTGCTGCTGCCTCTGCACTTTTCCGCCACGGGTCCCAGCCGCCGTCCTTGGGCTCGTCCTGACCCTGGGAGCTGCTGGCCGCAGGCCCCGCAGACGTCGCCGCCTGTATAGCCTGTTTGACTGCTCCAGCCACCAGCTCCGTCAGCTGCTGAGCTGACAGGGTCACGGCTCCTGGAGATCCCTCTGCCGATCCTGTCGCCGCTGGTGGCGCTCCCGGCGGGGTCTCCGAGTAGCCCGTCACTCCCTTGCCGTCGTCGTCCTTGCCGTTCTTGCCGTCGTCGGGCATCTCCGAGTGCCGCGCCGCCCCGTCGGCGCGAGCCTGGAGACAGCGGGGGCTCGCAAGCAACGGCCAGGCTCACCCCCTCAGGGATGCCCGCCGCCACGCATGGCCACCTGCCGCACCAGGCTCCGCTACCAACTGCGGCAGCAGCAGGGGCAGTAGATGCTTTTCCCTTGAGCCATCGTGTCACAACGGGTGAAATATGACACGCTAACCATATGCTAAAACCTGACGGGGAAAATCTGGAGACCAGCTACAATCAGCAGCATCATCATCAGCATCAGCATCATCACCATCATCACCATCAGCATCATCATCATCGCGACGCTCAACCATGCCAGGTTTTTTGTGCGTCTTGGGCCAGGCGGGTCGAGCAGGACAGGACGGGCCACACTCCAAGCTCGGCGAGGGAGGAAGCGGAAAAAACGGCACGGCACACACAGCACAACACACCACACACACACACCGACCGACCGAGAGAGGAAGGGAGGAAGAAAAGAAGGGAGGCAACGGGCGGGTCCGAAAAAGGCTCGGGCCGAAGCGGTGGCGACACAAGCACCGCGCGACCTTCTCCTGCTCTGCGACTACTGTTCAAGAACTCCCTATCGCGCCGCCCAACCAAGCCAAGACTTTTTGTGCGTCTCGGGCCGGGCGGGTCGAGCAGGACAGGACGGGCCACGCTCCAAAATCGGCGGGGGAAGAAGGAGAACGAACGGCACGGCACGCACAGCACAACACACACACACCATAGAGACACACACACACACACACACCGAACGTGAGAGGAAGAGAGAAACCCCAAGTCACCCCGAACGGGATTCTGGCATTAGCCGCAACTCACTATCTGTCGGAGCCGGCTTAACGTCAGCGAATGGACAACCTGCTCCAAGGCCCGGGCAAACAAGGTACAAAAACGCACGGGGTAAGGCTCAGCGACACTTGTCTACAGTTTGCCCGAGCCTGGATCACGGTCCGAGAGAACAACGCGGCGCTCACCTGGAAAACTGCACTCGCCAGATCGCCCCCGGCACGGCCCAGGGAGGTTTACCCGAAAACTGGGAGACCCAGATTTGGACCCGAGTGCGCTTTCGCCAGCGGGTTCCGAAGGCACAGAAATCCACGACACAGCGATGGCTATCTGGCCGCCCCGAGAGGCGGGCGAGTAGAGAAGTCTGCCACATCCAGCTGCCCCTAAGATTCTCCAGCGCCACGGGCACGTGATTGTGACGGCGCGCACGGATCAGAGAAACAGGACTCGAGTTGAGAGTTCCCCATCTCACATGCGAGGAGGGCTCGAGGGTTCATATTGTGCAACCCCCAGATGTGAGAATCGCTTCTGAGACGGCACCAGCTACTATTCGGGGGCCCATGCCGAACCTGGGACCACGAACAACATGGGGCGCCCGTCCAGAGACCGGCGACGACGCCCCCCGAGACCCAACCCTCGCGGTCTTCTGGATGCACGGCCTATCCAGATCAAACCAGGGGAGCTTTAGACGATCAACGGACACGGCCTCGAAACCGAAGTTTCGCATCGCTCTTGACATGCCCCCCTGGCCTGAATGCCACTCCAGAAAAACCTGTTCCCCTGAAACCTGGCCAGAAGCCTATGCCTTCCTCAAAACCCGGCGCACCCTCGCTCACCTCACAGTCGCTCAGCGAGGCGCCGCCGGCAGCGCAGGGAGCGGCGGCAGGCCCTCGCGCCCCGGGAAGATGGGCCCCAGCCCGGCGGCGACGCGCCGCCCGAACTCGAGCGTCTAGGCTGGCGCCTCGCGCAGCTCCGCCAGGGCCCTCGCCCCCTTGCCGCGCCTTCTCAGCATCGCGTCGCTGCGCAAGCGCCCCCTGGACTTGACTGACCTCCAGCGCTGAGCGCGCCTTCGTCAGCAAGTCGCGCGAGGCACCGCCGCGCCAAAGGCCGTAGACGGTCAGCCCCATCTGGCCCAGCCCCAGCGCCTCCGCCGACACCTGCATCTCCACGGACAGGTCGTTGCGAGCGAAGCTCCAGAGCCTGTCCGCCACTCGCTGGCCGCGCCGCTTGAGCACCGCGAGGCACTCGTACACGTGCCCGACTCCGTCCAGCACGACGCCCTCATCGAAGGCGCCCACCTTCGTCGGCGCTCCCAGCTCGCTCGGACCGAGCAGCAAAGCCCACTGCTGCTGTCCGAACCCCGCGCCCGGCACGGGCGCGACCAGCTGCACGGGCGCGAGCGCGTCCAGCTCGCCCAGGCGGAGGTAGGCGCTAAAGGCCAGCGGCAGCGCCGCGGCGTGTTCCAGCAAGCCCCTGGACAGCAGATGCCCCGCCAGCGCCGCTGCAAGAAGCCACGGCACTGGCATCCGCGCTGCTCGCGGGACAACCTTGGCCCAGCCAGCCAGCGCCCTGGTCGCCCTCGGCAAGCTCTGCGCGCCGTACTTGCCGACCTCGGGGTAGGAGAATTAGACCGCGGCATAGGTCTGGCCGGCTACATCCCAGGCGCACCCCAGGAAGAACAGACCGTCCATGAACTGTGCCAGCGCCAGGTCGAGCTCCCCCACCGCGGCCCAGCTCGCCCCAGCCTGCAGCGCCCAGCCCAGGAAGGCCTCGGCTCTCCTCTGGCAGTCCAAGAAGGTCGCCTTGGCCGCGGACCTCGACTCCAGGAAGGACG
This sequence comes from Prorocentrum cordatum, assembly GCA_963575745.1. Taxonomy (NCBI): domain Eukaryota; class Dinophyceae; order Prorocentrales; family Prorocentraceae; genus Prorocentrum; species Prorocentrum cordatum. The sequence goes on along the minus strand of CAUYUJ010016072.1, from coordinate 851,730 downwards.
GCGGGCACGAGCCCGGGAGGGGCGCCGAATCGGGCGACGGCGCGCGGCGCCAGGCCCTCCTCGCGGTCGCCGCGGCAGCGGCCGCGATGCCCGCCATCTTCATCCAGTCGTCCTGCGGGGCCACCAGCTCCGTCCTCTGGCGCGCGCGGGGGCGCCCGCTCCTTGCCTGCGCTGAGGCCCGGGAACTCTAGCGCGGCTGGCAGCGCCCCAGGCCCAGCGCCAGCGACAGCAGGCCCCACCTCGGAGGCACCCCCCTCCAGCTGCGGCTCGAGGTAGCACGAGCCACGAGACGGATATCTGCCGCGCCCCCCTCCGACGGGACCCAGCGGACACGCGCGCGGAGGCGGCGCGCCGATGCGAGGGCGCTGATGTCGCGAAGGATGCCCCGAAGCTGGAAGGCCGAGGATCGGCCCTTCCGGCGGCGAGGACCAACCCCACGTCGTCGACTAAGAGCAGAACTCGGCGTCCGAAAGCCCCCCGATCTCGAGGGAGATGTCGAAGCGAGCTCGAGAGAGCGAGCCCCTCCAGCCGCGGCATGTTCGCTGGGCCCCGCCAAGGGAACGACTCGGCGATATGCCGGGCCCCAGGGGCAGCGAAGCTCGCGTCGACCATGTCGAAGGCCCTCGCGCGCTCGTCAGCCCGGCGCAAACTGTCCGGCAGGTCGTCCGACGCCAGCAGCCGCTCCAGCTTCGCAGAGGCCCCCTCGCTTCCCAAAGCGCGGCCGCGAGCGGCCGCGGCGCCTCGGAGGCGACCCGTCCGCCCCCAGCGCGCGATCTCCTCTACGGGCGCCTCGCGCTCGCAGACTCCGCAGCCCCCGCGCGAGGCGTCGCTGGCCGTGCCCCTGCTGTACCAGTCGGCGTTCGCGCGAGCCACCATCAGCGGCAGCAGGTTCCCGACGTGCCAAAGCTCCTTCTTCACGGCCGGCCGCGGCTCACCCCCCTGGATGACCATGGACTTGATGCAGGCGCACACGGTGCTGAACACCGACAGGGGCGAGCGCCGAACCACCATGATCCAGGTCGCATGGCCCGCCACAATCTCGAGCGCGTGACCTAAGCAACCGCGACGGCCCAGGAGCTCCTCGATAGCCAGCCGCAGCCTCCACGCGCGCTTCGTGGGCACCCGCGCCGCGCGGCTGCGCCCATCAAACGAGGACCCCACGAAATCCCTCTGGCATACCGCCCCGTCGGTCTCCTCGTGGACCGTAAAACCCTCGCCGGAGAGCGCCTCCGCGACGGCCTGCCCCGCTGCGCAAACGCCCTGCTTCGCCGAGCCCATGGCAATGAAGTTGTCGACGCACGCCGCCGCGCGCAGCGGGCGCCCCGGGCCCGGCAAGCGGGCGCCTCTCGATCCTTCGCGAGAACCTCGGCAGGCCGGCCGCCCAGCGCAAGCCCCTCCTCCGCCACCAGCCGGCAGAGGCGCAGCGCCCAGCCCCAGCCCATCGACAACGCCGCCAGCGCCGGCACCAGGAGCGTCGACGCGCTGCGACCCCGCAAGCCCACCGCGCCGCCGCGCAGCGCAGGCAGCCTGAAGCTGGACCCCAAGGCACCTCATGGCGTAGAAGGCACAGCCGACGTCACCGCTGCTGAAGCAGACGACGTCGCACTCCTGCGTCTCCAGCTTCGCGAAGGCGGCGGCCGATGGCAAGTGCGTCGACGGCGGCGGCGCGCAGTCGAACTTCGCCGACCTGGCGTCGAAGATGACCCTCTGCATCTGGTTCATATTCTTGACAAAGAAATGACCCACCGTCGCGCCGCTGTCACCAAGCTTCTCGGCGGGCACCAGACGAGCCACGCCGCGACTCGCCAATCCAGTCGCATTATCCCCGTATACTCTGCGATCCCGAAGTGCAGGGTCCAGATGGGGGCGCAGATGTCCGAGCTCAGACTGCAGGCCAGCCGCTGCAGCCGGAGGTCTTTGCACGTTGGCCGTCAGACCCCTCAACCAGGCAGGGTGCCCGGCCGGCAGCGCATCGCCCAAGGAGACGGGCTTCGCCCCCACAGCCGGCCAGGACACGGCGCCTTTGCTGTAGGGCGCGACGGTTGTAGCGCACTCACCGCGCATGGCGGCGCTTCCGCAGAGCTCGCGAAGGCCCCCGCGGCGACGAACATCAGCGGGACAGGCGCCGACCGAGCAGTTGACGCGCTCCAGGTGCTCGAGGCGCATCTGCCGCGCAGCGCTCGCGGCACCATCGCCAGCCAGGTCTCGTCCAACAAGTGAGTTGAGGGATTGGATGCCGTCGTTGGCCCAGTCAAGAGCACGGCGACGGCGGCGAGAACGACAGGCACCAACACGGCAGCCAGCACCAGTCTGAGCAGGGACAGGAAAAATAAGCAAGGAGAAGATGTCGCGCTGGCGCACCATCACCTCGCAAGCGGAGATGCGAAAGCGCGAGAGCAGCAGGCAGCCTGGATCGATGAAGTAGTCGCGGCTGCCCCCCGCCCACTTCGGCCCGTTGGGCCCCTTGGGCTTGGCAAGCTCCCTCTCCTCGCGTGCTTTGCGTCTCTCCATGGCGACGGCGTTCTTTCTCGCGACCTGCTCGCTGATCCAAGTAGAGAGCGCCGGGGCCACCATGGGCCCTCTCGTCGTCGCCACCCCTGTGAAGTAGAAATCCTCGACTAGGTGCTCGCTGCTGTCCTTGCGAGCCCCGAGGGCGCGATCTCTGCGCCTTTCTTCACAGAGCTGTAATCGTCTCGAGACCAACTCCAGACTGGCCAGACTCGCGAGGTCCAGCTGGTCGCAGCACAACGCCGCGTCGAAGATCTTCGAGTCTTCGCGATGCGCTGAAACGAGGATGTCATCCAGGCCCAGGCGAATGACCGACCTCCGCTGGACAGGGTGCCCGAGAGCGCCCCCCCCCATTTTCCAGCATGAAGTTCGCCACCCAGTGAGCTGTCCTCGGCCCTGGCACCACCCAGTCGCTCCAGTCGGCGGCCCGAAGCAGAGCGAACCCAGAAGAGAAGGCACGACGCCGTTTCCCGTTGACGTCGTACTGCGCCGAGAGTGCGCGGCAGTCACCCGAGCCAGCGGCGCCATCACCTGCGCCGTCGGCTGCGACGGCCATCGGCCCAGCACCTGCACCAGCCAGCGCCGCAGCAAGCCTGGCGGCGCCGTCCGCGGTGGTGGCGGCTGCGGGCGCGGCGGCAGCGCCAGCTCCGGCGGCGCCTCCCGCTGCGGCCGCGGGCGCGGCAACCGGCCTGCCTCCGGCCGGGGCCGCGGCCGGCGCGGCGCCGGCGGGCGCGCCCAGGGCGGCGGCGGCAGCACCTGCACCAAGAGCTCCGACTCCACTTCCCCCTGCTGCCCCAGCGCCGGCGGCTGCGCCTCCGCCTCTTCCGAGCAGCGCGGCGAGGCCGCCGGCTGGACCCCCTGCCACGGCGAGCCCGCCGCCGCCGCCACCCACGGGCACTGCTGCACCCCCTGCGCCTGCTCCTGCCGCCCCAGCGCCCCCTGCGGCGACCAGCGCTCCATCGCCACCAGCTGCAAGACGCGCCGCAGAGACAGCGAGATCAGCATCATGGCGCCAGCAAGGAGCACCCTGGCCTGCTGCGAGATGGCCTGTAGCTCCGCAAGCGAGAGATGCGCGGCGAAGTCGTGCACCCTGCGCCCTGCTCCGCCGGCGGCTGGCGTGATGTCCCCGTCCTCGCGGACGAGCACACGCCCAAGCCCAGCGCGGTATCACTGCCGAGTGTCATCATTCCCCTCGCTGAACCACTCGATGAAGAGGTCGTGGTCTGGTGAAACAACCACCGCCGCGTGGAGCCCCTCGATCTCTGAAACACCAATCACGACACGGGCATGCAAGAGAGGGGCCCCTGGCAAATCATACTCGACGTACAACTCATCGCCAACGTTCATGCCTTGATCGCAGGCGCCGCCCGGTCACCGACGAGCCTGCCGCGACCTCTGGGCACCCTGCGATCAGGAGCGCCGCCAGGCGGGGTGGGCATCAGCGGGGCCTCCACCGCGAGCACGCCATCGCGCTTCCGGCCGCAGCAGCGGCCCGCCTGGCCGCGCAAGGCGGCCCGCAGCCTGGAGGCGAGCTCCCACAGCAAGATGGCCCCTAGGCCCAAGGACACCTCGAAGCCCCAGGCGAACTCCGCCTTGGCCGGCTCGGGGCACGCCGGCCAAGGGCGCGGGCACTCCACAAAGTGGTGCCCTAGGGCAGGTACCTCTCCAGCTCCGCGCACAGCTGGCCAGCCAGCGCGGGGGTCGGCGGCGCGGCCGCTGGACAGCTCCGCGCTGGCGGAGCGGGCGCCGGCGCCAAGGCCGGCGGCGCGGCGGCGGCGGGCCGCGCGGCGGAAGGGCTGGCGGGGCCGCGGCTGGCCCACCACTGCCCGAGCCACGCCGAGCCCACGTGGAATGCCAGGAGTACCGCGCTGCGGGCCGCCTAGCGCATCCAGGTCGAGGGCGGGCCTGGCAGCACGCGACCTCCTCCGAAAAAGGCTTGGGCCGAAGCGGTGGCGAGGCAAGCACGCGCGGCCTTCTCCTGCTCTGCGATTACTGTTCAAGAACTCCCCATCATCATCATCATCATCATCATCATCATCATCAACATCATCAACATCATCATCATCATCATCATCATCATCATCGTCAGCAGCAGCAGCATCAGCATCAGCATCAGCATCAGCATCAGCATCATCATCATCATCATCATCCTGCGCGCCACCCGTGCCAGAGAACGCATTTGTGTTCGCAGGCCAGGCGAGAGATCACTGAACACGGACCGACTCATGCCAAAGAGAGCGGGCAGTGGGGGAGGAAAGGGAGCAGGAAGGAGGACACACCACCACCACCGACGAGGAGGGAGAAAAGGGGAGGGAGGGCGGGCGAGAGAAAAGGCTACGGAGGCAGATAAAGATGACCTGATCCCGCAACTCCGAGATGGACATTGATGTCCAGCGGCACTCATTCTGCCCCAGGATTATAGTTCAAGAACGCCCATCCTGCGCGCCACCCGTGCCAGAGAACGCATTTGTGTTCGCAGGCCAGGCGAGAGATCACTGAACACGGACCGACTCACGCCAAAGAGAGCGGGCAGTGGGGGAGGAAAGGGAGCAGGAAGGAGGACACACCACCACCACCGACGAGGAGGGGGAAGGAGGGGACCCCAAGTCCCAAGATGGTTACTGGCAAAATGCCGTCAAAACGATTAAATGGATATCATTTGTTGCACTCGGGCCAGGTGCAGGCTCTGGACGGTGCGCATGATGGCGGAAGCAAAGCAGTTGGCCATCCTCCTGGGGTAACTTTGCGCGACCTGGGTCCAGAGCTTTCCAGAGGCTGGGTCGCGACCAGTGAGGACGATGTGGGGCTTGAGCGTGTGAGCGCAGATTCCCCCTCGCAAATTACACAACTTGGGCAAGCGGATTCTGAATCCGCTGCACCATGCCTGGACACGAGTGCGTTTCCTCCATCGGGCCCCGAACCCGCAGAAATCAAAAACAAGGCTTTGAGAGCTAGGGTGAGAGGCGAGCTTCAAGAGAGGGGGAACAGACCACAAGAAGGAGGAGGCAGGGTTCTCGAGGAAGGCAGGGGTCCCAAGACGCAGACAGGCTCGAATGACTTTCAGAGAAAAGATAGCCTGACTGTTGCCGTGTCGTGCCGCGGCCAAGGCTCGGCCGTGGAGGCCTTGGAGCCCCCAGATTGCATTTGGTGCACGCAGTCTACACCAGCTGGATTCTGGGGGGCCGTGGCGCGCCTGGGACCACGTGTTACAAGGGGTGCCGAGCCAGACGGCCAGCACGAGCCCTGAGGAGACCCAGCCGAGAAGGGTGCGTTGGATGACAGGCCGATCCAAATCAACCGATCCAAATCAAACCACGGACGAGAAACGATGTCAACGGCGATCACACCATACCCCAGATTTTCCACCCCTCGGCTGAGCCCCTCGGAGCCTGCAAAGAGCTCTAGAAAAATCTGTCGTTTGTTGCGACGGGCAGCCGACAGCGCTGCCCTGAGCAATGAGCGCATTCGGGCGGTCACCTGTCGATCGCTCAGTCCGCCCTCAGAGCACCCAGGTTGCCTGGCAGCACGGGCGGGCTCGGCACCGAGGCCAAGCCGGCGAACACGGCGGCGAGCAGGGACGAGACGTGGTTGCCGAAGGTCACTACCAGCGGCGGTGCCTTGCTCAGCTCTGAGACCACCCTTGTCTGCTTGGCGTACCGTTTCAGGGTCGAGTCTGACGCCGCGCGCATCCTGAGCTTTGCCTCCAAGGGGGTCCGCAGACGGTGCAGGATGTCGTGTGACACTCCCCCGTGGCGAAGCCCGTACAGCGTGATCCCCAGGTGCGTCAGCTGGAGCTCCGCCGCCGCCTCCGCTAGCTTGGTCGAGAGGTCCCCGGGCGGGTAGCTCCAGATGCGGTCTGTTGACGACTGGCACCGGCGCTTCAAGACCAGGAGGCAGGGGTACACAAACGGGATCGAGTCCAGGAGCACCGCGTCGTCCCAGCTGTTGGTCTTGCTGGGGTTGCCCAGTTCCACCGGCGCCAGCAGCAGGCCCCAGACGTCTGCGGCCCCTCCGGCCGCCGCGACGGGGGCGACCAGCTGGGGCGACGTGAGCGAGTCGCATTCGCCTGGCCGAAGGTAGGCCGCGAACGAGACCAGGAGTGCCACAGCATGCTCCACCAGGTTCCGGCGCAACAGGGCGCCAATGATCGCAGCCAGCAGGACCCAGGGCACCGGCATTCGTGACTTGCGCGGCACGACTTTGCCCCATCCTGCCAGGGCCCGCGATGTGCGCGGGAGCGCCGCAACGCCCCAGCGGCCGAGGTCTGGGTAGAAGAACTTCACCGCGGCGACCAGCTTGCTCGCGTCGTCGCCAGTGAAGCCCCCGAAGAACAGCTTGTCCAGGAACAGCACCAGGCAGAGGTCCAGCTGCTCGCAGTTCTCCCAACCCTGGCGGGCTGCCGTGGCCCACTGGACGAAGGCCAGGGCTCGGCGGTGGTAGTCCTTGTACGTCGCGGGCTTCACCGACCGCCCCTCCAAGTAGGTCAGCTGCTGCAAGGTCGGCAGGGCGAAAGGCGAAGGGGGCAGCGGCACGCAGCGTCGGCGCGCTGCCGTCTGAACCCCGCTGGGAATCGCAGTCTGCCCCGCCTGCCACGCGTGGGCCTCCGGCTGCAGAGTCCGCGTCGTGTATGGGGCCATCCTCGATGAGGCTCGGGAATGGCGGGGCGGCTGGCAGAGGCTCGGCGTCACCGTCAGCAGCCACAGCGCCAGGAGCAGCAGCCGAGGCGCCCGGGTCGCGCGCCTGCTTGATGAAGAGACGACCTCGGGAGGGGTAGTCCGAGGGATTGCGTTCAGACGGAATCCATCGGACAGAAAGCCTGACCCCGCAAGCCAACGACAAGGCGCAAACTTCTCGAAGGACGTCTCGAATCTGAAAAGCCCCCGACCGCCGTTTTCTGGGCTGGTCTTAGTGGTATCGAAGGTATCGTCTTGCCTGCCTGCACGACGCTTCGGCACCGCTCGCACGTCGTGGCCCAGGAGGAGGGGGAGAAGGAGGAGGAGGGGGGAGAAAGAAGAAGGAGGAGGATGAGGAGGAGAAGGAGGAGAAGGAGTAGGATGAGGAGGAGGAGGAGGATAAGTTGCCGCCAGCAATGTTTTTTACGTAAGGCAAGCCAAGTGGCAAGCCAAGCCAAGTGACGCCAACATGTTCTTAACGCAGTAGAACATGTTGGCGTCAGGGGCTGCAGTTGTGATGAGCTGCATGGAGTGCAGGGGAGGAGGAGGAGGAGGGGGAGGGAAGAGGAGGAGGAGGGAGGAGGGAGGAGGAGGGAGGAGGAGTGAGGACGAGGGAGGAGGGGGGAGGAGGAGGGGGGAGGGGGTTCTGACGCTTTTCGTTTTTTCCTGGTCCTCTTCGGCTGGTTCGGCCTTTCCTGACGCCCTCGTCGCCGCGGCTGGATCTGCCTCCCCTCCTAGGACTTCCCCCCCCTCCTCGCCGTGCTGAACTGCGATGTGCCATGCCGCGAGTGTGCTCTATATAGCGTTGTGGATCGAGTCCTCCCTGGCATTCGGGTCCTCACCGAACTGATCTGGAGCGTAAGCTCGAGCTGCCTCAGCACATAGTAGCTGCCCCAGAACAATCGACAGAGGGAACATGCCAGGAGGACGCGCCGCGGAACGTCCCAAGGGACGCGCCAGGCGACGTGCCAGGGGACGTGCCATGGGGACGCACCGCGGGACGTGCCAAGGGGACGCGCTACGGAACGTGCCAATGGACGTGCCGAGGGACGTGCCAGGGGACGCGCCGCGCAACGTGCCAGGTGGACTCGCCACGGAACGCGCCAAGGAACGTGCCAAGGTGCATAGTTGAGTGTATCGATCTTGATGTACCGTGCCGACGGCTGTGCTGTGCTACGCCGTGCTGAACTGCGATGTGCCATGCCGCGATTGTGCTCTATATAGCGTTGTGGATCGAGTCCTCCCTGGCATTCGGGTCCTCACCGAACTGATCTGGATCGTAAGCTCGAGCTGCCTGAGCAGATGGTAGCTGCCCCAGAACCAATCGACAGAAGGAACATGCCAGGAGGACGCGCCGCGGAACGTCCCAAGGGACGCGCCAGGCGACGTAACAGGGGACGTGCCATGGGCACGCACCGCGGGACGTGCCAAGGGGACGCGCTACGGAACGTGCCAATGGACGTGCACCGCGCGACGTGCCAGGGGGACTCGCCACGGGACGCTCCGCGGAACGTGCCAGGCAACATGCCAGGCTGCAATGCTAAGGGTATCGATGTTGATGTACCGTACCGAGGGCTGTGCTGTGCCTGGGCGACCTGGACATGTGAAAACACGCGTTTCGCTCAAGACGTTGTCAGCACATCCTCATGCTAGACATCAGCCTGGGCAACCTGGACACGTGCAAACAAGCGTCTCGCTCGAGACATCCTCAACAAATGCTCATGCTAGACATCCGCCTGGGCGATCTGGACACGTGAAAATAAGCCTCTGGTTCGAGACATCCTCAACAAATCCTCATGCTAGACATCTGTCTGGGCCACCTGGAGGCGTGAAACCAAGCGTCTCGCTCGAGACATCCTCAAGACCTGGGCACGTGAAAACAAGCAATCCACTTGAGAGATCCTCAGAATTCAGGTCCCCAGGAGAGGACAATCTACAACGCAAAACAAGCGTTTCGCTCGAGACATCCTCAATAAATTCTGAAAAAAACAAACGTTTCGCTAGGGACATCCTCAAATTTTAATTCGCCGGCCCTCTTCCCACTCGTTATTTATCGCAAAAGAAATTCGCCGGCCCTCTTCCCGTCAAACCCGGGGGGAAACCATCTAAAAGAGAACCCTGGGCTCAAGCCCTTTCCGGGAAAAAAAAAAACGCGTAGGCATGCACGGCCTCTCCCGACACGGCACGCACCATCATCATTACCATTGGGGTTTTACCCATGGGGTTTAAGTGAAACATAGGGGCCTTAAGTGAAACAAAATGAAACAAGGGGGACGTGGTTCCACCACGTTTATATGTGGATTGCAGGGGGAACGTGGTTCCACCACGTTTTTATGTGGATCGCAGGGGGTACGATCGCGTCGTGGTCGTGGTCGTCGTCGTCGTCCTTGACGTCGTCGTCTCCCCCTGTGGCCGAACCAGCCGACCTCGTCGTCGTGGTCGTCGTAGTGCTCATCGTTGTCATCTACGTCGTCGTCGTCGTCGTCGTCGTCGTCGTCGTCGTCGTCGTCGTCGTCGTCTCCCCCCCTCCTCCCCCCTCCTCCCCTCGCCGGCCCCTCGCCGACGACGTCGACCGCCGCGTCGACCACCTGCCGGCGCGCCGGAGGCGGGGGCGGCGCCCGCGCGAGGGGGAGGAGGATAAGAAGTGGGAGGAGGAGGGGGGAAGGGAGGCTCTTGGAGTCACAGCTTGTTGGAGGATGAGTAGGAGGAAGAGGTGAGGGGAGGGGGAGGAGGCGAAGACAGGAGGGGCGAGGGGAGGAGGGTGAGGGAGGGGGGGGAGGGTTAGGGAGGGCGAGGGAGGGTGAGGGGAAGGGGGGAGGCTGAGGAGGGGGAGGGTGAGGGGAGGGGGGGAGGGTGAGGGAGGGTGACCAGGGGCGAAGAGGTTATCCCACCAGCCCTCTGGGCGTAGGTGGTTTAGAGACGGAGGGGTTAGAGCGTCCAAGATGGCCCAAGATGGCTCCAAGAGGCCCTCCGAGAGCCCAAGATGGCGCACGATAGCTCAAGATGGCTCAAGATAATCTCCGACATACCTCCAAGAGGCCCCGAGACGGCCCCAAGACGAATTCAAGTGCCCACCGAGCCCTCCAAGGACCCCTCTGAGAGGCCCAAATGGCTCCAAAACTTAAGGAAAATCAGTGTTTTTGGCCTTCTCGCCTTTTCGCTTCCGATGGGCCTCGGAGGCCTCAAGATCGCCCCAAGATGGCCCAAGAGAGCCCCAAGAGGGGCCCAAGAGGCACCAAGAGGGCCCCAAGAACGCCCAAGCGCCCCAAGAGAGCCCCGCCCCAAGAAGAGGGCCCCAAGACGGCCTTTGAGCCTCCGATGGGGGGGGGGGGGGCTGAGCCATGGGGCCCAAAGCGGTCCCAAGAGACCTCTCAGACTCCCCCAAAGAGCCCCAAGAGGGCCCCAATATGGCCCCGAAAGAGCCCCAAGAGGGCCCCAAGAGGGCCCCAAGAGGACCCCAACAGGACCCCAAGAGGACCCCAAGAGAGCCCCAAGATGGCCACAAGAGACCTCCGAGAGCCTCTCGCAACAACACCTCAACTCGCCTGGCGATTGTTTCTGGATGGGCTGGTGGGGATACGCGAAGCGTTAAGGATTTTGGCGAGCAGGCGCGGTCGCACTCTGGGAGTGGCTATCCCCTCCTTCCGAGCCTCGCTCGGGCGGCAGCTAGCTACTAGGCACTCGTTTCATCCTGCCTCCTCATCCTTCTCCTCATCCTCCCTCCCCCTCCCCCTGCTCCCCTCAGCCGGCTCGGAACCCCGCCAGAGCGCGGCAAGACCGGGACCTCAGACCTCAGTCGAAGTAGGGAAACACAGGAGATTAAGCCTTCGCCTTCGCCCAGCCCGAAGAAGGGCACCAAGGGTCGGGCTCCACGATAGCCGGAGGGAGCTTCACCTGTAGCAAAATCTCGCGCAAGACGCGGCCGACTATCGGGACAGGCGGCGCCTCAGCGACGAGCTTCTTGTACTGGTTCTCGCTGATGATGCCGTCGTACTTGAAGTGGTCGTTCGGAATGGCCTGCAGCGACTCCATCTCAGTAGTCGTCATGAACCGCTGCCTCCCCCAGATGAAGTAGCCGTTCGGGCGGCTGGGCGTCAGGCCGATCGAGCATCCTCGCAAAGTGTCGGGGTCCCTCGTCGGACCGACGCTCAAGTCCGAGATGATGATCTGATTGCCGGGGGGGTTCGGCATCTTCACGTCTATGGCGGGCTCGAGCCAGTCCTTGACCTTCTTGTAATTGCGGAGCTGGGCCGGACTCAGGCCTGGCGGCTCGTCGAAGTCGGGCCTGGAGAGTGGCGCGACGTATGGGTCCAGCACGTCCGCGAGGCTCTTCTCCTCCATCTGAGAGAGGGTCAACGGGTTGGAAACGGCCCTGGGATCCACTGCCGTCTTGAGGATGCCAACGAAGAACAACCTTTGCGACGCCTGAGGCAGGCCACCATCGCAACGCGCGTCCATCGGGTCGCTCCAGACGTAGTAGCTCGGGTCGCCGCTCTCGGTCGTGAGCTTCTTCTGCAGGTAGCCGTGCACCGCCGCCATCTCTGGCTTCATGCTCGCGCTGTAGAGGTGGGCCCTGGACTCGAGCAGGAATGCCTTGGGCCTCTTCTCCTTGATGTAGTTGAGAACGTGCATCGTGACGATATCCTTGCCGTGGGGGTTATCCACGCCGTCGGACAGCTCCTGTGCCGTGTACTGGCCATTGTTCGGAAGCGAGGCGCAGTAAATGTCCACGTAGGGCGTTTGCTTGTTGGGGCGCTTGGTGATGTCGCTGCACACGATGCACAAGCCCGGGTTGTGCTTCTTGATGAACTTGCGTGCCCACAGCCGGTTGTCGGACGCGAACGCGTGCACGACATCCTTCCCGCCGTTGACCAGAACAGCGTCCAAAGCGACCTTGAACGTGTCCAGCCCCGAGCAGTCGGTGCCCAAGACCACCTTGTCGCTGCTGATACCACCAGTGCCGAGTTCCAGCTGGGACGCCATCTCCACGTCCAGCACCTCCAGCGACTGCCGCGTATCATCCAGCTCCGCCGGGGCCACCTCTGGTGGGTCCTCCTCCTGCACAGGAAGCTCAGGGGCCGGGCGCTTGCGCGGGCGGGGCGGCAAGCCCAACGGGCGCAGAGGCAACGGGCGCAGAGGCAACGGGGCAGACTGCTGATTGAAGGCCATGGCGACCCGCGTCGGTCGGCAAAAGTTTGCACGGCGGCACGTGCGCCTGCCCAAAAAATTTGGGCCAAAACCATTGCGGACTGGTGCGTTTCGCTCGCTTCTTGCGAAACGTTTTTTCGGCTTCGCAATTGCCCTGCTCGTCTGTTTGTGTTTCGCGCCGTAGGCCTGCCCCACCCCCTCCCCCTCCTCTTCCTCCTCCCGCTGCTTCCCCTCCCCCTCTCGTTTCGTTGGGGCGTCGGCTGCGACTGCGAACGATGATGGCGATCGCGGTGGCGGCAGCGGCGGTGATGACGATGACCGAGGTGATCGAGCTTGTGATGATGATGATGATGATGATGACAGTGGCGATGACGATGATGATGATTTGTGTTTTACTTGCAACCGCCCAGGCCGCAACAGCCTCGCCAAATCTCGAATGTGTTTTGCAGCCTTGCAACACTCCGAATCATCATCGATGGCACGCACCGACCGCGCATCGAACGGGGTCCAGCACCACATACTTTAAAAGCGCCTCAGGGCCTGTAAGGCGCGTTCTCACGCACGAGATGGCTGGATCGGCCTTTTCCCCGGCAGTCACAAAAGCAACTGAGTTCGCGAATTTCTTCTGCGCGTTGAGACGGGTCGCCTTCTCTGCGAACACAAGCTTACAATCAGGCTCATACAAAGTCCATTTAGACTCGCTCCGCTCGCTCATTCCCCGAATTATCTCGTGCAAAGATGGGTGCGCAGCTATGAACGCTGCCGAACACCAAGCAAACCGATGCACTGTGACTTGCGGCTTGTAAGCCACGGCGACGCCCGCAGCACCGCGCGTTTCAAGATATACAAACGTGCACACCACGCCGCCGATCAGGGCTGCCGCGAACTGGACGCGCTGCCCAGGAGACTCCACATCCTTAACAACGAACACGTCCGCCTCTGGACGAGTCGCAACTACGCCGGCCCCGTTCCTATTTAGTACGTCAGCAACACGGCTCGCCTCCGGGAGGGCCACGGACTTATCGAAGAAAACATTCTTGCCGCGCAGTCGTGCGACGCGCGGCGCCTCGGCTGCGGACTGTCTCTTGGCCTTCGCCACGTATGCATTGACCCTCTTTCTCTCCGTCGCTACTTGGTCGAGGACGCCCTTGAGCTCCTCCTGATGGTGACGCACCCCCGAAATCAGAAGATAGTTTGGGTCCTCCTCCTCCGCCGCGTCCTCCCCCCCCGTCCTCCTCCTCCCCCCCCGCCCCCCCCCGTCCTCCCCCCCCGTTTTTTGCTGTGTTGCATCATCAGCATTGCATTGTTTTCCTGCGTTGCATGTCGCCGCTTTGACTTGGCTGACCACGTGCCTGTTCGAGTGTTCTCCTCCTCCCCCCCTCAGCCCCCTCCCCCTGTGCACAGCTTTTCCCCTGCTGACTTCCCGCGCCCCGCAGGGGCCCTCCGACGTGGCGCCAGGGATGATAGGAGGGCGAGGAGTGTGGGGCCAGGGACGGGAGGGGGGCGGGGCCAGGGATAGGAGGGTGAGGAGGAAATTTTCATTGTTCCATCCTGGGTCCTCGCTGGCGCAGGCCATCTGGTCCTCCGGGATCTCTCCATTCAGCACGGAATCGTGAAAACGCTTCTGCCTCTTATTCTGCTGGAACTTCACCTCCTTCTCGTGGTCGGCGGTCCATCCGTCAACCCCGACGGTCCGCGTGCCCGGGGCGCTCATCAAGTCGACTGGCCGTTTCTGGGAAACAACGCCCTGAACATCGGCGCGCCTGCCCCGAATCCAGGACGTCTCAGTGTTGACGTCGCGCGCCCTTGCGGGGGCTTCCTTGTGAATGTCCATGCGGACGCGCACTCTTGGCCTGCGAACCGGTCCGTAAATCTTTGCCCAGATCTTGGGCGCCAGCGCCACCGCTCGATCGATGTGGCCCTTGCTCCACGGCTGCTTGATCACGAGCTCGTCCTGTATGTAGCCCCCCCACTTGTCTGGCCGATTCGCGCCAGCGAGGTTGAGGATCTGCGAGAAGTTCTGCTCAAGGCCGCTAGTGCTCGGGCCGTAGGCGCCGAAGGTCATCAGTGCTGGCCTCAACGCCCCCACCGGGTGGAGCTTCGCGTTTCGGGCGTCTTTCTGACACTCGGCAACCGCCATCGCCCACGCGGCAATAGTACCAGTACAAGACGGGTCTATCAGCATCTGCTGCGCTATCGGCCTCACGTCGTTGAGCTGGCTGAACAGTGCGGTCGGGTTCACGCCGACGAATTCGGCCAAGCTGTCGCAACTTGCTCGCAATTGGGACATAGTCTGATTCCCTAGGTCATGCTGCGAACCCTGTGCGGGCGCGCCGAGGGACTGCGATAGCTCGCCGAGATTGAATGCCCTCATCGCGTAGATGATCTCGAACTCGGGAATTTCTGCACGTATGGTCTCGCGGGCCAAGTGGACCCAATTAGCCATCCGTTGCACGCACCTCCTCTTGACGTCGACGGGGACGCCGGCCGCGCATCCCAGCGTCTTCTGACCATCCATTGCGAGGAGGAGCACGGGCGTCTGAAGTTGCTGCACCATGTACTGCGTGTAGCCGAGCTTCCAACAATGTTCATCAACGAAGAGAGCATGGATCCTGCTGAGGAAGGCGCGCAAGTTCATGGAAACAGCAGAGACGTCCATGCGCTCGGTGTCCATGACGCGGATGAGCATGTTGCACTCGTCCCCCGCATCTGCCAGGAGAGCCAACGTGACTGCGCGCTCCACGTCCAGAAAGGACAAGTACGCCGAGGCCAGCTTGCTCTCCTGCTTGCCCACGCGAGAGGTAGCTATCTGGGTTGCCGTCGCAATCACGCTCTTGAACATCAGGACGTGTCGCCCGAAAGGCTTCTGCGTCGAATTGAAGCGATGCTTTGCGAAGCTCAGGTCGCGGATCCTGTTGGCCTGGAACGGGCAGTGATCCAACTTCTCATTGTGTTGCTGAAACCATCCCTTGAACGTCGGGGAGTTCTGTATCAGGGTCGTGATCGAACCTTTCGCGAGGATCATGATGTCCGCCGTGTCGCTCAGGTACTGGTCTGCAGCCCATGCCCTCGAGCACACCCTCCGGACGCCGTGGGGCTTGTCCTGCGCAACCTTTTTCAAGTTAGGGAGCACGTCGCGAGAAATGCACCCAGCTGCCTGGGCCCACCCGGCGTCCTCTCAGGGCGCGGAAAATGGGATGGAGCGGGGGAGGAGAGGAGGAGGGCAGAAGGGAACGGAGGTTGCGGAGGAGGGGGAGAAAGAGGGTTAGGAGAGCACGAGGAGGCGGAGCAGCAGCGGTGGAGGTGGTGATAAGGGAGGTGGAAGACGAGGGAGAGTGAACGAGGAGAAGGAGGGAGGAGAGTAAAAGAGAAGGAGAGCAGCAGCGGCAGAAGGTCCTTCAAGAACTTGCCAGCCACTTGCTCCGGCGCTGCAGAGTCAGCTGTATGCATCTGCACGGACTCGCACGCGCTCTTGAACAGCTTCTGGTCGAATCTGCCGTGCTTCTTCGAAAACGGCGGGCCCCGAAGTGGCGTGCAAAACTCCCGAAGGACGTGCAGGGAAGCGTCCCGGATGCCAGTCGCTCTGCCGTTGAACGGCGGCTTTGTCAAATCACATACACCGACGATACCGCTCATCACGTTGATGTTCGCATCGCAGCCCCTGATGCGCATGAGCAGGACCTCCTCCGTAGTGTCTTGCAGAATAGAAGACACTGTCTTCTTCTTGAAGAAGGAGCGCAATAGAGACCGCAATGCCTCGGCTATGCACCAAACCATGCGTCTCTTCTTTCTTGCTCTTCCGAATGCGGGGAGGTCGGATGGGCCCTCTCCCCGAACTGCCTGCAGGAGGCTTCTGAAAGTCGAAACAGATGGGGCCCCAGGAACCGTAATTTGGACAGGCGTCTTCCCAGATGCGATGGTGCCAACGACGACGCTGCTCAGCTCCTTGTGAATCTGTGAGCTCACGTGCTTCTTGATGTTGGATTGGATCAGGACATCAGGCGAATCCAAACTGAATTGGGCGAGGCCGGGCTTGTTCATCTTGGTGCTTGTAGAGCATATCCAGCAGCCCAGCGCTGGCCTTCCCGTCGACATCGTCGCGAACGCTGCCCACGTACCGCGGTCTGGGGCCAGAGGGTCCAAGAGGGTTTCGCGCCAGAACCAGTGCGATGTACCCAGGCGTTTAGCTGCGAAACAGATAACGCAATCTACAGAATCACACAAGTCGACGTGCTTCTCGTACTTGTCGATGGTGTAGTCACTGAGGCGAGTGAATTGGAAGTCCCTGCGCAGCGGCGCCCCCAGGGCTGGCGGTTGGCTGCTGGCGGCGGGTCGCGGGCGCGTCGCCCCGCCGCTAGGCGCGGCGGACGGCGGCGGAATGGCGTCCAAGAAAACATCCCAGCCGTCCATTGCTGGCAGATGGAGTCTGGCGTCAGCCAGGAAGCGAGGGGTGGTCTAAGGAAAGGGGGGCGGTGAAGGAGGTCAGGAGGAGGAGGGGGGAGGAGAGAGGCGGTGGAGGAGGTCGAGGAAATCGTGGCGGTGGAGACGAGGAGAGGAGGAGGAGGGCGGCGGGAGGAGAGACGGCCGGCCGGCGCGCGCCGCAGGGGCTGGCGAGGCCGAGGCGGCCGAGGGCTTCCGCGAGGCCGGGGCGGGCCGGCCCCGCTCGAGCCTCCGCGTCGTCGGACGACGAGGAAGGAGGATGAGGAGGAGGAGAGGGAGAGGAGGAGGAGGAGGAGGAGGAGGAGGAGGAGGGAGGAGGAGAATGAGGAGGAAGGAGGAGGGGGAGGAGGAAGGAGGAGGGGGAGGAGGAGGGGGTAGGGGAGAGGAGGACGAGGGGGGGGCTAACCACGCACGCACGCACACACGCACACACACACACACACACTCACTCACTCACTCACTACTCGAAGCAACATCGATACCGCTACTCGCTGGACCTCGCCCGGGGCGCGTTCGGATCAGAATCTCGAGGCGAATCCAGCCGCGGCGACGAGTGTCATCCAGCGGTATCGACATTGCTTCATCCACCAGGTGTCAGGAGGAGAACCGCCTTCTCCTCCTCCTCCAGCTTGGGATCCTCAAGTGGCGGTGCTGTTGTGATGTTGTTGTGATGATAATGAGGATGAGGATCAGGATGGCGATGAGGGGCGTTCTGGTACGCCGGCGCTCTGCCTATTCGTCGCGCTGGCTAGGCTACCTCAGGATTCAAGCTGCAATCGGCCTCCTTAGGATGCCCTATCGCAGATCTAACAACGAGTGCGCTGCATAACGTCCTGCGCCGCCTAGGCTGACAGGGAAAATGCGAGCGCCGTCTATTCAACGTGTCTTCCCTGCTCCTCCTCCCTCCCTCTCCTCCCTCTCTCCCCGTCTCCTCCTCCTCCTCCATCTTCTTCCTTCCAGGCAACAGGCCAGCAACACTACGAGGCCTCGCGCGCAGCCCGCGCAGCCACCGCTCCCATTCCGCGCGGTGGACTCGTGAACATCCTATCGATCTTATCGAGTTTCTCAGTCACCGCGGCCAGCTTCGCGTCCACTACAGTCTGCCACGAGTCCACTGCAGTGCCAAGCCCCTTCAGCTTCGCGTCCACGTTGGTCTGCAACGATTCCGCTGCAGCCTCGAGCCTCTCGAGCTTCGAGTCCACTGCAGTCTGCATAACGTCCAGCCTGTCGAGCGTCCTCTGCAGCGCATCGAGCTTCGCATCGAGCGTCGTCTGCATCGCGTCGATCTTCGCATCGAGCGTCGTCTGCATCGCGTCGATCTTCGGGGGCGTCGGCTGCGTCGCGACGAGCCCTGGAGCACCGGGCAGCGGGGCCTGGACAACGCCACCGGCGAGCTGACCCTGGGCCGCGGGGTCGGGGGGCCCTGCAGGACCACCGGGGAGCGCTGGAGGAGCGACGGCGTCCTGCGTGTCAGGCTGATCAGGCTCAGCAGCACGGATAGAGTCCTCATGCGCCCACACTTCCTCGATCCTCGACCCGAACTCACGTGTGCACGTGTAACAGTAGCCACACTTGACGTCCGTGCGCCGCACGTGGAGCTCAGATGCAATATGTTCTGGAGTCATGCAAACGCCCTTGCTGCTGCACATGTAACACCGCCAGTTATCATTTACCCACTTGCACCAAGGAGCCGGCCTCCATGCCCCGTTCTGCAGCCTGACCTGCTGAGGGGGTTCCCACGAAGCGTCCATCGTTGATGTAGTAGTAAAGTGATTTGATGTTGTAGTAAAGTGATGTGCCTGACTGCGTGGGTCTTCGAGCAAAATGCTCGAACCAAAAAAGCTATATTACGATGGGTATATCTCGCCTAAAGATAGCTATTTGCTTGGCCCGACCCCACGAGGCAGGAGGAGGAGGATGAGGAGGGAGGAGGGGTCCCAGCAGGGCTTTTTTCCCAACCATCCTGTGGTGTTGGGTCCTCGTTTTGAAGAGACAGCGCCCCGCGTTCCCACCTTCTTCCCGCTGCCCCCTCCCTCCTCCCATCTTCATCACTTCGTCTTAACAGCTTCGGAAATTACACGGATGGAGGTCGCTTTCCCAACCACCCTGTGGTGTTGGGTCCTCGTTTTGAAGAGACAGCGCCAGTCGGGCTGGCTGGTTCGGCCTCGTTTAACGTTTGTTGGCTGGTTCGGCCACAGGGTTCGCATGCTCCCCAACACCCATTTTGGGCAATCAGCCTTAGACATATCATCCGTTGTTACGGATGGTCGTGTCGAAGTCTTCTGAAGCTGGGCGGGGGTGGAGCATGGGTCAGCCGAAGCAGCTGAGGGCGGATGGGTCAGCCGAAGCAGCTGGCACGGATTATGCCTTAGAGGAGATGGCGGAGAAGAGGAGGCGGACGAGAGGAGAGGATGCTCTTGTCCTGCACACGATGGCCAGGGAGGCGGAGGGGAGGAGATGAAATGAGGCGGTGGAGTGGAGAGGAGAGGAGGGAGGGAGGAGGGACGGAGGGAGGAGGGAGGGAGGCAGAGGAGGATGCGGCACTGATTCAAACTGACTAGTAGGTAGGTAGGAGGAGAAGGATGAGGAGGGGGAGGAGGAGGGGGGGGAGGGGGGGGAGGAGGAGGGGAGGGAGCCCAGCACACCTCGCGTTTCCTGGGGTTCCGCTTAAAACCGCTTCGGTATTTTAGCCTGGGGTGTCGATAGCTATTTGTTTGGCCCGACCCCGCGAGGCAGACGACACCGCTCACCAGCGCTGAAGAGAGAGGCTGCACTTCTTTTCACTCCAAGGCTTGCCCGAGGCAAGGTCGGTTCGCTCTGCGAGCGTGCATGCAAACAGACATGGCAACAGCTATCGAAAACTCTGCCGGCAGAGATGCACACTAAAGGATACTCGGTCGTTCAGCCTGACATATAGCTGAGACCTTCTGTTGGCACAAATCAATTCGCGCTGAGATGCACACTGCACGGGCCGCAGGTGGGCCATTCGAAGTATGGTGTAATGGGGCCCCTTGTGGGCCATTCCCTCACAGATGTCTATAGACCAATGAACTCTAGAAGGTCCTGGGGGGTCATAGCATCTGGCCTGGCATTGTTGCCAGTGCAGAAGCGGAAACTGGGCATCGCCCGCGGCATGCGGGATGTGTTTGCACTGCCGCGGTGCAAGTTCCACACATCTCTAATTACACAAAGCCCAGGCTTGCCTAGGAAAATCACCTGTTCCTTGTTGGTACTCCAGCTCTCCAGAAACAGCGGTCCATGTCGGAGGTCTGTTTCCGCCGTCAGGACTGATATACAGAACCATTGCAGGTAGTAGTTGCAGTCCCGATGCCAATCGCACGGGTTCTTGTGGGCGAGCTCGGTGGCGTCGTCCACACCTTGCTCGACGTAGTCACCGCCGCAATCGTGAAACTTGATGTTGTAGGCCTTGACCAACTCCGCCAGCACAAACGAGGTCTGATGACGTCGCAAGATGATCTTGAGAGCCTCTTGCCAAGCGCCGCGGTAGATATTCTGAATACTGTTGACGCACGTGCGCCCCGTCCCACGATTGTGCTTCGTGGCGGGCATGGACGCCAACAACGCCATGTCGACAGAAACTCTGTGCAAGGCGAGCAAGTCCTCGGCGTCCAGGCCGAGGTCGATCACGACGAAGCCGTGATCCATGAAGAAACGCCATGCCGCATCCCCATCTGCACGTTGCGCCACGGTCTCCGCAAAGAACACACCTGGAGGCGGCCCTGCTGGCGGCGCGGGCACCCTCGGCGGCGGCGGCGGTATCTGCAGGGCCGACGGCGGCGGCCCTGCTGGGGGCCTGGGTACGCTCGGCGGAGGTGTGCTCGGCGGCGGCCGCGCCGACGCGTTCACCACCGCGTCCGCCAGGGCGGGGGCTGCAGGACTCACCGGGCCATTCGGCGGCGACCCTGCGGGCGCTGGCGCCCGGCGCTGGGACCACCGGGTCCGCCAAGGAATTTTCGGGTCAGCAGTAGCTGCAGACAGGAGGATCGACGACGGCGACTCCGGCGGCTCGGGATCGTCGGACCAGTTCTCGGACGCTTCGGGCCCGTGCACGGCGAGCCTGTCTCCCGCGAGCCTGAGCACTTTCACGGCGCACATGGCGCCCACGACCATGCCTACGGCACACGTGGCGACGCCCATAACATATGGCTCCATGGCACGGCGCGGGCGCAGCCTTGAGCTGCTGGCGTCTGCACCTTGAGGAAGCCCAAACGGCTGCGGATGAGCACTGTCAAAACTCATAGTGCGGTTATCTGGTCATCTTCGCGCCCTCGCGCCGCCCCTCTCGAGGAAGGCGGCTTTCCAGGCTTCCAGGCATTGGCCGCGAGGCGCGAGACGCTATGACGCTATGACGATATGTGTTATGCGCTACGTTATGATGTTATGATCTCCGCGCCCCTCGGAGGATGGCAGGAGGAGGAGAGCGAGGAGGGGGGGGAGGAGGAGTAGGAGGAGGAGGAGGATGAGGAGGAGAAGGAGGAGGAAGAGGGAATCTCCTCCTCCTCCTCCCCCGTCTCCACCTCATCCTCTTCTTCATCAAGCGGCTCTCGGAGGCGGGGCGTCAGAATGTTGCCGCCGCCCAGGCCCCCGCCGATGCGGCCTCCCGACAGGGCCCCGCCGATGCGGCCTCCTGCGCTGCGCTGCAAGGCTGGGCCGAGGCCACCACCGGGGTCGCCGCCCGTTCATCTCAGAAAGAAGGTGAAGCTGGAGCCGACGCCGCCTCCTGGGCCGCCGCCCTGTCATCTCCTCAACAATGCGGTGGGGGATCCATACCTCCTCGCGGAGCCGGGCCTCACGGAGGCGAAAGAGGTGGAGGAGCATGACTACCAGCAGGAGGGCCAGTACCAGCAGGGTTACCAGCAGGGCTACCACCACCAGGGCTACCAGCAGGGCCAGCGCCAGCAGGGCCAGGACCAGCAGGGCTACCAGCAGGACGGTGACCAGCAGGGCCTGGACCATAAGGTCCAGCACCAGAAGGCCCTCGCGGAGGCGAAGGAGGAGCAGGCGGCGGAGCCAGGCCTCGCGAAGAAGGAGCCCGACCTCGCGGGTTTCGTGAAGGCGAAGGCGAAGGAACTGGCCCTCCTGCTAGCCCTGGGCCAGCAGGGCTACCACCAGAAGTGCCAGGACCAGCAGGGCTACCAGCAGGGCCAGCACCAGAAGGGCCAGTGCCAGCAGCAGGGCTATCAGCAGGACGGTGACCAGCAGGGCCTGGACCAGAAGGCCCAGCACCAGAAGGGCCAGCAGCGGGGCCT
Organism: Prorocentrum cordatum; assembly: GCA_963575745.1. Lineage (NCBI taxonomy): Eukaryota > Dinophyceae > Prorocentrales > Prorocentraceae > Prorocentrum > Prorocentrum cordatum. Next base: position 829,691 of record CAUYUJ010016072.1, on the reverse strand, counting down.
CCTCGCGGAGGCGAAGGAGGCGGCGAAGCCAGTACCAAAGGGCCAGTACCAGCAGGGCCTCGCGCGAAGAAGGAGGACCCATACCAATCGCTGGAGGTGCTGATGCGCGAGGAGAAGGAGGCGGAGGCCCAGTGGTCGGATCACCAGAAAAATTCACAGGCGCGGTTGGCAAGGAGAAGCGACGCCCCCACCGCCAGGGGGGCCACCTCCAGCGAGGATGCCCATGATGCCCCTGCCCAAGGCGGGGATAATATATCCCCGCCTCGGGGAGTAGGGCGGTGATAGTATATCCCCGCCCTCTGGCTCCTCGCGCTGTTGGTCACTGGTGGTGGTGGTGGTGTCAATTCCCTTCTCCTCAGGCTTGGGCGCACTCTTGGCGTCGCAAGTTGTACGAGGACGGGGGAGGACAACAATACAGGTAAGCTCCCCCCTCTGCCCTTATATCCCCGCCCCCCCCCCTCGGAGGTGGGGGAAAGGGAATAGGGGGCAGGGTGGGGGCCTGACAGGGAAAGGGGCTTCCCATCTACCAATTGCACGGCTACTTCGAGGACTGGACCGGCGTCGCGCAACGCATCATGGAGAAGAGGATGGCCGCAGAGGGGCGGCTGAGCCGCATGGCACTCGACGCCCGCGGCAGGCGCGAGATTCTAGAGGCGGACATCGCCAGGAGGGCGGGAGGCGCCTAAGCCTGTTTGTGCTCCTCCCTCCACCTCCGCCTTTCTGTGCGTGCGCTGGCTGTGCCAGCCTTCCCGCGGCAGAGGGAGGAGGAGGAGGAGGATGAGGGGGATGAGGAGGATGAGGAGGAGGAGGGGGGAGGCGGAGGTGGATGGGGAAAGGAGCAGGAGAAGGAGGAGGGAGGGAGGGAGGAGAGCGACGAGGAGAGAGAAGGAGGAGGAGGAGGAGGAGGGAGGAGGAGGAGGAGAAGGAAGTCAGTTCAGACATTCAGAGAATTTAGCAGCCAGCGGCTGCGGCTTTTTAGCCAGAAAAATCGTTTCGTCGTCGTCGTCGTCGTCGTCCTCCTCCTCCTGCTGGTGCACATCCTCCTCCTGCTCATCCTCCTCCTCTTCCTCCTCCTCGTACATGCATACATGCGTACGCATACACAAACACATACACACATGCGTATGTATGTATGTATGTGTACATATGCATGCGAATACACATTTACACACACTCATGCGTATGTGTGTATGTACACACCCACATGCACGCACACTTACGTATGCGCATATGCCCGCCGCCGCCATCATCGTCGCGTCGCCATCGCATCGCACGGGGTGGAGTATGATTATCATTGTGATTATAGTATATTATAGTCATGTGTTGATGATGATGATGATCGATGATGATGATGATGATGATCGTCATGATGATGATCATGATGATGATGATGATCATGGCTGATGACCATGATGATCAAATGGTAGCGACTTAACAGACACGGGGGGGGGCTGACGATGGCGACGGTTGAAGATGGCAAAGGAGCGTTGACGTTTTCTCACGCCGGCCCCGACTGTCTGAGTCGCAACAGACACCACTCAGAGCCCCGACGGGCGGCGAATACCAGATACCTTAAAGGCCTGATTCCAGGACCGCTGGCAGAAGTCGCCAGCTGACGAAACCCCGATCGCGCGCGATCGGGGTTTCGTCAACATTGAGCGCTCAATGTTGACGAAACTCGGTGCGCGCGCGCTCCTGGGCGACCGGTGGACGTTGACGAAACCCCGATCGCGCGCGATCGGGGTTTCGTCACACCCCGCAGGGCCCGCGCACCGAGTTTCGTCAACATTGAGCGCTCAATGTTGACGAAACCCCGATCGCGCGCGATCGGGGTTTCGTCAGGCTGCCGGGCCGCCCCGCGCCTCCGCGCATACCCTTAAGGGCGCCCTAAGCCCACCAAGTTTCGTCAACATTGAGCGCTCAATGTTGACGACACCCCGTTCGCGCGCAAACGGGGTTTCGTCGGGTTGATGGGCCTCCCTATGTATGTATGTATACATACATACATACCCTATGTATGTATGTATATACATGTGTATGTATGTATACATACATACATACCCTATGTATGCATGTATATACATGTGTATGCATGTATGTATGTATACATATACACATGTATGTATGTATGCATGTATGTATGTATGTATACACATACATACATACATACACACATGCGTATGTATGTATATATACATGCGCATACACATATATACACACACTCATGCGTATGTATGTAGGTACACACCCACATGCACGCACACTTACGTATGCACATATGCCGGCCGCCGTTCATCGTTGCGCGCCGAGGCGAGGCGTCATGCAGAACTGCTGCCTCTCCGCCACGGGTCAGCGAGCCGCTTGAAAAAACCAGCCTGCACAAGAAGGTTCCTCGTGAGGCGGCCGACGACGCTGACAGAGAATGCATTCCCGATCATCTGAGCGTACTGGCGGGGACTGCACGCGTCCTCGTAGTTGATGCGGCCCGGGGGGATCCCTTGAAGGCGCTCGAGCTCGTTCAGCGTCATGAATCGGTGCTTGGCAAAGATCCAGAAGCCCCCACCGCCAGACCGGTTGCGCGTCAAACACGGAGCGTACCCCCAGCCGTATTGCGGCGACCTGGTCTTGCCGCAGTCAAGCTCGGCGATGAGCATGTTGGTCTTGGCGAATATGTCTTGATGTTGAGACAGTTTGTCCACCAGGCGGGTGAAGTTGTGGATCTGGTAGTCATGGACTGGCAAGGTGCCGAGCTTGTCCGAATGCTTGTCCAAGATCTGTTCGATTGGCGTGTATGGGATCTCGCTCGGCCAACTCGTGTGCACATTGGACTTCTTGGACAGCACTCCTGTGATGTACAATCGGCGCCGCGATTGCGGCAAGCCACCGACCTTCAACGCGTCGAGGACGGACATGCTCACAGTGTACGCGGGGGCACCGTCGGGGCCTTTGAGGCTGACGAGAAAGTTCAAGATGGCATTCAGCTCCTCCTGGAACCTCTGGTGAGTCAGGGCCTCAACGTTCTCCAAGACGAACACCGTCGGTAGCTTGGTCTGGATGTAGTTTAGGGCGAAAAACACCACGATGCCTCGGCCTTGAGGATCTGCAATCCCCGCGTGGATGCCCTGCACAGAGAACGGCTGGCAAAGGAATCCGATGATGTACAAGTCCACCCGCGGGACCGCCGCGTTATCGCGGGTGGTTATGTCTCCATAGAGCACGCACAAGTCGGGGTGGCTGGCAATGATAACCTTGCGCGTGGCGAAGTCAATTTCCGATGCGAACACGTGCACAATGGAGTTGCCAATGCCGAGCAACTCCAAGGCGAGCTTAGCAGTGTCGATGCCCGCGCAATCACTGCCGAACAGAATCTTGCCATCCGTTTCGCCCGTCAAGACCACCCTCTCAAGATCAATGTCCCGGAGAACGACGACATCTGGGGCCTTCCACTTCTTGCCGGCGCCGCGCGAGTCTGAGACGGCAGGCTTCCTTGTCGTGACCGGCGGCGCCATCGAGCGCTTGGACTTCTTGATCGGAACAGCGGCTGCTGGCGACTTCCGAACGACGAACTGCGCCGGGCGCCCGTTGGCCTTGGGCTTCGGTGCCGCCTTGGCCTTGGGCTTCCGCTGCTGGGGCGGCGTGTCTATCACGAGCATGGACCAGTCGTCCATGGTATAGACTGGGCGAGCTCTCAGTCCAAAGCCCGCTAGGGTAGAGCCAAAACGGGCCACGTCCATCGTCGCCATCACGCATAACCATCATCACCATCATCGATATTATCATCATGATCGCCGTCGTCGTTCGTTGCATGGCGTTGCCATCGTCGTCGTCGTCGCGAGTGCAGTTTTTGGGCTCTCGGGCACCCCCCGAAGCTCCCTCCTCCTCCTGAGCCCCCTCCCCCTCCCCCTCCTCCCCCTCCTCCTCGGACACCCAGCGGAGGATGGCCCTCGATCCTCGAACCTCCTCGCTCTTCGGTCCTCTCGCTCCCGTCCCTCCTCGGAGCAGTGGCGCCCCTCCTCGGAGCAGTGACGTCTGTGAGGGGCTCGTCACACGATCAGAAGAAGTCCGAGCAATGGTCGGAGGAGAGCCGTTTGAGACAACGGCAGTGATACAACGGCGGCCCAAATCCGCTCAGAATCGTTCCCCAGGAGGAGGGGGAGGAGGAGGGAGGAGGGAGGAGGAGGAGGTAGGAGGATGAGGAGGAGGAGGAGGAGAGGAGGGAGGAGGGGTCCCCGCAGGGCTTTTTTCCCAACCATCCTGTGGTGTTGGGTCCTCGTTTTGAAGAGACAGCGCCCCGCGTTCCCACCTTCTTCCCGCTGCCCCCTCCCTCCTCCCATCTTCATCACTTCGTCTTAACAGCTTCGGAAATTACACGGATGGAGGTCGCTTTCCCAACCACCCTGTGGTGTTGGGTCCTCGTTTTGAAGAGACAGCGCCAGTCGGGCTGGCTGGTTCGGCCTCGTTTAACGTTTGTTGGCTGGTTCGGCCACAGGGTTCGCATGCCCCCCAACACCCATTTTGGGCAATCAGCCTTAGAAATATCATCCGTTGTTACGGATGGTCGTGTCGAAGTCTTCTGAAGCTGGGCGGGGGTGGAGCATGGGTCAGCCGAAGCAGCTGAGGGTGGATGGGTCAGCCGAAGCAGCTGGCACGGATTATGCCTTAGAGGAGATGGCGGAGAAGAGGAGGCGGACGAGAGGAGAGGATGCTCTTGTTCTGCGCACGATGGCCAGGGAGGCGGAGGGGAGGAGATGAAATGAGGCGGTGGAGTGGAGAGGAGAGGAGGGAGGGAGGAGGGACGGAGGGAGGAGGGAGGGAGGCAGAGGAGGATGCGGCATTGATTCAAACTGACTAGTAGGTAGGTAGGAGGAGAAGGATGATGAGGAGGAGGAGGAGGAGGGAGGAGGAGGAGGAGGAGGAGGGGAGGGAGCCCAGCACACCTCGCGTTTCCTGGGGTTCCGCTTAAAACCGCCCCACCAGCAAAATCTTGTCCTCTGGGCGTCCTGTCCGGTGTTGGTCCTCCTCCTCCTCCTCACCCTCCTCCTCGTATAGCCATTTGGGCTTTGTTTTTCAGAGCTGCGAACCTCGACGGGTTCCTGCTCGCGCCCCGGCGGGCTGCGCGCCTGCGAGCCTCCGCCGGCCCGGCGCGCGACGGGTTCCTGCTTGCGCGGCGCGGCCTTGGGCCTGCGACGCGCGACGACGGAGCCTTCGCCGATGGAGGTGTTCACCAGCAAGCACAAGAACTGCATCGACGACGTGGTCTACTTCCCCCTAGTGTCCTATCGCTTCCGGGAGGACTGGCTGGTGAAGAAGTGCAACCCCTCCTCGGTGAAGAAGTTCGGGGTGTTCTTCCGAATGTTGTTCATGCGCGACGGCATCACCTTCCCCGCGATGGCGTCGAAGGAGTACCTAGAGCTGGTGTGTGCGTCTCCGGAGGACAAGGCCTGCAAGCAACAGCATCGTGGCGTGGTCAGGCGCTTCGCCAGCTGGCGGGGGGACGGGGGTGGCAGCAAGCTGTGGCGTGACAGGGCGACCGTCTCTGAAGACCTCTGGCCGAAGTTCGGCGACGAAGGCTCCTGGAACCTTATGGGCCCCCGTGCGCGGACCAGCAGGACAGCGTCGCCGGCGCCGGCGTCGCCAGCGCCGCCAACGCCGACCAGGAGCGAGGGCGCCAAGAATGAGGGCAGCGGGACGGCTTCGACGGCGCGGCCTCCGCCCACGCCGCAGCAGGCGACTCGGCGGCCTCCGCCCACGCCGCCGCCGGCGACGCCGTCGTCCGATTCTTCTTCGGACTCGGAGTCATCGGAGCTCTCGGATTCTCCGAAGAAGACTTCAGGGGCGGCGGAGGCGCCGCCGTCGCCTCCAGGTCCACCGGCGCCACCGGCGCCATCGGCGCCACCGGCGCGCGCGGCGCCAGCGGGCAGCGGGCGCCCGCAGTCCCAGGGCCCGGCGCAGATCCTTGCCTACAAGCTCCTGCACGACGACCTCCAGCACCTCGGCGCTGAGTTCGTGTCCATCAAGATGGGCATGATGAAGGAGGTCTTCAACAGCGAGGAGCGCTTCCAGTTGCGGCGCCGTACGTGGCCGAGTGTCAAGGAGTCGCGCGAAGAGATACAGGCCACGCTCAAGCACCTCGAGAACTTGTACGGCATCACCGAAACGTTGAAGGAGAAGCACTACAAGTTCGGGCAGATGGCGCTCGCGGGCAGGCTGGTGTACCCCAGCATCATGTGCGACAATCAGCGGCCCGCGCAGCCTCCGCCGTCGAGCTCGCTGGCGGGCCCGCCAGGCCCGTCGAAGCTCAAGAAGCGGAAAACCGACGCCACTTCGAGCTCTGCGGGCGTTTCCAAGAAGAAGCGGAGCGTCTCGTGGAGCGACGGTATTCAGACAGGCGACGACAAGGGCCCGACTCTCGAGCAGAAGTGGAACGTGGCCAGCCTGAAGAGGTGTGAGCCGCTCTGGTACGCTCAGCCGGGGTCTCATGTGCCGTGCGATAGGTGCCCGGCCTACGTCTCCGGAAGCGTTGGTACTTTGGTGCCAATAGGCTCGAGGTCACAATTCGCCTCCGAAGAGTTCCTCTGCTCCCAGTGCAGCGCTCCAACAGCAGCAGCGCAATAGCCCTGGCGCCAGACGGTTCCGGAGGAGGCGGCGAGGAGGAGGATGAGGAGGAGGAGTAGTTCGTTCAGACATGATTCAGGTAATTCAACAGCCAGGGCAACGGCGTCGGCTTTCGCCGAAAAATCGCATCGTCGTCCTCTTCTCTCCTCCTCCTTCTCCTCATCCGTCCGCCCCCCCCCCCCCTTCCTCCTCCTCCTCCCACGGGGGCCGAGGAGGAGTAAGCTCTAGCCCTCTTGTACTTCTTGTAGTTCCACCCGTCGTTGCACCGCTCGTTGCTGGCCCACGTGCTCCACGGCTTCCAGTCACCACTGCGGCGTGAAAGTTCTTCTGCCATACCCTGCGCCTGGGCCTCCAACGCGCGGAAGTTGTTGTGAAGCGCCTCGTCCTGTTCTCGACATTGTCGTAGAGCGTCGCTGACTAGCACCTGCTGCTGTAGCCGTTCCTGTGTTGCGCGAAGTCGATCCTCCTCAGCGCGAAGAGCTGCAATGCGTTCTTCATGTTGTCGAACTTGCCCAGCAGCTCGTTCTTCTGCTTCTTCTTGCTGTCGGATGCGTTCTTCATGTTGTCGAACTTGCTCAGCTCGTTATTCTGCTTCTTCTTGCTGTCGGATGCGTTGTGCATGTTGTAGAACTTGCTCAGCAGCTCGTTCTTCTGCTTTTTCTTGCTGTCGGATGCGTTCTTCATGTTGTCGAACTTGCTCAGCTCGTTCTTCTGCTTCTTCTTGCTGTCGGATGCGTTTTTCATGTTGTCGAACTTGCTCAGCTCGTTCTTCTGCTTTTTCTTGCTGTCGGATGCGTTGTGCATGTTGTCGAACTTGCTCAGCTCGTTCTTCTGCTTTTTCTTGCTGTCGGAGCTCCTCCGCATCGCGTTGCGCTTTAGCGTCTGCGGCTGCCAGTTCTTCTCGGAATTTGATTTCGAGACGGCGTGCTTCTTGACGACGCCACTCATCATCGTCATCATCGCGTTCACGCCGGGGGACAATCGGTGGCGAACCCCACGTGGACGTTAAAGGCCTTGTAGATGATGCTAGCCATTTGTCCAGCTCCTGTCGGACGCGCTCCACCGTTGTGCCAGAATATCGGCGATGCGGTGGGCCTTGCTGATCGAGCCAGTCCCACGCGCCAGGATCGTCCACATGCGGCAGCTCAAAGAGACGGGCGACTTCTTGCCACGAGCCAGCTTCGCACATGCACTCGCGCAAGCTTTTTGTCATCCACTTGTTATTCATGACTGGCCTCAGTTCAGTGAACATCACCAAGAAGCCCTTCTCTTCGACGATGTTCGCCCACATGTTGTCATCGTCGTGCACCATCGACCAAAGGCATTCGATGTCGTTGTCGATGTGGTGCGTGAGTCCCAGTCTGGAAGCGATAGCGCCCTTGCCCTTCTCGCCACTCTTCCGCTCGCACAGATGTAGGTGGTTCAGCGGCGTGCCCATCTCGACGAGCCCTGTCTGCTTGACGAAGCGCACGGGCCACGCCTCAACGTGACCGTGCTTCTTGTGGTACGACCACCACGAGCCACGTTGGGTGCGACTCACGATGTACAGGTTCTCCAGCCCATGCACCATGCCGAACAACAAGGCGAACGCGAAAAAACCTCGCGTTACTGCCACGTAGATGTCGTCGCCCTCTGGCTTCTTGTCATCACCGGTGTCCCTGGTGCTCATGACGTCGCCAAGATCGACGCCAACTTTGACCGCGGCGCGTGCCATTCTCCAACGGCTTGCGCTCCGAGATCAGGTCGACAGCCACAATCTCCCGAAGCGCAATCTCCAGCGCGCAGAGTCACGCAATCTCCAGTGCTTCGAAGTGGGCACGCCACCATATGAAGTTGGGCCGAAGGGGGCGGCCCGCGGGATGGCCAAGGGGCGGCCCGCAGGATACGATTTGAGCCAAAACGGCAATGGAATGAATGGAGGATGAGGTGGAGGAGGAAACGTGAGATGTTCTGAACATGCTGGCCAGCGTGGGCCTTGGCGTTTCGACAGGCGGCCGCGCGGTGGCGACCCCAGCGCGGGCGTTCGAGGGTGAACTCGGAAAGCCGCCGGTCGTCCAAGGTTGAACGATCGACGCAGTGTCAGGATCCAACACCGACTTCATCGCAACATCCAGGTGAACGCCGACGCCATGAACGATCGACGCGGTGTCAGGAACCATCCGTAGCGGTTTTGGCTCAAGCCTACAGCCGCGCCCGACAGCCCAAGCCCGAAGCGCCCGACAGCCCGCGCGACAGTCATGCCGAACGGCGGCGGCGGCAAGGCCGCAGCCGAGGCCGAGGCTGCCCAAGAGAAGACATCGCCGAAATCGTTCGTCGAGATGAAAAGGTGGCGTGGGAGGGACATGCGCGAGGGATGGCGTGGGGTCCTCGTCGGTTTGAACTGGGACGGCGATCAGGTGGAAGAAAAGTGGCGCTGGACGCCGCCCCCCTCCAGCTTGATCGAGGCCGAGGCGAGCCCCCTCGACGACCCCCTCGACGTGCACATCGATCCGGCGACGAAGACGAAGGCCATGCCGAAGAAGAAGTCGAAGGCCATGCCGAAGAAGAAGAAGCCGAAGGCCATGCCGAAGAAGAAGTCGAAGGCCAAGCCCAAGGCCGCCGCGAGGGTGAAGCCGAAGGCCAAGCCCAACAAGGCCGCCGCGAGGGCCAAGCCCAAGGCCCACAAGTGAGGCCCGTCGTGCGAGTGCGAGTGCGCTCGAGTGCTAGCGCCGAAGACGTGGGCGTCGAAGTCTCCCTTCTCCCTCGGACCTGTCCTCCGACTGTTCAGGCGAATGTTCCTCATCCTCCTCCTGAATATCCTCGCATCCTCTTGGGCTCTTCAGGATGCGACTCTCGTCCCCCCCCTGCCGATGGAACACCAATTAGTCTCCCAGGTCGCGTTCTGGCCAGAATTTCGACGCGAATCCAGCCGTGGCGACGAAGGCTCTCCAGCAGAACGAGCAGCGGTATCGATCGTTACAGGGGC
>CAUYUJ010016072.1:777500-820011 GCA_963575745.1 Prorocentrum cordatum | reverse complement strand
CTTCCTCGATCTTCGACCCGAACTCACGTGTGCACGTGCAACAGTAGCCACACTTGACGTCCGTGCGCCGCACGTGGAGCTCAGATGCAATATGTTCTGGAGTCATGCAAACGCCCTTGCTGCTGCACATGTAACACCGCCAGTTATCATTTACCCACTTGCACCAAGGAGCCGGCCTCCATGCCCCGTTCTGCAGCCTGACCTGCTGAGGGGGTCCCCACGAAGCGTCCATCGTTGATGTAGTAGTAAAGTGATTTGATGTTGTAGTAAAGTGATGTGCCTGACTGCGTGGGTCTTCGAGCAAAATGCTCGAACCAAAAAAGCTATATTACGATGGGTATATCTCGCCTAAAGATAGCTATTTGCTTGGCCCGACCCCACGAGGCAGGAGGAGGAGGATCAGGAGGGAGGAGGGGTCCCAGCAGGGCTTTTTTCCCAACCATCCTGTGGTGTTGGGTCCTCGTTTTGAAGAGACAGCGCCCCGCGTTCCCACCTTCTTCCCGCTGCCCCCTCCCTCCTCCCATCTTCATCACTTCGTCTTAACAGCTTCGGAAATTACACGGACGGAGGTCGCTTTCCCAACCACCCTGTGGTGTTGGGTCCTCGTTTTGAAGAGACAGCGCCAGTCGGGCTGGCTGGTTCGGCCTCGTTTAACGTTTGTTGGCCGGTTCGGCCACAGGGTTCGCATGCTCCCCAACACCCATTTTGGGCAATCAGCCTTAGACATAACATCCGTTGTTACGGATGGTCGTGTCGAAGTCTTCTGAAGCTGGGCGGGGGTGGAGCATGGGTCAGCCGAAGCAGCTGAGGGCGGATGTCAGCCGAAGCACTGCACGGATTATCCCTTAGAGGAGGATGGCGGGAGGAAGAGGAGGCGGACGCGAGGAGAGGATGCTCTCGTTCTGCACACGATGGCCAGGGAGGCGGAGGGGAGGAGATGAAATGAGGCGGTGGAGTGGAGAGGAGAGGAGGGAGGGAGGAGGGACGGAGGGAGGAGGGAGGGAGGCAGAGGAGGATGCGGCATTGATTCAAACTGACTAGTAGGTAGGTAGGAGGAGAAGGATGATGATGATGAGGAGGAGGAGGGGGAGGAGGAGGAGGAGGAGGAGGGGAGGGAGCCCAGCACACCTCGCGTTTCCTGGGGTTCCGCTTAAAACCGCTTCGGTATTTTAGCCTGGGGTGTCGATAGCTATTTGTTTGGCCCGACCCCGCGAGGCAGACGACGCCGCTCACCAGCGCTGAAGAGAGAGGCTGCGCTTCTTTTCACTCCAAGGCTTGCCCGAGGTAAGGTCGGTTCGCTCTGCGAGCGTGCATGCAAACAGACATGGCAACAGCTATCGAAAACTCTGCCGGCAGAGATGCACACTAAAGGATACTCGGTCGTTCAGCCTGACATATAGCTGAGACCTTCTGTTGGCACAAATCAATTCGCGCTGAGATGCACACTGCACGGGCCGCAGGTGGGCCATTCGAAGTGTGGTGTAATGGGGCCCCTTGTGGGCCATTCCCTCACAGATGTCTATAGACCAATGAACTCTAGAAGGTCCTGGGGGGTCATAGCATCTGGCCTGGCATTGTTGCCAGCGCAGAAGCGGAAACTGGGCATCGCCCGCGGCATGCGGGATGTGTTTGCACTGCCGCGGTGCAAGTTCCACACATCTCTAATTACACAAAGCCCAGGCTTGCCTAGGAAAATCACCTGTTCCTTGTTGGTACTCCAGCTCTCCAGAAACAGCGGTCCATGTCGGAGGTCTGTTTCCGCCGTCAGGACTGATATACAGAACCATTGCAGGTAGTAGTTGCAGTCCCGATGCCAATCGCACGGGTTCTTGTGGGCGAGCTCGGTGGCGTCGTCCACACCTTGCTCGACGTAGTCACCGCCGCAATCGTGAAACTTGATGTTGTAGGCCTTGACCAACTCCGCCAGCACAAACGAGGTCTGATGACGTCGCAAGATGATCTTGAGAGCCTCTTGCCAAGCGCCGCGGTAGATATTCTGAATACTGTTGACGCACGTGCGCCCCGTCCCACGATTGTGCTTCGTGGCAGGCATGGGCGCCAACAACGCCATGTCGACAGAAACTCTGTGCAAGGCGAGCAAGTCCTCGGCGTCCAGGCCGAGGTCGATCACGACGAAGCCGTGATCCATGAAGAAACGCCATGCCGCATCCCCATCTGCACGTTGCGCCACGGTCTCCACAAAGAACACACCTGGAGGCGGCCCTGCTGGCGGCGCGGGCACCCTCGGCGGCGGCGGCGGTATCTGCAGGGCCGACGGCGGCGGCCCTGCTGGGGGCCTGGGTACGCTCGGCGGAGGCGTGCTCGGCGGCGGCCGCGCCGACGCGTTCACCACCGCGTCCGCCAGGGCGGGGGCTGCAGGACTCACCGGGCCATTCGGCGGCGACCCTGCGGGCGCTGGCGCCCGGCGCTGGGACCACCGGGTCCGCCAAGGAATTTTCGGGTCAGCAGTAGCTGCAGACAGGAGGATCGACGACGGCGACTCCGGCGGCTCGGGATCGTCGGACCAGTTCTCGGACGCTTCGGGCCCGTGCACGGCGAGCCTGTCTCCCGCGAGCCTGAGCACTTTCACGGCGCACATGGCGCCCACGACCATGCCTACGGCACACGTGGCGACGCCCATAACATATGGCTCCATGGCACGGCGCGGGCGCAGCCTTGAGCTGCTGGCGTCTGCACCTTGAGGAAGCCCAAACGGCTGCGGATGAGCACTGTCAAAACTCATAGTGCGGTTATCTGGTCATCTTCGCGCCCTCGCGCCGCCCCTCTCGAGGAAGGCGGCTTTCCAGGCTTCCAGGCATTGGCCGCGAGGCGCGAGACGCTATGACGCTATGACGATATGTGTTATGCGCTACGTTATGATGTTATGATCTCCGCGCCCCTCGGAGGATGGCAGGAGGAGGAGAGCGAGGAGGGGGGGGAGGAGGAGTAGGAGGAGGAGGAGGATGAGGAGGAGAAGGAGGAGGAAGAGGGACTCTCCTCCTCCTCCTCCCCCGTCTCCACCTCATCCTCTTCTTCATCAAGCGGCTCTCGGAGGCGGGGCGTCAGAATGTTGCCGCCGCCCAGGCCCCCGCCGATGCGGCCTCCCGACAGGGCCCCGCCGATGCGGCCTCCTGCGCTGCGCTGCAAGGCTGGGCCGAGGCCACCACCGGGGTCGCCGCCCGTTCATCTCAGAAAGAAGGTGAAGCTGGAGCCGACGCCGCCTCCCGGGCCGCCGCCCTGTCATCTCCTCAACAATGCGGTGGGGGATCCATACCTCCTCGCGGAGCCGGGCCTCACGGAGGCGAAAGAGGTGGAGGAGCATGACTACCAGCAGGAGGGCCAGTACCAGCAGGGTTACCAGCAGGGCTACCACCACCAGGGCTACCAGCAGGGCCAGCGCCAGCAGGGCCAGGACCAGCAGGGCTACCAGCAGGACGGTGACCAGCAGGGCCTGGACCATAAGGTCCAGCACCAGAAGGCCCTCGCGGAGGCGAAGGAGGAGCAGGCGGCGGAGCCAGGCCTCGCGAAGAAGGAGCCCGACCACGCGGGTTTCGTGAAGGCGAAGGCGAAGGAACTGGCCCTCCTGCTAGCCCTGGGCCAGCAGGGCTACCACCAGAAGTGCCAGGACCAGCAGGGCTACCAGCAGGGCCAGCACCAGAAGGGCCAGTGCCAGCAGCAGGGCTATCAGCAGGACGGTGACCAGCAGGGCCTGGACCAGAAGGCCCAGCGCCAGAAGGGCCAGCAGCGGGGCCTCCTCGCGGAGGCGAAGGAGGCGGCGAAGCCAGTACCAAAGGGCCAGTACCAGCAGGGCCTCGCGCGAAGAAGGAGGACCCATACCAATCGCTGGAGGTGCTGATGCGCGAGGAGAAGGAGGCGGAGGCCCAGTGGTCGGATCGCCAGAAAAATTCACAGGCGCGGTTGGCAAGGAGAAGCGACGCCCCCACCGCCAGGGGGGCCACCTCCAGCGAGGATGCCCATGATGCCCCTGCCCAAGGCGGGGATAATATATCCCCGCCTCGGGGAGTAGGGCGGTGATAGTATATCCCCGCCCTCTGGCTCCTCGCGCTGTTGGTCACTGGTGGTGGTGGTGGTGTCAATTCCCTTCCCCCCAGGCTTGGGCGCGCTCTTGGCGTCGCAAGTTGTACGAGGACGGGGGAGGACAACAATGCAGGTAAGCTCCCCCCTCTGCCCTTATATCCCCGCCCCCCCCCCCTCGGAGGTGGGGGAAAGGGAATGGGGGGCAGGGTGGGGGCCTGACAGGGAAAAGGGCTTCCCATCTACCAATTGCACGGCTACTTCGATGACTGGACCGGCGTCGCGCAACGCATCATGGGGAAGAGGATGGCCGCAGAGGGGCGGCTGAGCCGCATGGCACTCGACGCCCGCGGCAGGCGCGAGATTCTAGAGGCGGACATCGCCAGGAGGGCGGGAGGCGCCTAAGCCTGTTTGTGCTCCTCCCTCCACCTCCGCCTTTCTGTGCGTGCGCTGGCTGTGCCAGCCTTCCCGCGGCAGAGGGAGGAGGGGGGGGAGGGCGAGGGGGATGACGAGGATGAGGAGGAGGAGGGGGGAGGCGGAGGTGGATGGGGAAAGGAGCAGGAGAAGGAGGAGGGAGGGAGGGAGGAGAGCGACGAGGAGAGAGAAGGAGGAGGAGGAGGAGGAGGGAGGAGGAGGAGGAGAAGGAAGTCAGTTCAGACATTCAGAGAATTTAGCAGCCAGCGGCTGCGGCTTTTTAGCCAGAAAAATCGTTTCGTCGTCGTCGTCGTCGTCGTCCTCCTCCTCCTGCTGGTGCACATCCTCCTCCTGCTCATCCTCCTCCTCTTCCTCCTCCTCGTACATGCATACATGCGTACGCATACACAAACACATACACACATGCGTATGTATGTATGTATGTGTACATATGCATGCGAATACACATTTACACACACTCATGCGTATGTGTGTATGTACACACCCACATGCACGCACACTTACGTATGCGCATATGCCCGCCGCCGCCATCATCGTCGCGTCGCCATCGCATCGCACGGGGTGGAGTATGATTATCATTGTGATTATAGTATATTATAGTCATGTGTTGATGATGATGATGATCGATGATGATGATGATGATCGTCATGATGATGATCATGATGATGATGATGATCATGGCTGATGACCATGATGATCAAATGGTAGCGACTTAACCGACACGGGGGGGGGGCTGACGATGGCGACGGTTGAAGATGGCAAAGGAGCGTTGACGTTTTCTCACGCCGGCCCCGACTGTCTGAGTCGCAACAGACACCACTCAGAGCCCCGACGGGCGGCGAATACCAGATACCTTAGAGGCCTGATTCCAGGACCGCTGGCAGAAGTCGCCAGCTGACGAAACCCCGATCGCGCGCGATCGGGGTTTCGTCAACATTGAGCGCTCCATGTTGACGAAACTCGGTGCGCGCGCGCTCCTGGGCGACCGGTGGACGTTGACGAAACCCCGATCGCGCGCGATCGGGGTTTCGTCACACCCCGCAGGGCCCGCGCACCGAGTTTCGTCAACATTGAGCGCTCAATGTTGACGAAACCCCGATCGCGCGCGATCGGGGTTTCGTCAGGCTGCCGGGCCGCCCCGCGCCTCCGCGCATACCCTTAAGGGCGCCCTAAGCCCACCAAGTTTCGTCAACATTGAGCGCTCAATGTTGACGACACCCCGTTCGCGCGCAAACGGGGTTTCGTCGGGTTGATGGGCCTCCCTATGTATGTATGTATACATACATGCATACCCGATGTATGTATGTATATACATGTGTATGTATGTATACATACATACATACCCTATGTATGCATGTATACACATGTGTATGCATGTATGTATGTATACATATACACATGTATGTATGTATGCATGTATGTATGTATGTATACACATACATACATACATACATACACACATGCGTATGTTTGTATGTATAATATACATGCGCATACACATATATACACACACTCATGCGTATGTATGTAGGTACACACCCACATGCACGCACACTTACGTATGCACATATGCCGGCCGCCGTTCATCGTTGCGCGCCGAGGCGAGGCGTCATGCAGAACTGCTGCCTCTCCGCCACGGGTCAGCGAGCCGCTTGAAAAAAACCAGCCTGCACAAGAAGGTTCCTCGTGAGGCGGCCGACGACGCTGACAGAGAATGCATTCCCGATCATCTGAGCGTACTGGCGGGGACTGCACGCGTCCTCGTAGTTGATGCGGCCCGGGGGGATCCCTTGAAGGCGCTCGAGCTCGTTCAGCGTCAAGAATCGGTGCTTGGCAAAGATCCAGAAGCCCCCACCGCCAGACCGGTTGCGCGTCAAACACGGAGCGTACCCCCAGCCGTATTGCGGCGACCTGGTCTTGCCGCAGTCAAGCTCGGCGATGAGCATGTTGGTCTTGGCGAATATGTCTTGATGTTGAGACAGTTTGTCCACCAGGCGGGTGAAGTTGTGGATCTGGTAGTCATGGACTGGCAAGGTGCCGAGCTTGTCCGAATGCTTGTCCAAGATCTGTTCGATTGGCGTGTATGGGATCTCGCTCGGCCAACTCGTGTGCACATTGGACTTCTTGGACAGCACTCCTGTGATGTACAATCGGCGCCGCGATTGCGGCAAGCCACCGACCTTCAACGCGTCGAGGACGGACATGCTCACAGTGTACGCGGGGGCACCGTCGGGGCCTTTGAGGCTGACGAGAAAGTTCAAGATGGCATTCAGCTCCTCCTGGAACCTCTGGTGAGTCAGGGCCTCAACGTTCTCCAAGACGAACACCGTCGGTAGCTTGGTCTGGATGTAGTTTAGGGCGAAAAACACCACGATGCCTCGGCCTTGAGGATCTGCAATCCCCGCGTGGATGCCCTGCACAGAGAACGGCTGGCAAAGGAATCCGATGATGTACAAGTCCACCCGCGGGACCGCCGCGTTATCGCGGGTGGTTATGTCTCCATAGAGCACGCACAAGTCGGGGTGGCTGGCAATGATAACCTTGCGCGTGGCGAAGTCAATTTCCGATGCGAACACGTGCACAATGGAGTTGCCAATGCCGAGCAACTCCAAGGCGAGCTTAGCAGTGTCGATGCCCGCGCAATCACTGCCGAACAGAATCTTGCCATCCGTTTCGCCCGTCAAGACCACCCTCTCAAGATCAATGTCCCGGAGAACGACGACATCTGGGGCCTTCCACTTCTTGCCGGCGCCGCGCGAGTCTGAGACGGCAGGCTTCCTTGTCGTGACCGGCGGCGCCATCGAGCGCTTGGACTTCTTGATCGGAACAGCGGCTGCTGGCGACTTCCGAACGACGAACTGCGCCGGGCGCCCGTTGGCCTTGGGCTTCGGTGCCGCCTTGGCCTTGGGCTTCCGCTGCTGGGGCGGCGTGTCTATCACGAGCATGGACCAGTCGTCCATGGTATAGACTGGGCAAGCTCTCAGTCCAAAGCCCGCTAGGGTAGAGCCAAAACGGGCCACGTCCATCGTCGCCATCACGCATAACCATCATCACCATCATCGATATTATCATCATGATCGCCGTCGTCGTTCGTTGCATGGCGTTGCCATCGTCGTCGTCGTCGCGAGTGCAGTTTTTGGGCTCTCGGGCACCCCCCGAAGCTCCCTCCTCCTCCTGAGCCCCCTCCCCCTCCCCCTCCTCCCCCTCCTCCTCGGACACCCAGCGGAGGATGGCCCTCGATCCTCGAACCTCCTCGCTCTTCGGTCCTCTCGCTCCCGTCCCTCCTCGGAGCAGTGGCGCCCCTCCTCGGAGCAGTGACGTCTGTGAGGGGCTCGTCACACGATCAGAAGAAGTCCGAGCACTGGTCGGAGGAGAGCCGTTTGAGACAACGGCAGTGATACAACGGCGGCCCAAATCCGCTCAGAATCGTTCCCCAGGAGGAGGGGGAGGAGGAGGGAGGAGGGGGGAGGAGGAGGTAGGAGGATGAGGAGGAGGAGGAGGAGGAGGAGGGAGGAGGGGTCCCCGCAGGGCTTTTTTCCCAACCATCCTGTGGCGTCGTTTTGAAGAGACAGCGCCCCGCGTTCCCACCTTCTTCCCGCTGCCCCCTCCCTCCTCCCATCTTCATCACTTCGTCTTAACAGCTTCGGAAATTACACGGATGGAGGTCGCTTTCCCAACCACCCTGTGGTGTTGGGTCCTCGTTTTGAAGAGACAGCGCCAGTCGGGCTGGCTGGTTCGGCCTCGTTTAACGTTTGTTGGCTGGTTCGGCCACAGGGTTCGCATGCCCCCCAACACCCATTTTGGGCAATCAGCCTTAGAAATATCATCCGTTGTTACGGATGGTCGTGTCGAAGTCTTCTGAAGCTGGGCGGGGGTGGAGCATGGGTCAGCCGAAGCAGCTGAGGGTGGATGGGTCAGCCGAAGCAGCTGGCACGGATTATGCCTTAGAGGAGATGGCGGAGAAGAGGAGGCGGACGAGAGGAGAGGATGCTCTTGTTCTGCACACGATGGCCAGGGAGGCGGAGGGGAGGAGATGAAATGAGGCGGTGGAGTGGAGAGGAGAGGAGGGAGGGAGGAGGGG
This sequence comes from Prorocentrum cordatum, assembly GCA_963575745.1. Classification (NCBI taxonomy): domain Eukaryota; class Dinophyceae; order Prorocentrales; family Prorocentraceae; genus Prorocentrum; species Prorocentrum cordatum. The sequence continues at coordinate 811,460 of CAUYUJ010016072.1, read as the reverse complement.
CGGAGGGAGGAGGGAGGGAGGCAGAGGAGGATGCGGCATTGATTCAAACTGACTAGTAGGTAGGTAGGAGGAGAAGGATGATGATGATGAGGAGGAGGAGGGGGAGGAGGAGGAGGAGGAGGAGGAGGGGAGGGAGCCCAGCACACCTCGCGTTTCCTGGGGTTCCGCTTAAAACCGCCCCACCAGCAAAATCTTGTCCTCTGGGCGTCCTGTCCGGTGTTGGTCCTCCTCCTCCTCCTCACCCTCCTCCTCGTATAGCCATTTGGGCTTTGTTTTTCAGAGCTGCGAACCTCGACGGGTTCCTGCTCGCGCCCCGGCGGGCTGCGCGCCTGCGAGCCTCCGCCGGCCCGGCGCGCGACGGGTTCCTGCTTGCGCGGCGCGGCCTTGGGCCTGCGACGCGCGACGACGGAGCCTTCGCCGATGGAGGGGTTCACCAGCAAGCACAAGAACTGCATCGACGACGTGGTCTACTTCCCCCTAGTGTCCTATCGCTTCCGGGAGGACTGGCTGGTGAAGAAGTGCAACCCCTCCTCGGTGAAGAAGTTCGGGGTGTTCTTCCGAATGTTGTTCATGCGCGACGGCATCACCTTCCCCGCGATGGCGTCGAAGGAGTACCTAGAGCTGGTGTGTGCGTCTCCGGAGGACAAGGCCTGCAAGCAACAGCATCGTGGCGTGGTCAGGCGCTTCGCCAGCTGGCGGGGGGACGGGGGTGGCAGCAAGCTGTGGCGTGACAGGGCGACCGTCTCTGAAGACCTCTGGCCGAAGTTCGGCGACGAAGGCTCCTGGAACCTTATGGGCCCCCGTGCGCGGACCAGCAGGACAGCGTCGCCGGCGCCGGCGTCGCCAGCGCCGCCAACGCCGACCAGGAGCGAGGGCGCCAAGAATGAGGGCAGCGGGACGGCTTCGACGGCGCGGCCTCCGCCCACGCCGCAGCAGGCGACTCGGCGGCCTCCGCCCACGCCGCCGCCGGCGACGCCGTCGTCCGATTCTTCTTCGGACTCGGAGTCATCGGAGCTCTCGGATTCTCCGAAGAAGACTTCAGGGGCGGCGGAGGCGCCGCCGTCGCCTCCAGGTCCACCGGCGCCACCGGCGCCATCGGCGCCACCGGCGCGCGCGGCGCCAGCGGGCAGCGGGCGCCCGCAGTCCCAGGGCCCGGCGCAGATCCTTGCCTACAAGCTCCTGCACGACGACCTCCAGCACCTCGGCGCTGAGTTCGTGTCCATCAAGATGGGCATGATGAAGGAGGTCTTCAACAGCGAGGAGCGCTTCCAGTTGTGGCGCCGTACGTGGCCGAGTGTCAAGGAGTCGCGCGAAGAGATACAGGCCACGCTCAAGCACCTCGAGAACTTGTACGGCATCACCGAAACGTTGAAGGAGAAGCACTACAAGTTCGGGCAGATGGCGCTCGCGGGCAGGCTGGTGTACCCCAGCATCATGTGCGACAATCAGCGGCCCGCGCAGCCTCCGCCGTCGAGCTCGCTGGCGGGCCCGCCAGGCCCGTCGAAGCTCAAGAAGCGGAAAACCGACGCCACTTCGAGCTCTGCGGGCGTTTCCAAGAAGAAGCGGAGCGTCTCGTGGAGCGACGGTATTCAGACAGGCGACGACAAGGGCCCGACTCTCGAGCAGAAGTGGAGCGTGGCCAGCCTGAAGAGGTGTGAGCCGCTCTGGTACGCTCAGCCGGGGTCTCATGTGCCGTGCGATAGGTGCCCGGCCTACGTCTCCGGAAGCGTTGGTACTTTGGTGCCAATAGGCTCGAGGTCACAATTCGCCTCCGAAGAGTTCCTCTGCTCCCAGTGCAGCGCTCCAACAGCAGCAGCGCAATAGCCCTGGCGCCAGACGGTTCCGGAGGAGGCGGCGAGGAGGAGGATGAGGAGGAGGAGTAGTTCGTTCAGACATGATTCAGGTAATTCAACAGCCAGGGCAACGGCGTCGGCTTTCGCCGAAAAATCGCATCGTCGTCCTCTTCTCTCCTCCTCCTTCTCCTCATCCGTCCGCCCCCCCCCCCCCTTCCTCCTCCTCCTCCCACGGGGGCCGAGGAGGAGTAAGCTCTAGCCCTCTTGTACTTCTTGTAGTTCCACCCGTCGTTGCACCGCTCGTTGCTGGCCCACGTGCTCCACGGCTTCCAGTCACCACTGCGGCGTGAAAGTTCTTCTGCCATACCCTGCGCCTGGGCCTCCAACGCGCGGAAGTTGTTGTGAAGCGCCTCGTCCTGTTCTCGACATTGTCGTAGAGCGTCGCTGACTAGCACCTGCTGCTGTAGCCGTTCCTGTGTTGCGCGAAGTCGATCCTCCTCAGCGCGAAGAGCTGCAATGCGTTCTTCATGTTGTCGAACTTGCCCAGCAGCTCGTTCTTCTGCTTCTTCTTGCTGTCGGATGCGTTCTTCATGTTGTCGAACTTGCTCAGCTCGTTCTTCTGCTTCTTCTTGCTGTCGGATGCGTTGTGCATGTTGTAGAACTTGCTCAGCAGCTCGTTCTTCTGCTTCTTCTTGCTGTCGGATGCGTTCTTCATGTTGTCGAACTTGCTCAGCTCGTTCTTCTGCTTCTTCTTGCTGTCGGATGCGTTTTTCATGTTGTCGAACTTGCTCAGCTCGTTCTTCTGCTTTTTCTTGCTGTCGGATGCGTTGTGCATGTTGTCGAACTTGCTCAGCTCGTTCTTCTGCTTTTTCTTGCTGTCGGAGCTCCTCCGCATCGCGTTGCGCTTTAGCGTCTGCGGCTGCCAGTTCTTCTCGGAATTTGATTTCGAGACGGCGTGCTTCTTGACGACGCCACTCATCATCGTCATCATCGCGTTCACGCCGGGGGACAATCGGTGGCGAACCCCACGTGGACGTTAAAGGCCTTGTAGATGATGCTAGCCATTTGTCCAGCTCCTGTCGGACGCGCTCCACCGTTGTGCCAGAATATCGGCGATGCGGTGGGCCTTGCTGATCGAGCCAGTCCCACGCGCCAGGATCGTCCACATGCGGCAGCTCAAAGAGACGGGCGACTTCTTGCCACGAGCCAGCTTCGCACATGCACTCGCGCAAGCTTTTTGTCATCCACTTGTTATTCATGACTGGCCTCAGTTCAGTGAACATCACCAAGAAGCCCTTCTCTTCGACGATGTTCGCCCACATGTTGTCATCGTCGTGCACCATCGACCAAAGGCATTCGATGTCGTTGTCGATGTGGTGCGTGAGTCCCAGTCTGGAAGCGATAGCGCCCTTGCCCTTCTCGCCACTCTTCCGCTCGCACAGATGTAGGTGGTTCAGCGGCATGCCCATCTCGACGAGCCCTGTCTGCTTGATGAAGCGCACGGGCCACGCCTCAACGTGACCGTGCTTCTTGTGGTACGACCACCACGAGCCACGTTGGGTGCGACTCACGATGTACAGGTTCTCCAGCCCATGCACCATGCCGAACAACAAGGCGAACGCGAAAAAACCTCGCGTTACTGCCACGTAGATGTCGTCGCCCTCTGGCTTCTTGTCATCACCGGTGTCCCTGGTGCTCATGACGTCGCCAAGATCGACGCCAACTTTGACCGCGGCGCGTGCCATTCTCCAACGGCTTGCGCTCCGAGATCAGGTCGACAGCCACAATCTCCCGAAGCGCAATCTCCAGCGCGCAGAGTCACGCAATCTCCAGTGCTTCGAAGTGGGCACGCCACCATATGAAGTTGGGCCGAAGGGGGCGGCCCGCGGGATGGCCAAGGGGCGGCCCGCAGGATACGATTTGAGCCAAAACGGCAATGGAATGAATGGAGGATGAGGTGGAGGAGGAAACGTGAGATGTTCTGAACATGCTGGCCAGCGTGGGCCTAGGCGTTTCGACAGGCGGCCGCGCGGTGGCGACCCCAGCGCGGGCGTTCGAGGGTGAACTCGGAAAGCCGCCGGTCGTCCAAGGTTGAACGATCGACGCAGTGTCAGGATCCAACACCGACTTCATCGCAACATCCAGGTGAACGCCGACGCCTTGAACGATCGACGCGGTGTCAGGAACCATCCGTAGCGGTTTTGGCTCAAGCCTACAGCCGCGCCCGACAGCCCAAGCCCGAAGCGCCCGACAGCCCGCGCGACAGTCATGCCGAACGGCGGCGGCGGCAAGGCCGCAGCCGAGGCCGAGGCTGCCCAAGAGAAGACATCGCCGAAATCGTTCGTCGAGATGAAAAGGTGGCGTGGGAGGGACATGCGCGAGGGATGGCGTGGGGTCCTCGTCGGTTTGAACTGGGACGGCGATCAGGTGGAAGAAAAGTGGCGCTGGACGCCGCCCCCCTCCAGCTTGATCGAGGCCGAGGCGAGCCCCCTCGACGACCCCCTCGACGAGCACATCGATCCGACGACGAAGACGAAGGCCATGCCGAAGAAGAAGTCGAAGGCCATGCCGAAGAAGAAGAAGCCGAAGGCCATGCCGAAGAAGAAGTCGAAGGCCAAGCCCAAGGCCGCCGCGAGGGTGAAGCCGAAGGCCAAGCCCAACAAGGCCGCCGCGAGGGCCAAGCCCAAGGCCCACAAGTGAGGCCCGTCGTGCGAGTGCGAGTGCGCTCGAGTGCTAGCGCCGAAGACGTGGGCGTCGAAGTCTCCCTTCTCCCTCGGACCTGTCCTCCGACTGTTCAGGCGAATGTTCCTCATCCTCCTCCTGAATATCCTCGCATCCTCTTGGGCTCTTCAGGATGCGACTCTCGTCCCCCCCCTGCCGATGGAACACCAATTAGTCTCCCAGGTCGCGTTCTGGCCAGAATTTCGACGCGAATCCAGCCGTGGCGACGAAGGCTCTCCAGCAGAACGAGCAGCGGTATCGATCGTTACAGGGGCCACTGGGAGTCCCATCGGCAGGGCGCGAGGACCAGGGCCTCGGGCGGCGCCGCCCGAGGCCCTGGGGTCCTCGCCGCCGCCGCCGCCGTCGCCGCCGCCGTCGTCGCGGTCGTCATCGTCACGAGTCGTCGCCGTCGCCACCGTCGTCGTCATCGTCGTCGTGTGCGTGCGTCGTCGCCGCCCATCTCCTCCTCACCCTCCTTCATCCTCGCCATCCCCCCCCTCGCCCTCCCCCCCGGCGGGCGCGCGGCGCGCGCGAGGCGCCTCGCCGAAGCTCTCGGCGCGCCTCCTGGCAGGCGGGCCGGAGGGGAGGGGGCGGCGACGACGACGACGAAGACCGTGGGAGGGGCGGGAGGGGAGGGGAGCGGACGACCAGGCAGCACGAGCGACTGCAAGGAGGGAGATGACGATGAGGACGACGACGACGAGGATGAGCAGGAGGACGAGGAGGATGAGGAGGGTAGTGACGTCACCCAAGCGGCACGTCATTGCTGCGAAACGTCACAGCCAGCGGCACGCAACTCGCCCTGGCCCCCGAAGCGGCGCGGGCTGCCAGCAGGCACGGTCACACTCCAAGACCCTGCAGTGTGCCATTGTGCTGCTGGCAGCGGCGCCATTATCAAATGGAAGCGCCCGCGGCCTCGCTGATCGGCCACGGGGCGCCTCGGACTGCAGACGAGCGTCGTTTCCTCCTCCTCCTCCTCCTTCTCCTCCTTCTCCTCCTCCCCCTCCCGGCGGCGCGCGCTCGGCCAGGCCCTCAGCGAGAACGCCCGCTACCGCCGCTAGCCAGACTCGTCCACCACCGCTCAACACCATCACACCTCCTCTTCGACGTCGGAGACGGAGTCCGCACCATCTTCACCCTCAGCGGCGTCATCCTCAGCCTTCTCCTTCTTGCGCCTTTTGGCAGCGGGGCCGCCAGCCAGCGCGCGGATGCGATCCACCAGTGCCGAGCGGTCCATAGGGTCCTTGCTGCCACCGCCGCTGGCGCCGCTGCCACCGCCGTCCTTGCTACCGCCGCTGCTGCCGGTCTTGTTCTTCGCGCCCTTCTTCTTGTCGGCCGTGTCCGTGCCGCTCTCCTCGGTCTTAGCCTTCTGGCTGTCGACGACGACGGCCGCCAGCTCCGAGGAGTAGAGCTGCTTGCAGCCCTCGTTCAACGATTCCTTCATGGTCTCCTTGAAGAGATGGTCGTACAAGGCTTCGACGTTCTCCTGGTTGAAGCAGATGGCCACGTATGGGATCTTATTTTTTATGCAGCACATCGCCCTGGCGCCATCCCCGGGAGTGAGGTCGACCACCGCGCGAAGGTTGAAGTTGTGGATCCATTCATCCTGCAGGGTGGGCGGCGGTGCCCACCAGAACACCTGCTCTTCGCTCTCCGGCGTGATGGCCTTGGCCTCCTCCTTCTCCGCCTTGCGCTCCTCCTCCTCGTCGTGACCGGGTCCGCGGCCACCGTTCGCAATGGTGTCCTTCTTCGTGATGATGGTCGCCTTGTGCTTGCGCTTCATCGTCCAATGGCTCGGGTCGCTCCAGGACCTCCAGGCGCAACTGATGTGCTCCCCGACAGTGGTGCCGCTCAACGCGAGCCTGGCCTTGTCCTCGATCTCGATCGCCTTGCCGGTGACGATGTACATCTTCTCGACCTGGGGCGCGCCAGCCGTGGTTCTGCGCTTGATCTTGAGGCGGTTCACCACGCTTTCCTCCGAGTAGATGACCGTCACTGTGTGCTTGGACTTGAGGTAGGGCTTGTTGCTCTCGTCGACGAACTTGTTCATGAGCGTCGTCTCCTGCCCAGTCTCCCCCCCGTCGCACACGAAGAACGCGAGCTCCGCGGGCAAGTGCTTCGGAGCATTATCCTGGTGCGGCTATCCCCCCGCACCTGCCCTTGGCCCCCCCAGGCGAACGCCTTGCCCCAAGGCGGGCAGGGCGAGCGCCCGGCCAGGGCCCAGGGCAACGCGCTGACGATAGCACTCCTGCTCCTCAGGATCCGCAGCATCCGGGGCCGCCTTGATGGCCGCGCAGATGTGCTTCTCCATGTGCGCGTTCCTCAAGTAGGGCGGCCTCGCGTTCGGCCGCGCGTCGCCTTGGCCGGCGACCTTTTGGTCGTAGAACACACCGATGTACTTCTCCGTCTTCGACACCTGCGGTTTAAAGCCCTCGTGATAGGCGCTGCTCTCCCTGATGAGCGTCGCCAGCTCGGTCTCGGAGGCAGGCTCGGGAAACCTGGGTCTCCGCCGCCAAACCCACCAGCCCTCTGGGCTTCCACAGCCCCTCCTTCCCTTCTGCCAAGATCGCCCAAGATGGCTCCAAAAGGGTCTCTGAGACCCCAAAGGGCCCCGAGATGGCCCCAAAAGAGCCCGAAGCGGCCCCCGAGAGGGCCCCGAGAGGACCCCAAGATAGCTCCAAGATGGCTCCAAGAGACTTCCGACAACTTCTCACAACAACACCTCAACTCGCCTGGGCATCGTTGTTGGATGGGCTGTCGGGCTTGGGGATGCGCGAAGCGTCCAGAGAAGAAAAAAAAAGCGAGGAAGGAGGCGTCGGGCGAGGGGACGGGGGGAGGGGGGCATCGCTGGAGGGAAAGGGGAAGCGAGTAGGAGGGATGAGGCGGAGGATTAGACATCGGCCGATCGCCTCGCACCCCGATCGCGGCGGGCAAACCGCGTCGAGCTGCAACCGCCGATCTCAAGGTAAACCTGGCGCCCCCTCGCCCGGCGGCGACTGAGGCGCGCGCAACTGCACCTGGGTGCGGACCCGCTGGAACACGTCTTTCTTCAGGCGCTTGAGTTTCGAGATGGTGGCCTCGTCGACAGTCGCGATGTGGATCTCCTCGTTGGTGCTGCTCACGAGCGGGATGTGCCCCGCTTCCACGCAGTGGACGATGGGCTCGTCCTCGACCACGACCGTCGTCACTTCTGCGGCCTCGGGAACCGCCCCGATCCCGTTCCGGTAGCTCTCGTCCGCCGAAGCCAAGATGTCGCTGAACGGGGGGTGCGCGAGCATCTCTTGGGGGCTCCTCCTGAAGACAAGGTTCTTCTTGAGGTAGCCATCGTACTCCGAGGCGAACACGATATCCTGAGCGATGGAACCCCGAACCCCGACGCCGCCCAAAGCTCCTGGACATCACCTCCCCTCCCCTCCCTGGCCGCCCGAGGGGCCCGCCCGACCCGACCGCCCGAGTCGTCGTCGGGTTCCGCCCGGCCGATGCCCTCGGACCTTGATGCCGCCCCTAAGTCCTCCAGCAGCCTGAAGACCTTCTCCGCGGACTCCTGACTGCAGGATGAGGATGAGGGAGACGAGGAGGATGAGGAGGATGAGAGTGAAAAGGATAAGGAGGAGGGGAGGTCCTTCCACCCGGCGCGACAGGTAAGGTCCGTGGGGGCAATCTTGCCAGGCATGCCGAACTTCCTACGGTAGCTTGCGATGTCGACGGTCAGGCTTTGCATCTGGCTGAGCACCTCAGGCGCGTAGCCCTTTGCGTTGACGAAGTCGCTCAGCAGGACGTCGCGCAAGGACCGCTTCAGCATGGCCAATTCCACCAAGCCTTTACCCTGCATGCCTGGCGCCTGCCCCTTCAGCTGGCGCTCCCCAATGGTCTCGCCGACCGACCCCATCTGCCACATGTCGTACAAGCAAGTGATCGCCCATTTCAGGTCGGCACTGTCCTTCAACCTCATGCCGATGACGTCGAGCTTCTGAATGCTGTCGAACGGGTTCCTCACGCCGTGCTTGTCCTCGCAAGTCATGAGGAAAATGCGAATGAAGGGGACGGAGAACAACACCTTGTGCACCCGAATGGCCGACAGCACGAAATTCCTGCTAACCGGCTCGGACACGTTGGACATCCTCACCTTCTGCGAGTACAGCTCCGCCACCTGATCGACGGTGAGCGCTTGGCCGCTGGCCTTGTCCCTCGATTGCTTGAACAACACCACTTCGTACATCCTCTGGAGGCTCGAGCGCCGCATGGCTTCGAAATCGTGCGATATCTGCTCACGCTCGTTGACGGCCAGCCAGTGCATGTCCTCCGCCGTCGCCGCTGGTATGAACCTAAGTCCTCCTCCTCCTTCTCGTCCCCCTTCTCCTCCTCGTCCTCCTCCTCCTCCTCCTCCTCCTCCTCCTCGCGGTCCCCCCAGCCCCCTCCTCCTCCTTCTTGTGCTGCCTCCCCCCCTCCTCCTCCTCCTCCTCCTCCTCCTCCTCCTCCTCTTCCTCCTCCTCCTCCTCATCCTCATCCTCATCTTCCCCTCCCGCTCGTTCCCTCCACTGAGCGGTGAACTGCGCCGTCGTGGAACGAATCACGCGAGCCCATTCCAACAGGACTGTATTTTCGACGGAGGCCGCGATGTCCCTGGCGACTGCCAAGATGAGGGCCATGCGAATCTCTTCCGGGGTGATGCACTTGAGCTGGCCGCTGCGGCCGAGCTCCAAGACCTTTTCGTTTTTGCCGCTCACGACAACCTTCAGGATGCGGGGCATGAACCTAGGCGCGTCGAAGTACGTATTCATCAAGTGATCGATGCGGTTCTTCATGAGGGGGATGCCCGGCGTCGCGCTGTAATGCAAATCGAGGTGGAGGAAGTTCATGCCCGCTGCGTAGCTGCCTGCGTTCTCCATCGCCGCCTTGAACCCGCCATCGGAGAAAGGGGCGATCTGGCCGACCGTGTGCGCACTGTCGCCCTCGCCGTCGTGAATCGCCATGGCCGTCATCTCCATGATCCCCTGGAAGACCTCGTGTCCCAGCACCGCCTGCTTGGCCTTCATCGCGGCCTCGTGGATTGTCGCGTTGCACGCGGACTCCTCCGGCGACAGCTGGAGCGTGCCACCTTCGGAGGCGACGAGCTGCGCTTGGTTGGCCTCCACGGCGGCGCGGCGGCCGCGGCCGCGGCCGCGGCCGCCGCCGCGGCCCTCGCTCCCCTCCTGGCCGCCGCGGCCGCGGCCACTCGCCGCGGCAGCGGCCTTCCGCCCGCACTTCCCAGCGGCGATCGCCATCAGCCGGAACAGCCGCTACGCCCTCGCCACTCCTCGCCCCCTGAAAGCCGAAACAGCTACAGGAGGAAAACAAATGGGGGGCGAGTGGAGGACGAGGGGGAGGACGAGGGGAAGGAGGAGGAGAGGGCGGATCGAGGGGGAGGAGGAGGAGGAGGGGGAGGAGGATAAGGATGATGAGGAGGGAGGGGAAGGAGGAGCAGCGCACGGGGCAAGGGTGAAAGGATTGGGATGACGAGTGTTGGACGAGGAAGGATCGGGGATGAGGAGGCCTCCCGCCGCCGACGCCGCCGCAGGCGGTCGACGTGGCGGTCATGGTCGTCGCGGCCGTGGCAGGAGGAAGGGGGTGGGGGGGCAGGAGGAAGAAAGAGGCCTTCTTTCTTCCTCCTGCCCCCCCCCCCCCCCCTAAAAACATGATCGACCCACGAACCCGGAAAGGAATGTAGAACTGTAACACATGGCAGCGTTTTCAAAGACACCTGATTGGGTGACGGGCAAATGCAATACTGAAGGTATCGATCTTGATGTACCCTGCCGAGGGCTGTGCTGTGCTGCGCCGTGCTGAATTGCGATGTGCCATGGCGCGACTGTGCTCTATAGCCTCGTGGATCGAGTCCTCCTTTGCATCCGAGTCCTGACCGAACTGATCTGGATCTTAAGCTCGAGCTGCCTGAACACATAGTAGCTGCCCCAGAGCTAATGGACAGGGGAACATGCCAGGAGGACGCGCCGCGAAACGTCCCAAGGGATGCGCCAGGCGACGTGCCAGGGGACGTGCCATGGGGTCGCACCGCGGGACGTGCCAAGGGGACGCGCTACGGAACGTGCCAATGGATGTGCCACGGGATGTGCCAGGGGACGCGCGACGCGACGTGCCAGGGGGACTCGCCAAAGGACGCCCCACGGAACGTGCCAAGGAACGTGCCAAATTGCAATGCTGAGTGCATCGACCTTGATGTACCGTGCCGAAATCAGCGCTGTGCTGGGCCGAGCTGAATTCCGATGTGCCATGGCGCGATTGTGCTCTATAGCCTCGTGGATCGAGTCCTCCTTTGCATCCGAGTCCTGACCGAACTGATCTGGATCTTAAGCTCGAGCTGCCTGAACACATAGTAGCTGCCCCAGAGCTAATGGACAGGGGAACATGCCAGGAGGACGCGACGCAGAACGTCTCAAGGGACGCGCCAAGCGACGTGCCAAGGGACGTGCCATGGGGACGCATCGCGGGACCTGCCAAGGGGACGCGCTACGGAACGTGCTGGGGACAAGCGTTTCGCTCGAGACATCCTGTCAAAATCATCTGAATTCCTACGCGCGGGACGCTGCACGCGCGAGACATCCTCGGAATTCCTGCGAGCGGGACGTGAAAACAAGCATTTCGCCTGGGACATCCTTTGAATTCTGGCCCCCCCACGAGGCCACCGCTCGAGACATCCTCCAATTTTGCAAAACCAGCGTTTCGCTCGAGACATCCTCAACAAATTATGAAAAACAAGCGTTTCGCTCGAGACATCCTGTCAAAATCCCAAGAAATCCAAATACCCGCGCGCGGGACGCGGCACGCGCGAGACATCCTTGGAATTCCTGCGCGAGGGGCGCTTTGCCGTGTCGCGGTCGGCTCTGCAAAACCAGCGTCGTGTCGCTCGAGACATCCTCAACAAATTCTGAAACCAAGCGTTTCGCTCGATCGAGACATCCCCAACTCTGCAAAACCAGCGTCTCGCTCGAGACATCCTCAACAAATTCTGAAAAACAAGCGTTTCGCTCGAGACATCCTCAAATTTTAGTTCGCCGGCCCTCTTCCCACTTGTTATTTATCGCAAAAGAAATTCGCCGGCCCTCTTCCCGTCAGACCCGGGGGGGAAACCATCTAAAAGAGAACCCTGGGCTCAAGCCCTTTTCCGGGAAAAAAAACACCCTCGCTGCTGCTTCTGCTGCCCTTCTAGCTGTTATCTACATGCCTCCCGGCATATCCCGCCGCCGTGCTTGGGTAGTGGGTGCGCGGGTTATTGGATGCGGCCGTTTCGTTTTGGGACTTTGGGGAGCCTCTTTTGGGTCCTCGTTTTGAAGAGACAGCGCCAGTCGGGCTGGCTGGTTCGGCCTCGTTTAACGTTTGGCTGGTTCGGCCACAGGGTTCGCATGCCTCCCCGACCCCCATTTCGGTAACCAGCAGGAGAGGGGGGTCAGCCGAAGCAGCTGAGGGTGGATGGGTCAGCCGAAGCAGGTAACAGACGAAGGGGGAGCAGATCCAGCCGCGGCGACGAGGGCGTCAGGAAAGGCCGAACCAGCCGAAGAGGACCAGGAAAAAACGAAAAGCGTCAGAACCCCCTCCCCCCTCCTCCTCCCCCCTCCTCCCTCCTCCTCCCTCCTCCTTCCTCTCCTCCTCCTCTTCCCTCCCCCTCCTCCCCCTCCTCTCCCTCATTCCTCCTCCTCTTCCTCCTCGCCGAGCTCCTCCTCATCCTCCTCCTCCTCCCCCCCCCCCGGGCGCGCGGGGCGGCGCCTCGGCGAGGTGGTCGACGCGACGGTCTCGACGAGACCGTCGTCGTCGTCCCCGCCTGCCGGCCCAGGGCGTGCTCAGGGCGAAGAGGAGGGGGGGGAAGTCCTAGGAGGGGAGGCAGATCCAGCCGCGGCGACGAGGGCGTCAGGAAAGGCCGAACCAGCCGAAGAGGACCAGGAAAAAACGAAAAGCGTCAGAACCCCCTCCCCCCTCCTCCTCCCCCCTCCTCCCTCGTCCTCACTCCTCCTCCCTCCTCCTCCCTCCTCCCTCCTCCTCCTCTTCCCTCCCCCTCCTCCTCCTCCTCCCCTGCACTCCATGCAGCTCATCACAACTGCAGCCCCTGACGCCAACATGTTCTACTGCGTTAAGAACATGTTGGCGTCACTTGGCTTGGCTTGCCACTTGGCTTGCCTTACGTAAAAAACATTGCTGGCGGCAACTTATCCTCCTCCTCCTCCTCATCCTACTCCTTCTCCTCCTTCTCCTCCTCATCCTCCTCCTTCTTCTTTCTCCCCCCTCCTCCTCCTCTCCCCCTCCTCCTGGGCCACGACGTGCGAGCGGTGCCGAAGCGTCGTGCAGGCAGGCAAGACGATACCTTCGATACCACTAAGACCAGCCCAGTTTTCCCACTGCGAGAGCCAGCCCGAGGTTGTCGACGAAGACGAGCAGCCGTCGCCCGAAAGCCGAGCGGCTCCGGAGCAGGTGACGAAGAGCCGAAGACAGGGCCAAGCCCTCGAGGCGGAGGATGTTTGCGTCGGCCCCCCATTTGAAGCTCTGGACCACCTGCCACCGGCTGGGATGCATGAAGTCGGCGCCGACGGGGTCGAACGAGCACGCGTCCGCGTGCGCCTGCAGCAGTCCCGAGGTGAAGCCAAGCTGCTCGTCCTGGAGCGCCGAGTCGGACTCGGCGCCCGCGCCAGCGCCGACGTCCGGGGCCGCGCCCTCGGCAAGGAAGGCGTGGGCGCGCGCGTTGGCTGCCCCAGCAGCGCGGTAGCGCCAGCGCTCCGCCACGCGGCCGAAAGAGGCGGCCTCCGACGCCTGGCAGTGCCGGCGGCACACCCCGCAGCCCCAGTGGGAGGCGTCGCTGGCCGCGACGACGCCGTGCCAGACGGCGTCGGTGTGGGCGACGAGCAGCGGGAGCAGGCCCATGGCCGTCGTCAGCTCCTGGCGAACCGAGGGCCACAAGTCCAGCACGCGCCCTTTGCCAGCCTGCGCGAAGGCGTACACGCTGGACAGGGCGGAGAGCGCGGACCGCTGGAGCAACATGACCCACGTCAGGTGGCCGACCAGGATCTCCATAGCGTCGCCACTGCAGCGGCCCTGGGAGAGCAGCTCGGCCAGAGCTACCTTCAGACGCCACACTCGCTTCCGCGAGACCCGCACAGTATGGTTGACACCGTCCAGCTCGAGCCCAACAAAGCTCACCTTCGACGACGCGCCGGTCTCCTCGTGCACCGCGAAGCCGGAGTCGGAGAAGGCACTCGCCACTTCCTGCCCAGTGGATGCAACGGCCTGGCGGGGCCCGCCGAGCACCAGAAAGTTGTCGACGTAGACGGCCCCCTGCAAGACAGCGGGGGCCAGCGGCGACGCAGCCGAGCGATCGCTGAGCAGCCGATCGGCGGGCAGGCCCCCTCGTCGGGCGCCCTCTTCAACCACGAGCTGGCAGAGGTGCAGCGCCCAGCTCCAGCCCATGGGGAGCACTGCGAGGTGCGGGGTCAACAGGTCTCCCGGGCGAGTTGGGCGGCCCTCCACGGCCGGGCAGCCGACGGCACCAGCTCGGACCGTCTTCAGCCTGAAAGCGTCGCCCAGCTCGGCAGGGATAGCGATGGCGTAGAACGCGTTCTGGATGTCCCCGGCAGAGAAGTAGCACACGTCGCAGTCGGCTGACTCGATCTGGCTGAACGCGGCCGCCGTCGGCAGCTGGGTCCGAGGCGGGGGAAGGAAGTCCAGGTTGGCCCACGCCGTGTCGAAAATGATACGCTGGGCCCCGCTCTTCTTGGCCACCATGAAGATGCCGAGCGACGGCGGCCGGCCAGTGGCGAGGGCGAAGCGCACCGTGCCACGGGAGTACATCTGCTTGACGAAGCCAGCGTAGTTGGAGATGGTGCGGAAGGCAGGGTCGGAGTAAGGGCGCACCGAGCCCAACTCCATCCTGAGGCGGTCAGCGTCAGCGGTACTGCGACGCGAGTTGGCCAATAGATCCCTCAACCATGTGTGGTGCTCCGGGGCGAACGCGTCCGACAGCTGCACTGGCGCCGCGCCCGTCTCGGGCCAGGACACGAGGTCCTTGTTGTAGGGCACGACCGGGGAGGAGTCGCCATGCGTGATGGCATTCCCACAGAGCTCGCGGAGGCCCCCGTGGGCGCTGACGTCCTGCGGCTTGGGCCCCAGCGCAACGCAGTTGTCCAGCGCGCGCTCCTTTGCGAGGGGCTGGGTGACCGTGTCCAGCTGGGCGGGCCCGTCGTAAGAGCGGCCAGCCATAAAATTGAGGGGCTCGATAGCGTGGTTGGCGAGCCTAGCACTGTGCTGAAGCCGCTGACGCCGTCGCTGAATAGCCCGGGAGCCGCCAGGCAGGCTGGCGGGCACGACGAGCGGGGAGAGAGGGAAAATGTCACGCTGACGACTGGCCACCACGTTGGGCCAGGAGCGAGGGGCCTGCACTGGGAGCTCCCGCGCGCGGCCAGGGCGCGGGCAGCAGCCTTGTCCTGTCGAGAGGCCCCGCGGCTCACGAGCCGCTGCCGCGGCCCGGCCGTGGCCCCCGGCCCGACGGCGGCCTCGCGAGAGCCCTCTCCTCCCGCGCCTTGCGGCGCTCCTTGGCCACGGCGTTCTCGGCGGCGACCTGCTCAGAAATCCACTTTGCCAAAGCCGGGCACGCCATGATCCCGCGAGTGTTCTGCAGCCCTGTGAAAAAGAAGCTCTCGTCATGCTGGCCATCGGAGCCCGACGACCCAAGCAGAACGTCTTTGAGCTTCTCCTCGCACAATTGGATCTGGCGGCAGATGAGTTCGAGAGCGGCGATGTTGCTGGCGTCCAGCTGATCGTAGCACAGCGCGGTCTGGAAGATCTTTGACATCTCCGAGTGAAGCAGCATGACGGGATCGTCCAGCCCCAGGCGGCAGGCGGAGCGGAAAGCGATGTGGTGCCCGACCGCCGACCCGCCATTCTCGAGCATGTAGTTGGCACACCACAGGACCGTACACGGGCCAGGCACGACCCAGTCCGGCCAAGACTGCTGGCGCATGGCTCTGACCCCCTCGCGGAACTTCTTGTGACGCCGGCCCTCCTGGTCGTAGGAGACCGCCAGCGTGCGGAAGTCGTCCCCTGCAGCAGCTGGTGGAAGCCCAGCGCCCCCTGCGAGAGCAGCGTGGAGGCCTTCGTGCCCGGCCGCAGCGGCGGCGGCGGCCGCGCCGCCGCCCATGCCCCCTGCCGCGGGGGCCCCCGCTGCTGGGCCCAAGGCGGCTGCAGCGCCAGCAGCTCCAGCACCCGCTGCGACGTACGCTGGAGCAGGAGCCCCGGGAATGGGTGGAGGCGCCAGAGCACCAGCGAGGCCGGCAGGCCCGGCTGCAGCGGCAGGTGCGATGGGCGCCGCTGCTGCAGCGGCAGCGGCGTGGCCCAGCCCGGCAGGCACGACGGCGTCGGCGCCCCCTGCGGCGGCCAAGGCGGCGTCGTGCTCGGCGACGAGCCTGAGGGCTGCAGGGCGCAGCGCGTGGTAGTCGGCGAGCGTGAGGGGCTGCGCGAAGTCGTACACGGGGATGCCTGCAGCCGCGGCCGGCGGGGGCCCCCCGCCAGGAGCCCTGCGATACCAGGCACGGATGTCCATGTTGGCGGGCTCCAGCCCCTCCACGTACAGATCGTTGTCGGGAGTGACCACCACTGCGTGGAGGGGCTGAAGCTGAGAAACACCCACCACAGTGCGGCCGTGCAGCAACGGAGGGTCGACCGCATACTCGATGAACAGCTCATCACCCTCTATCATTTAATCACGCCCGAACCCCGCGGCTGCTGATGCGCTCGGCTGCCCGCAGGCAACACAGACGGCGCTGGCCGGGGCGCCGGTGGAGGCTGCTCCACCAGGGCGCGTCGGCAGCACCCCAGCCCGGCAAGCAGCCACCGAAGCGCCTCCACGAGCAGCGGGCCCGCGAGCGACACTGCAAGCTGCTGCCCAGGCTCCTGCCCGGCCCCCGCCGAGCACTCCTGGAGCAAGGCGACGCACTCCTCGATGGAGGGCGGCCGCAGCTCCACGATCGGCTCCGCGCACGGCGGAGCAGGCTGGACCCAGGCGGCGCAGGCCTCGGCTGAGGGCGCCTCTGGCTCCAAGGGCGCCTCCGCAGCCGGCGGAGGATCGGGTGGTGGCGGCCCGCCACCAGAAGGCGCGAGCCCGCGCGAGGCTGGACCGAGGGCGAACCCGGCCAGGAGGAGGGCGATCGATGAAATCCAGGCCTCCTCTGGCCGCATCTCGAGAGAAAAGGCTACGGAGGCAGATAAAGATGACCTTATCCCGCAACTCCGAGATGGACATTGATGTCCAGCGGCACTCATTCTGCCCCAGGATTATAGTTCAAGAACGCCCATCATCATCATCATCATCATCACCATCACCATCATCAGCAGCAGCAACAGCCTCATCATCACCACCACCACCACCACCACCAGCATCAGCATCAGCATCAGCATCATCATCATCATCATCACCATCACCATCATCATCCCTCCTGGTATGACTCCTCCCGATCGCACGTCGAGAAGTGTCGGTAGGGCGGGCTGGGCGTTTCGCCTGAGACTTCCCCACCATCTACGATCCTGACGCTTCAAATGAGTTCCAGCTTCACGGATGAAGGGCGGATCGTTTAAAAAATGTAGTTTTCGCCTTAGCGCCGTGCATATTCGTTTCAAAGTTTGCAGGAAATTCACCGGGAGGGAGGGCCGCTTTCAAAATGTGTTTTCTCGCCTTAGCGCCGCGCGCGTTTGACTTAGAAGTTTGACAGAGCTTCACGCATGGAGGGCGGATCGCTTTCAAAATATGAGTTCTCGCCTGAGCGCGACGCACATTCGTCCTGAAAGTTTGCAACAGTTCCAAGGATGGAGGTGGCTGCTCCTTTTCAACATGTGGTTCTCGCCTCAGCGCCGCGCACATTCATCTTCAGAGTTCGCAGCAGTTTCAAGGGTTCGTATGGTTGAAATACCAGGAACGGCTTTCTGGCACGATTTCGACAATCAAGACGCAACCTTCATTCACGGTGGTGAAGTCCACGGAATGGTGTCTGGCACGATTCAGGATCGTCTGGACACAACAGTAACAGTGATTCGCGGAGTTAAAATTTCAGAACTTGCCGTTGGGCACGATTGAAGATTCTCAGACGGTTGTCTTCCAATGGGGCACTTCCCGCAATAAGAATAAAGTATTGCAGGGACCTGTGAAGAATGAATTTGGAGGGAGGGTCTATTGCAGCATCTTGGATGCATCTTTGGCTTGCACTGCTCCTCATCCTTCTCCTCCGCCTCCTCCTCCTCCGCCTCTTCCTCCTGCTCCTCCTGCTCCCCTGGCCCCCAGCCAACAGCCGAGAAAATCGCTGGACCTCCGACGGTATGTGTGTGTGTGTGTTCCGCCCAGAACCCCAAAACGGACAGCAAACCTCCCGACTACTTGATCTTCTCACGACGCGAGGGAGTCGGCTTTCGGGCCTCACCTCGGGCCTCCGGCGGCGGCTCGGGGCGGCCCGGGCTCCCCCGGAACGCCCTCGGCGAGGCGCAGCTGCTGGAGCGCACCTCGAGGCGGGAACCCACCAGGAACTCAGAAGCGGCTGGGGGGTCCCAACTGGACGGGCCCCGAGACGCTCGGGAACTGATGCTGGGCCACTTCCGGCCAGCTCCAGTCGGGAGCCAGCAGAAACAGAGACCTCCTAACAGGGGTCCGAACACACGAAGACGGAGGATCGGGCCGCAGCGGCGATGCATCAGCGATGCCTCGGCGATGCATCGGCGATGCACCAACGACGTCGGCGGTGCATCGGCGATGCCAGCGCGGAGAACATCGGGCTCCACATCGAGCCGCATCGGCGATGCATCGACGATGCGGCGCGAATCTCCGACCCCATCTAGTCTGACCCCCTCCGGAAAGTCTAGGCCCACGAAAAACGTGTGAAAACGACGCGAGCCCGTCCGTTAGGTGGCAACTTATGGGAGCCTCCCATACCATCTTGTCGGCTCTTGCGAATCGACGCTAGTCACCGATAAATCGACGCCAATCGACGCTAAATCGACGCTAATCGACGCTAAATCGGCGCTATCTCATCGACGCTCGGACGCCAATCGACGCTAAGGACGAAATCAAGAGGGTATACCAGGCTCCCATGATTTGCTACCGAACGTCCTGGTGGAGGCCCGAGGGCCCGCCCTCCCCAAGCGCGCGGTGGCTGTCCGCGCCGGCGCCCCACAGCAGCGCTGCGAGCAACGCGGCCGCCGTCGCGGAGGCGGCGCGGCGGCGGCGGGCGCCAGGCCCGCCTCGGCCCGGCTCCGGCGCGCAGGGCCTCCCAGGGTAGGGTGGAGTGAACAATTGTCCAGGCGAAGGACCCGACCATAGGGCAGTTGCTAGTGCCGTAGGGCAGACGGGACGATCGACGGGGACCTCCCTGTAGGACCGCGAACCGCGTGAGACGGGCGAACCGCGTGAGGGGTGCGCCAACATAGGGCGGGTACCGCTGTGCCCTTCTGTGGAGCTCCTCATGGGGCCACGAAACGTGCGAGGGGCGTGCCGAAATGGGCGGGGGAGGTGCGCGCAAGGGCGGCCGCAGAGACCTTCGCTGGAGCTCCCTGTGGGGCCGCGAAACGTGAGGGGTGTGCCGAAATGGTTGGGTCGGACGCATGCGGGCGGCGCCCCTGGGACCTTCGGTGGAGCTAATGGGGCCACGGGCCACGATCCTCGTGAGGGGTGTGCGGAGCTAGCTTGTTCGACGCGTGCGGGCGGCGCCCCCGGGACCTGCGGTGGAGCCCCCTTTGGGGCCAGGATCTTGTATAGTCTGATTGGTTGTAGACTGCAGGTTAAGTGGGAGGGGGTGTGGGCTCAGGTAGCCATTTTGGGTCCGTAGCGTTCGGCTCTGGCCGACGCGCGGGTGTTCCAGGGGGCCGCGGGGCGGCCATAACCACAGCCGTGCTAGTCCGCGGACTAGGTAGCGCGCCTGTGGTGCCATGGCTGTGGGCTTCCTGGGGGCGCACCTGATGATCTTGGTTACGGGCGGCGCTCTCACGGTCCAAGGGGCACTTGGCTGGCTGCCGTTCGGGCGCGGGGGACAGGAGGTCCCAGCGCCGACGCCGCCAGCCCTGCCCGGGCCGACAGCGCTGCCGGCAGGCGGTGGGGGGCGAGGCAAGGGGCGAGGACCGCCCGCCAAGCCCGCGCCTGCAGGGGGAAAGGGGCGAGGGCCGCAGGCCAAGCCCCCGGGGACGCCGGGCGTCCCACCGCCGCCGCGGTCAGGGTCGACTACAACGACCACGACCGCGGGCATCGGGCGCGTAGGCGAGGGCGAGCCCACGGGCAGCCCAGCTACGCCGGCGTACGGAGGTAACAACGAGCCCACGGGCGCGCCTGGGCAGCCGTCCGCCCCGGGAAACCGGACGGGCGATGGTGAGCCTGACCTGCCGCGTGGGCTGGACGGGTATTGGGGGTGGAGTGGTTGGGTCCCGCACCTGCCCCATTGGTGGGCTGGCCGGAACGTGCCCCCACCGCCGCCGCCGCCACCTACCCCGCCCCCGGAGGCGGGGCCGGGTCCCGGTTGGGGCTTCGCAGCCTGGGTCTTCGAGTTCGTGGGCTACGGAGCGTGGGTAAGCTCCCCCGACCACCCGGGCACGATCCGCACGAGTGGCGGATGGATTGGATCCGCCGTCGACCGCCTGGGCGTTAAGATGCTTGGGTACTGGTGGGAGACCGCGGTCCTATGCTTTGCCCTAGGCATCTTCACGTTCGTGTTGGGTGCCCTGGCCTTCATCGTCAACACCGCAGCCCAGCCTATGCTGTGGGCAGCCGGGGGACTCCGCTGGGCGTGGTACCAGATTACCCGGTGCTGCCAGCGACGCGGAGGCGATGGGCCCGGCGCCCATCTTCCCCCACCCCCTCCGACTCCCTTGCTGGTGCGCTGGCGCGGGCCGGGCTTGGGCGGCGTGGTGGAGACGGAGTTCTACACAAAGGGGGTCCGCGGCCGAGGGACCAATCGGGCGTACAACCACGTGCTTCTGCGCAAGCACGGGCAGGTGGCCCGCATCAGCTGCAACTTCGCGGACCGGTACCGACTGGACCGCCACGGGCTCAACATCAAGATCGGGCAGGTCCTGGGGTGCACCAGTCGCAAGTGGCGGCTGAACCTCGAGGAGACAGGGAATGTGCATCTATGTCGAGCCGTCGAGTGCGCCTCCTGTCCAGTGGCGCATCCCATGCATGTCGACCAGTACGCGGCCATTGACCACACACAGATCGTGGACTTGGCTGAGCACGGAAAGGCCACGGCCTGCCGGGCAGTCGGCGTGGGACTCCGGAAGGTATTCGGGGTCGTCAAGTGGCTGCTTTGCTCACCCTGGTCGGTTCTCGGATGGCTGTGCCGGGGCCGGCCGGAGCCCCGCTACATCACCGACGCCACGGGCTATCGCCGCCTGGACATCGATTCGGAGAGCGAGGTGGAGGCGGAGGAGCGCCCCTGCCAAGCCGCACAAGTTGGGGCGCAGCTCGCGGGTGGCGCACGCCCCCTCCAGCCGGAGGGGTGCGGCGACCGAGGGATGCAGGAGGCTACTGTTCTGCTACAGGAGGACGCGGAGGTGTCGGACGTCCCCCGGCCGGGGCATTGTCTCAATGCACAGGTGCACCTCTGCGCCCACCATGCGCAGAAGTATCGGTCTACCCTGATCGGCCGCAAGTGCAGCCTCCCCACTTGTCTCCGCATGGCGAAGGGTAGCTGCGGGGGGGCCCCGATGTGCGGGGAACATCTCCGACGGGACGAGGGTCACACCGTGCGCGTCGAAGCGACGGTCCAACCTGGGATTCTCGGGGGCCTGCGCCGCCGCATGCGGGCGCGGGCTCCAAGCCCCGCCAGGGCGCGCGATTGGACCGCGCACGCTGCCGATGGGGTTGGCATAGCGCCCGGGCCGGTCTACCCCCCGCCTCTACCTCCCCCCGCTGCACCGCCACCGCCCGCCGTGGCCCCATCTGTCGATGTGGAGCCCACGGGGGCGCAGGCCCTAGCCTCTGGGCCGCAGCCGCGTCGCACACGCTCCGCGGAAGCAAGGGCCAGCGGACGCTCACGGTCTGCCGACCGCGGAGCCCCGGGCGATCGGATCGCCCATCACGGGTGGCTTCAGGAGCCCCTACTCGTGAAGGTCTGCCCGATACTTCCGGGCGACCCTCGGGGAGCCGAGGAGGCGTACGGCGCGCCCCCGGCGAGTCCTTGGTTTATTCTATTGGGAGAATGCGAGGGGCTCGACGCACGGGGCACTGGCGGGGACGCCCGACTTATCATCGGGACTAGCCTCGAGGGCGTCAGGGTGGAGGTCCCAGCCAGCGAAGTCGTACGGCACCCCCCTCCGCTGGAGGACGGGCGCTACCCGATAGATTGGATCAATCGGCTGCTGTACGAGGTCCCCCAAGGGGCTCGGGAAGTGGGGTTGCGTGTCATCGCCCACCACATCCCGCAGGATCTGCTGGCGATGTTACGCCAGGAGCAGTGGGACGGTGTGGACGTGGAAAGCGCGAGCGGCTGGAGGCGGCGCTACCTGACGAACACGGAGCGCCAGCAGCTGCAGCACGACCCGGTGCGCACACTCGGCCACCATCGGCGGGGCGGCGCGCAGGGGGCGCAGCCTGCGCCCGGGATGGAGGGCTTGCCCCGTCCAGCCCCCGTGGCGGCACCGTCGCGCTTGGCGGCGGCCGCCGCCGGCGTGAGCGAGGATGCTGAGGAGCCCGACCCACTCGAAATGTTCATGGATTCCTTGCGAGCCGAGGATCTCAAAGGACGGGGGGGCCAAGCGGCGGCCCTCAGTGCATTAGGTATGGCCGCGGACCTGCTCGGGGTTCCGCTTGATCAGGCGGAACGGCAGCTGCGGCGGAGGGTCGCACAGGTGGCAGCGGCGGGCCCACTGGGGTCCGACCTGGAGCGCGCCCTCGCGGATTTGGAGGATGCGCAGCTGGAAGCGCGCGCGCGGGAGCGTGCTGCGGCCGCCGACAGGGTTCCCCTGCAGGGCAGCCTCTCACGCGAGGGGTCGCGGAGTCGCTCGGCGCGGGGACGGGATCCCAGCCCGAAGCAGGGACCCCGACGCGAGCTCTTCGGGGCCATGCCCCCCATCCAACCCACGGGCCCACGACGGGGCTTGCTGGGTGATCGGGACCTGCTGGCACGCGATGGACGCGGGGGGGCCGCTCGTGGGGCCAATCCGCTCCTCGACGGGGCCTCGGTCCTTGGCCACCTCACTGGCCAGACGCCCCACGGGGGCGGCCTGGGTGGGGAGCGAGCTGGGGGTCCAGACGACGCCGGGGCGGCGGGCGCCCTGGGCGGGCTTACAGCCGAGGCCGAAGCCCAGATCATCGAGCGCCTGGATCGCCAGAACCGCCTCACCGAACGCCACGTCCTCGCCGCCGAGCGGCAGGCGCGGGCCACCGAGGGCGACAAGAAGGCCCGGGGCACCAGGGCAGGGATCGGTCGGGACGAGGAACTTGATCTTTACATAGCCCGGGGATGCAACACCTTCGTGGTTGAGGCCTGCGAGGGGATCACGGGGAAGGACTTGTTCGACTCTCTCAAGCGCATGTGTGCGCACTCCAAGAGCACGCTCAAGACGATCGGGTTTCCCTGCCTGGTTACCAACCGTGTGGCGCACGGCTACGCGGCGCTCGCCTTCGGGACGGGCCCTCACGACCTGGCGGTGGACGACTGCGTCCCCGCGCGTGACGAGGACTTCGATGGCTATCGGCTCCCTGTGGACGACAAGCTGGAGCCCCGCCAGCGGCCCGCCACCCACATGGCGACCTGGTTCAAGAGGGCCCGGTGCGAGATCCAGATGTTCGAGTCCATCGTAGGGGTCGCACATGGGGCGGAGCGTCGGCGGTCGTTAGGGTTCTTGGAGGCGGCCTTCGAGAGGGACCCCTCGGAGTTCCCAGACCATTGGGTCAAGGATCTGTGGGAAGAGCTCCGAAGCACCTGGGTCGAGGAGTTACGGGAGCTGAGGCGTCGGCTCTGCCGAGAGCTCGACACCGAGAACCCGAGGAGGGAGGACATCAAGTACATCCTACTCATGCCGGAGAACGGCTACGATTTGCCCCGAACGTTCGACCTCGGGGACCCGAACGCCTACTACCAGCAGGTGGTCGTGCCCCGGCGCAAGGCCGCACTCACGCGCCTCCTCAATGGGCAGCTGAACGCCCACCTCACGAAGCGACCGCCCAAAGCGGGAGGGAGCGAGGAAATGGGCGATCCCCGGCCCACGGCGCAGGGGGATGACAGGCCCAAGGCGGGGGCTGGGCCCCAGCCGAAGGCGGGGCCCAAGGCGGGCACCGGGGCCCCAGCGGGGACAGCCCCCAAGAGGGCGTACCCAGCGGGCAAGGAACTAACACGCCCGGAGCGTACGCGATCCGTGGCGCATGCGCCCCGCAATAAGGACAACGTCCCTATCTGCTGGGGGGCCACCACGCACATGGGCTGCTCGCGGAAGGCTTGCGATTGCCCTAACTCCCATGACCCCATCAAGTCAACGCGCGGATTGGACTACTCGGTAGTCATGCAGCTCACGAGGCGCGGGGGGCTCCTTGGGACGCCCCGGATCGATCCCAAGCAGGTGGATGGGATGATTGCGCAGCTGCGCTCGCAAGCCAAGGCAGCCGAGGCCGAGAAGGTTGGCGAGGACACCTCCCCACCTGCTGCCCCTGACTCCCAGAAGGAAAAGGGCCGTGGCCGTGGCAGCGGCTCGCGAGCAGCGGGCGACCCGGGCCCGGGGCAGGCCCCGGACGACTACACCGCGCTCCAGCTTACCGCGATGGAATCTGACCTCCGGGAAGCGGTTAAGGGCCCCGACTTCGGATGGCTCGAAGACCACGACCGCCCGCGCGCGGCGGCCACTTGGGACGCCCAGCCCGCGGGTGATGGGCCGGAGCTTCGCCTCAAACTCATGCAGGAGCTCGAATCCGAGGGCATCTTCGCGCCTCTGAAGGGGGCCAGCGAGTACTTGCAGAGCCACGTGCGCGGGCGCGTCTTGGGGGCGCGCCTGCGCGGGGAGCGGCTCACCCTGGAGCGAGCCCTCGAGGAGGCCGTGGACCGAGGCCATCGGGGTCTCAGCAGCGAGGCAGCCGACCTGCATGAGGCGCTTAGCTGCGCCGCAGGATACGTCACCGAGGGCGGGGCCGAGGTTGGCCCGGTTGCGTGGGACACCGACGGGCTGATAGGCCGCGGGTCCTATACCTTCTGGGACGGGGACACCCGCATCCAGTGGGACTTCATCGACTACCGGGACCGCCTCGGCCCTACAGAGGAGATGGGCCAGGCGATGGGCCTGGAGGTGGGCGACACCGAGGAGCGGCAGTGCCTGCTACTGCACGTAGCTGCGGGGGTGCTCCTGCTACGCGCGGGCGAGGGCACAGGTGAGCCCAGCCCGGACGCGGTGCAGCAGTTGGCCGCGACGTATCGCCATGCACTATGGGAGGAGGCCCATGAGGCCCTGCGGGCCCTGGGCGACTCCCCACCGTGGATCACGGCCCTGGAGGCCGATGTCCGCTCCTACGTCCATGATGCGGTGCACCCGCACCACGACAAGGACTATCGCTGCCTGGCAGCATGCCCCGTCGCCGACCTCGACGCCGTCACGCTCCAGGTGCACCGTGTCAACGGCAGTGGGCGCCTATGCGTGGACCACCTAATGGGGACGGGTGTCGGCGCGGAGGATCACGTAATTCCGCTCCTGATCTGGCGTGGCCATATGCGCGCCTTGCGCCCACGCTCCCACGCGGAGGCGGCGGCCCTAGGCCAGCGCTGGGGGCACGCAGGACGCCTGTCCCGCGAGATCGTAAGTGTCGGCTGGCGCGAGATGCTCGATGAAGGCCCGGACGTTGAACCCACCGTCCCGGGCAAGAGCGCGCCCTGCACCCACTGCAAGGCAGCGGAAGGTCGGGCGGGCCGCGCAGTGGGACGCGCGCCAGCCTCGTTCGGGGAACATCCAGCCGACGTCCAGGCACGCCTCCTGGAGGCGAACGCGATGCCAATTCGACACGACCCCGCGTTCGCGTACGGTTTGATCGCCCAGGAGGTGCACGCCGGTTCGGGAAATTGGTCGGCCGCGCTTCGCGCCGAGGGCATCCGGGTGCTGGAGCCGATCGAATATTACGACGACCCCCTCCGAGAGTCCGGCCCACGGCCGGATCATGACACCCTCGACCCAGCGGTTCGCGCGCGCCTACAGGAGGCCGCACGGACCCCCATGGGCCCCGACGTGGCCAACGTTTGGTGCTGGGGTACCCCGTGTGGCTCGTACACCGACCTCGGGCTCATGACCCAGCCGGGCGGGACCCCGCAGGGCACCCGCACGTGGGAGCACCCCGAGGGGGATGGCTCCAAAGAGTTCGAGCGCGTGGGTAACAGCCACACACAGTTCACGTGCGACACCTGCCGCATCCTACACGACGCCGGCAAGGAGTTTCTCATCGAGTCCTCCTGCCCCTCGGGCCGCTACCCCAAGATTTGGGACCAGGCCCCGATGCACGAGCTGCGTCGAGCGACGGGGGCCATGATCGTCCCGATCCACATGTGCGCCTGGGGTAAGGCCCCGTCCGACGCGCCAGAGAGCCGCTATCGCAAGGGCAGCTGGTGGCTCGTCAGCCCCCGGCTGTACCTGCACGCTCTGCTGTTGGCGCGACGTTGCCCACGTGACCACCACCACGTCGAGCTGAAGGATCACGTGCCGGGCTCGGGCATTAAGCGCACCAAGGAGGCGCAGGTTTGGGCCCCCCGCCTTTGCGCCGCGTGGGCAAAGGTGTTGAAAGGGGCCTATCACCGCTGGTCGGTGAGCCAACTGCGTCGGCAGTTGGCGCCTATATGGGAGGATGGCCCGGGGGCGTCCCCCAAAATCGCCCGGGCGGAGGCGCCCGGGCGCCTGCAGGGCGTCGACTTCACTGGAATCGAGCGCCTGCAGGCCTCAGGGGACGGCTCAAAATGCGGTAGGCTTAGCCCAGCCATGCACCGAGCATTGGCGGGGCTTCCTAAGCCCCCATTGGGCAAGGCACAGGGGGAGGTGAGTGCGGGCAAGACTCGACCCCCTTGCGAGGATCCGGCCAGAGATATCGCGGAGGACCTCGACGGGTGCAGCCCGGCGGAGCTGGCCACGGTCTACCTGGCCTTCTGCACGGAGCACCCTGAGTACGACCCCGAAGCCATGCGGACCCTGGTGGGGCTGGGGGATCAGCTCCTCCAGCGGGCGGGGTCCCTGAAGGAAGCGGCCGCGCTGCTTAGGCGCGCGCGCCACGAGCGCCTGGGCAACCCCCTTCGGGGTGTCCTGGGGGACAAGGTGCGACGGTGTTTAAGCCGAGAGCACTTCGAGTACGTCCGGGAGCTAGCGGAAGGGGGAGCCTCCGCGCGGCGGGGCGCGCCGCGGAGGCGCGAGCGAGCCCAGCCGTACCCCAGCGTGCGAGCCCACATCGACGAGGCCTACCAGAAGGTATGGGCGGATGTGACCTGGGGGATCGTCCTGGTGGCTTCCCAGGCGGCAGAGGGTTTTCTGACGGAGCTGGTGGAAGCCCCCCTGGGGAGGGTACCGAAGCAGCTACCGGACAGGACCTTATCGTCCGAAGGGCGTATGATCCACGCGATGCTCTCGGCCAACGCCGCCACACACAAGCGCGACCACCCGCCTGCCGTCCAGCCACGCCATCGGCAAGTGGCGAGGACGGCGGTATGGCATCGCGCGCGCCACCCCGGAGCGCGCCTCCTCTGCGCCAAGCGGGACGTCTCGCGGGCCTTCAAGTGGCTGGACATCGCCCCGGCGGACGTCGGGGACTTTGGCACCTCATTACCGGGGGCCCACGCTGGCATCGAGGGGGACGTCAGAGTCGTTTACCTAGCCATGGTGTTTGGGTGGACGGGAGCCCCAGGCAATTACATGATGCTCGCCCTGGCGGCGAGGGAGCTCCACGAGAGCTATCGGCCTGGGGAGCCGCACTGGCACGACACCACCCACTTCCACTCGGAGTGGCTCATGGATGACCCTGTGGTGGTGGAGCCCGACATTGGGGTCCGACCGTGGATGGCCTGCGACGCATTGGATGCCTCCATACGTGAGGTGTTTGGGTCCGAAGCAGTGAACGTCAGCAAGAGGGACGCCGAGGGGGAGCCTTCCACCACGCAGATTATCTGGGGGCTCAGTATGGACTTCGAGCGCGAGCGAGTTGGACTCCCGGAGCCCAAGGCCATGAAGATGCGCTTCCTACTGGCGGAGCCGGAGCTGAGCTTCGGCTGCCGCATGGTCCGGCTGCGAACCGCGAGGGAGCTAAGTGGGCTCGGCCAGTTCTGCGCCTGCGCAGCTCCAGCCCTGAGCCTGGAGCTCCCAGCGGTCCACCGGATGCTGTCGGGTGACCCAGGTCAGGCCTACGTCCATCCGCCGGGCGACCCCGAGATGGTAGAGGCTGCGTGGGACGATTGGCACCAGACCCTGGATTGGCTGCGCGTCTGCTTTGAGATGCCGGTCGAGGGTAACTTCGAGACCTCCTTCGAGGGCCTGCTAGGCCTTCGCGAGGCCCTCGCACTCCCGGGGGCGCTCGGCAAGCTGCGCTGGCTGGGAGGCGATGCCGCCCTGGATCGGATCGGTGCGCTGGACTGGTCCTCGCGCGAGTACATCGTGGCGGAGGCGGCTCCCTATCTGGAGACGCTCCGCTCCGCCCCTGGGGTCACCTGGCAGGGGGAGGGGGAGATCATCGCGGTGGTCGAACTACTCTGCCTGATAGCCTTGGCGGCCGAGAAGGGCCCGGACTGGTTCCAGCTGCTATTGCCGTACGTCGCTGACAACAGTAATGTCAGCCGCTGGCTGCGACGCCGCCGGGCACGGAACGCGGTGGCGCGCCACCTGCTTCGAGTCCTGGCCATGCTGGAGCTACGGTACAA
The DNA here is from genome assembly GCA_963575745.1 of Prorocentrum cordatum. Lineage (NCBI taxonomy): Eukaryota > Dinophyceae > Prorocentrales > Prorocentraceae > Prorocentrum > Prorocentrum cordatum. The sequence continues at coordinate 783,079 of CAUYUJ010016072.1, read as the reverse complement.
GTTCCGGGTCCTGGACGGGCTTTACTTACGGACTTACCACAACGAGCTGGCCGACTTCATTACTCGTGCCACGGTGGAGGAGGTACGCCAGCGGATGGCGGAGGCCGGATGGACCGAGCTGTCGCCGGCAGCACCGTGGGGCGAGCTGGTGGAGGAGGCCGCCCAGCGCGAGCTGCGGATGCCAGGAGACGACGGGCCCTGGCGCGCGGCTGCGCTCCAAGTCAAAGGAGCCCGGGAGGCCCTACCACGCTACGCCCCCCTGCAGGTCGAGGGGGCGCGGCTGCTGGAGGTGGGGACCGCGTGGCCCCCCTTTGGGGAGGCATGGGAGAGCCTCGGTGGGTCGGCGCTGCTAGCGCCGTGGGATGTCGGTGACCGATGGGACCCGGACGACGGGGACCACCCCAAGGACCCCACTGGGGCCCCACGGACCCGCTGGCTGTGCGTGTCACTATCGGAGGACCCCGGTGGACGCGAAGCGACGGGCCTGGAGCGGCTACTGATCACCATTCGGCCACTGGCCGTGTTGCTCGACGCTCCCGTCAACTACGCTGCAGTGCGACTAGGGGCGCGCTTACGGCGCCTCGGCTATGTGGCACTCTCCCCAGAGACGCGCCTACTGTGCACACACTTCGGCGACGTCACGGCACGCGCGCGGGCGGTCCAGGTTTGGGGTTGCGGAGAACGGGTTCGGGCACCGAGCCCCATACCCCCCCTGGGGCAGCCCTGCGTGGAGCCACGCGGCCTCTGCCAGCTCTGGAAAGAGGCAGGGCGGCCACCGCTGGATGAGCTCCGCCTGGACCTCAACAACGGCACCTTGCTCGTGGACCCTCGGATCTCGACGACGGGGGATCGCATGATGCCCTGGCCGCGCGGCACATGGCAGCCCGCGGGAGGCGGGCGGGCCCAGCGCGTGGTGATTCATGATCCGCGCGGGCCCTGCCATACGGCACGGGCGAAGCCCGACCCGTTGAAGGGCTATGCGAACACCCTGATCCTGGAAGGGTCCGAGGGCGGCTGGACCGTGCGAGCCCTGCACCCGAAAGAAATCTGGTGCGCCCAGGGGGGCACGGCGGAGCTGTGGGATGCCTTGGGCCTTGGAGGTATGCCGATCGCCGAGCGCATGCGGCAGGCCGCTCGTGCACTCCCGCGTCGCACGGCCCGCTGGGTGCTCCAGTGGGCGGAGCGCCTGCTGAGGCAGGCCGTAGAGGCAGCGAGCGCAGGCGAGGCACCCGGGGCGCGCGCTGGCGTCGGACCCGATCACGACCGACTCGCTAACGACGAGATGGTTAAGCTGTGGCTAAAGGCCTGGCTTCAGGCCCCCGATCGCCCAAGCGGGCCATTCGAGGCTGCGCTGGAGGCGGGGAAGACGACGGACGACGCCGCTCGGTTGGCGGACCAGCTCGACCCCCCTGCTACCGCGCGGTCCACCGCAGCAGGGGAGGACGGGGCAGGCGGGGAGCGGGTCGGGGCGGTGACCTTCGCTGTTCCGGAAGGCGCGGGCATGCCCAGGCCAAGCGCCATGGACGGCGTGGGCGGCGAGGCTCGCCCCCCGCGCAAGGCCCGCCGGCGTACCCGCAGCGCCCCTGCTCCCGCGCTGGCGAAGCCCGCCGCCTGGCGGTACGCCGGCGGGGGCGCCCCGAAAGGGATTCAAGGTGAACTCACCGACCCCCGCGAGCTGGATGCGACCGCCACCGAGGCGATGTTGGCCAAGCTTGCCGAAGGGACGCGGGCCAATTACAGCGCCGGGTGGCGTAACTGGGTACTCTGGCGGAGGCTCCGAGGCCGGAGCCCATACCTGCAGGGGGAGACTCGGGACGCCCGCCTTACGGATGAGGATGACCTCATCCGGTATGTCGTGTACCTGTACAAGGTGATGAAGAGGCGGGCCACGACCATCCGCCAGCGCCTGTTCGCCATTCGATATGCCCACACCCTGGCCGGGTTTGGGGATGTGACCTCCGATCGGCGCCGGCTCTGGACCACGATCGAGGGACTCCGCCGCTGGGACGGAAAGGCGAAACGGAAGCTGCCGGCCACGCCCCGGATGTTGCGCTGGCTCCGCGAGTACTTGTTCGCCCACGGGACGGCCACGCGCCGGGAGGCGACCATCCTATGGGCGGCGCTTATGACGGGGTACTTCTTCATGCTCCGCGCGTCGGAGTATTTGGTCCAAGAGGACCGCTCCTGGAGCATGGGACGGGTGGTGCGTGGGCAGGACGTACAGGGGATGCGCGGGGGTACACCCAGCGCAAGGCTCAGCGACTGCGATGAGGTAGTACTGACGATCACGTCGTCCAAGACGGACCAGTTCAACGCAGGTTGCGTACGCAACCATTACCGTTCGGGGGTGGAGTTGTGTGTCGTGGACGCACTCGCCGACCTCCAGAGGGAGCTGCCGGACCGGTTTGGACGAGGAACCGAGGCGGGGCTCCCCCTGTTCCGCCGGCCCGATGGCCACCCGATTATGCGGGAGGAGGTGCAGGGGCTCCTCCAACTCGCGGCTGCCGCCTGCGGCGTGGACGCAGGCCAGATGGGATCCCACTCCCTGCGCATCGGGGGCGCGACGGCGTTGTACCACGCCTGTCGCGACCTGGAAGCGGTCAAGAGGTTCGGGAGGTGGTCCACGGACGCCTTCCACGGATATCTCTGGGAGGACCATCGGCGTCAGGCTCCATTCGCCCGAGGCATGGCGGAGGGCCACGCCTTATTGGCCCCGGACGCCCGCGGTGACGACGGCGCCGCGGCCGGCGCCCGCCCCGACCAGTTGGCCGGGAGCGACCCGCCCCAGTTTGGGAGCGACCTGAGGCCCTCGGAACGCCCGGCCTGGGCGCCCGGGCGCCCCCCCTGGGCGCGCCCTTCGGCGCGAGCAGGGTCAACTACGGAGGGGGAAGGAGAGGAGGAGCTGGTGAGATACGAGCCAGGGCGAGGAGTTAACGGGCGTGTGGGGAAGCAGCAGGCGGGTCCCACGGGTATTCAGGTCAGGGCGGGGGCTTCGCGTTGTGGGGGTATCCCGGTGGACCTCTCGCCCTCGACCCCCCTTTCGCTACCGCTCCCGATCGCCCCAGGCACGCCCACCTCCTCTTGGTCCTCTCATCCGCAGCCATCTCCCACTCCAGAGCGAGGCACGCGAGCAGCGCGCGCACCCCAGCCTCGCGCGCCAGCCGCGCCTCCGCCCCGCGCTCCGGCAGCGTACATCATGGGATTCCTGGTGGGCCTGGTGGCCCCGGACCAGAGCAAGGCGCGTGGCCATGACTACAGCATCATGGCGGTGAACCCCCTCGGCGTCGTCGTCTCGGGGGCCGCGCTGTCGGACGAGCTCCGGAGTGCCGCCCACAACATCCTGTACACGGTGGTGAACGAGCTGGACAGCGAGGACCTCGTCGAGGTGGTCAACCACGACCACGAAGCAGCCCCGTGCATCGCGGCGGCTTGCTTGGCCGCGGGGGCGAGCGAGGACCACGGCCAGCTGGTGATCGTCGACGGCAAGCGGGGCGCGTGGGGGGTGGGCGCGGGGCCGAATATCAAGGTCCAGCGCCAGGCGGCCAAGCTGGCGCTCGCCCTGGCCCAGTTCCAGGGGCAGCCCATGCCGGAGCTCCGCGAGCTCTGCAAGCACAACAGGGGGCTGCTCGACATGATGCGCACGGTGGACGCGGAGGCGGTCGTGGAGCTCACCGACGTGGACGACGCCTCGAGCAGGGGCGAGGGGAGGTCGACCCCAGCCCCGGTCCTCGAGGCGGGAGAGGACGCGGTCACCGCGGCGCTGGCGCGTGCGGCCATCCAGGCTGCAGCGCGGCGCCAGAGCAAAGGCGCTCCAGCGGAGCGCCCGCGGCCCGCGCGGTCCCCGGGCCAAGAGCGCCTCGCCGAAGAGGTCCGCAAGCGCGAGAGGCGCCCTGCGCCCTTGCGCTCGCCCTCGCGCGCGAGGCGTCGCGATCGCGAGCGCGATGCGCCTCGCGATCGCGGGCGCAGGGGACAGGAGGAGGAGGCCGTCTTGAAACCCAAGACGGGCGGCGCCCCCCCGAAGGCCGACATCGTGAAGCGTGAGGCCGTCCTGAAGCCCAAGAGCGGGGGGGCGCCGCCGCGGTCCTTCGAGGTGAAGACCGAGGTGGAGGAGGCGCCAGGCGCGGGGGACGGTCCGCCCCAGCGCCAGCCGCGCTCGAGGAGCCGCCGTAGGCGCAAGGAGGAGCAGCGCCAGGGCGCCCAGCAGCAGCCCAGTGACCAGCACGACGAGGGCGAGTCCATCATCCGCATCGAGCGGGTACCGCACCACGTCGATGCCGAGGTGGTCAGGCAGGTGGTCGTGCCCTTTGGGGTCGTCAAACACATCGCCTTCCTGTACGACCACCGCCACAAGCGGGAGCCGTGCGTGCTGGTGGAGTTCCAGCGCCGCGCTGACGCAAAGCGCGCGCGGGAGTGCATGAGGTCGAACTATCGGTTCTACAAGACGGACCCGTGCACGGTGGTCACGGAGTGGGCGAGCCGACCTCGCGGCCCTGACCCAGGCAGCGACGGGGAGGATGGCCCGACCATCCAGCCGCCTGCCTGCCCGACGTGCGCACTCAAGATGCGCTGGAGCTCCTTTGACCCGGGAGACGGTTGGGGTTGCGAGATGTGCCCCGCGGGCGGAGCTAACAGCGGAGCCCTGCGGTGGCACTGTAAGGGGTGCGACGTGAGCTACTGCGAGGCTTGCCGCGTCGCCTTCGGCAAACCCAAGACGGTGGTGGAGAAGGCCCGGCGGAGCGGCCACACCGTGCGGGAGGCGCCGGGCCCCAGTGCCGGCCATGGAGAGCGCCCCAGCACGGGTGCCACGGGTGCGGGGGCTGAGGGGGACCGCCCGCCGGGCGACCTCAGCTGGCCCAAGCGTGAGAGGTCGCCCAGCCGCAACCGGCCCAAGCGCGAGAGGTCGCCCAGCCGCAGTCTGGCGCGGGACCCAGCGTGGGCGCGGCGCGGCGACACCCCTCCCGGCCGCACGCGGCGTAAGACCGGGAAGCACGCTGGGCAGCTTCGCGCTCCTCGCGGCGGCTGGTACGAGCAGGAGAAAAAGCGGCGGCGTGCTGCCGCCGCGGAGGCTACCGCGGGCGGGGGTGGGATCCCAGCCTGGCGTGGCAAGGGCGCGGGCGACAAGGGCGGCAAGGGCGGCAAGGTCAAGGGCAAGCACTCCGGCAAGGCCGCCAAGGGCTCCAAGAGCGGCGGCAAGGGCGACAAGAGCGGCAAGGGCGGCCACTCCAAGGGCGACCAGGGCAGCCGCGGCCGGAGTGAGCGTGACTGGCCCAGCGCGGACGGTCGCGCGTCGAGGGGCGGCGATGGCGGCAGCCCCCGGGACCCCAGTGAGCGCGGCGGAGACCGCAGCGGAGACGAGAGCCGCGACCGCCAGGGGAACACGCCCTCCATCTAGGCGTGGAGCCCCCCCCGTACCCCGACGCCAGCGCCCGCGGCATCGCGGGCGCGGGCTGAAGGCGGCGGCCTGTGAGTGAGCCGGCCCTCCTCTCAGCCTACCGTGCGCAGGTGGCGCCTGCGATCCTTTGAGCCTACGGTACGCAGGTGGCGCCTGCGATCTTCTTTCTTTTAGCCTACGGTACGCA
>CAUYUJ010016072.1:767500-772500 GCA_963575745.1 Prorocentrum cordatum | reverse complement strand
CTGCCTCCCGAAGATCAGCCGGGCCGAGGCTCTCCGTGCAGGTATCTCGCTGAAGGATCTAGACGACTCGAGCGACTTCGTCTACCCCGCTATGAAAGTTATGCCGATGGGTTGGTCGTGGGCGTTCTGGTTTGTTCAAAGTCTTCACCTCGAAATTGCCTGGAGGTCTGGGGTCCCATCGGCAATGGTCGCGACTGGATCGTGGCCCCTGAGGCCCCAATCGAGGTCCCGTCTTCTGACAATATAAACGTGTTCGGCCTGGAGCCTGGCCCTGTTCTGGAAACCCGGAATCGCATCGTCGCTCAGTTCGAGGCCGAGGGGTTCACCATGCATGACATCCGAGGTGTCCTCCGACTGCGTCGTGTTGGGAGCTGATGTGGGTGGTGCCGAGCCCTGTACCTGTCGTAACCTCAAGAAGTTGTTAGTTTTACGTAAGGCGCTGTTCTGGCTTGCGTCCGGGCCCTATGTGAGTGGCCGCCAGCTTGAAGTTATTCTGGGGCATTACGTCGCCGCCTGTCTCCTCTGCCGTCCGGGGTTCTCCGTCATGCGAGCTGTGTATGAAGTTGTGAGATCATCATACGACACGCCCCTGGTGCTCTGGAGGAGTTGTCGCTACGAGTGTTGGTTGATGGCGGTCCTCTGTATTCACCTCCAGTCGCCTCTCTCTTTGCCGTGGGCTTGCGAGGTCGTGGCCACCGACGCCTCCCCGTCCGATATGGGTGTCACCGAGGCCACGGTTCCTCGGGACGTCGTGTCGCAGGCCGGAAGGTGGAGGGAGAGATGGAGGTACCGCCGTCTGGAGCCATCGGAGTGGGCGCCCCGTGCTAGAGCCCTCGATGGCTTGGATAAGATCACGTTGCCGCACACTGCTTGGGAAAACCCGTCCGAGCGAGGATGGAAACATGCTATTGGCTTCCCGGAGGTCCCTCCTGATATCCTCGACGCCCGCTTTCGTGTTGTGTATGCTGCACCTTTCAAGTTTTCGGAGCACATCGGTGTCAAGGAGGGTCGTGCAAGGGTGTGGGCCATGCGTCGTGACGCCAGGAATCCGAGTCGTCATTGTTCCAGCAGGCTGTACTTGTTAGACACTTTCTGGGTTGTGCTCGCTCTGGAGAGGGGGAGGGCCACTTCGCACGGCCTCCTCCAGATATGCCGGCGTGTCGCTGCTCTGTCCATCGCCAGTTGCATTTTGGCTTGATCCCGACGGATCCCATCAGAAAAGAATCCCGCGGATCCGCCCAGCAGGATCTGGGAGAGGCGCGAAGCCTGGCCGTCCCTCGGGCCACATGCTAAGCCCGCTCAGCGTGGCTGGAAGGACTTCGCCTTGCCCGTAGGACAGGCCCGCGTGCGCCTTGACGGTCAGGCCGGCCCGGCTCACCGTGCGCAAGAGGCCCGCAGGACGCCTCGAGGGGCCGCCGGTGCCGCTGCGGCGTCCGGCGGCCGCGCCAGTGCCGCTGCGGCGTCTGGCTGCTGCGCCCGGCCGAGGCAAGCGTCGCCCTCGGCTGCAGGCAGCCCTCGCGGCCAAGCGGACCTCTCCGGCGACGGCCACGAGCCTGTCGGCGTGCGAGCAGGCCGCCGTCGGGCCCGGGGCCAGGCTCTCCTACCAGAAGTACTACGACGCCTTCCTCGCGTTCGTGGGGGAGCCGGCCGAGGATCTCGACGAGCTCGAGGTGCAGGTGCTGTCGATGCTGGACACGTTCCTGGACGCGGGATGCACGAAGGCCGACGCCGACTTCCTCGTTGCGCCCGTCAAGGACGCGCTGCCGAAAGCGACTGGGCCCAGGACACTTCCCCGGGTCCAGAGGGCGCTCAAGGGATATGCAAAGAAGTCGCCGCCAAGGTCGAGAGCGCCGGTCCCCCTGGAGGTCGCCGCCGCGGCCATCTCGGGTCTCCTCTCGTTGGGGGAGCGGGACGCGGCACTCCAGGTGATGACGATGTTCAGCACGTTCATCCAGCCGGGCGCGCTGAGGAAGGTGCTCGTGAAGAACCTCCTCCGGCCCACGCGGGCCGGGGGCGCCATGGGGACGTGGTCGCTCCTCCTCGCGCCGACCGAAGGAGACCCCCTGGCGCCTCTGAGGGAGGGGGGAGCTCGGCCGAGGCCGCTGACCAAGACGGGCACGTCCGACGAGGCGGTGCCCCTCGACAACCCGCAGTGGCTGGGGCCGTTGCTCGCGCGACACGCCCACGGCCGCCAGAATCATTCCCCACTCTTCACCACGGAGGGCGGCGCCATGGCCGTGCTGTTCCGCAAGGTCACCGCGGTCCAGGGCCTCCAGGACGTGTGACGTGTGCGCATGTACCAACTGCGCCACGGCGGGGCGAGCGAGGACGTCTTGACTGCTAGCCAGACCCTGGCCGAGGTGAAGACGAGAGGCCACTGGAGCCAGGACAGCAGCGTCAAGCGCTACGCCAAGCCCGGCATGGTCGAACAGCTCCTTGCGGCGCTCTCGCCGGCTGCCAGGGCGCATGGAGAAGTTCAGCGGACGCGGCTCGAGGACCTGTTTGCCGGTCGGGCGCGCGCCTCGTGGCCAGTGCTGTAGCGGCCATCGAGCCGCGGGGCGAGTGCGGCCCTCGCGGTGGTCTCGCGCAGTACCCGAGAGTGACAAAGTTTGCGAATGAGATCGGAGTTGAGTTGATGGCGGGCACCCGCAGGATTTCAGCCGCCTGTGTTCGTGCGGGGTTGGCTATGCGATCGTACGAATATGCCGACTCCACCTTTGAAGACGCTGCCCACCCGGACGTTTGCTAGGGCTCGCTGGGCGCGGGCTCAAAATCGTCTGGGTTGGCCTTGTCTGCACGTCCTGGTCCCGTGCGAGGCGCAATCCTCGCCCGGGCGGGTGGCCAGGGCCGATCAAGTCTCGAGAGTACATACTGGGGCTGCCAGGGCTGCCTGGAAAAATTCAGAAAAGTAGAGCTGGGCAAATTCCAAGCCAATTGGGCCGCCAATCCGGTCTCCCGACTTGCTGCACTCGGCGTCCCCGTCATGATCGAGAAACCCCAGGGATCTATGCTGTGGCTTCACCCTGGGTTTGGGTCCTTGGAGCAGAAATACAACATTGCCGACTGGGACCACTGTGCTTTTGGATCTTGCTATCGAAAGAGAACCCGTTTGCTGTATGCCAATTGTGTGTTGGATCCCCTGGGCTCAGATAAGTGTCGGGACCATGGAATATGTTCTTACACTCAGCAGCCTCATACGGAAGTGGCGGGCAAAGATGTTGATGGCACATCCCACTCTTCGAAAGCGTCGGCATATCCAGTAGAGTTCTGTGATAAGGTCGCTCACCGACTCTGCCACCCGTAAATCGTGTTGCTTAAATTGCCGCCTCTGGGTATTTGTTCCTGTTGACTTTATGATTACCCTCCCTCCCCCCCCGGTTCATTTATGAAAATGGGTTTGGGCTAAGAGGCAGCTGCGTGAGCAGCGCTGGGCTTTGTTCGACAGTAAACAGCTGTTCAATTTTCCCGTATAACTGACTCTGCTGGCACTGGAAAGAGGGATACACTCATCATCAAACACGTGGCCCTGCGTGCTGGTTAGTGTGTTCTCGAGTGTCTCCATTCCGTTGCCATTTTTGGACTCGAATCCAGAAACTTGAAGCGGTTGTCCCTCCCTGCCCTCCCTCTCTCCTCTCCTCTGCTGGCAAGTGTTTCCCCTTGCTCACAGGGGCTTGGAGGCGGCTGCTTGCGAAGCGCTGGGCATTGTTCGACAGTACGCAGCTGTTTAACTTTCCGAAAGCGCGCCAATGGCTGGCCCTGAATGCACAAAGGGGGGGGGTGCTCGCACCCCCCCCCCTTCCCCTCCTTCAAAGGGGGAGTGAGGTTTTCGACCCCCCCCCCCTCCCCCCCTTGGCGCTGGAAAGGGGGCGGGGTTCGACCCCGCCCCCCCCCTTCCCCCTTTGCGCCGAACAGGGGGCTGGGGAGGGGGCCTCTCGGGTAGTGAGTAGGGAGTAAAGTGTTTTGAGTAGCGATTGGTGAGTAGTGCGTATTTGATAGTGAGTAGCGCGCAGTGAGTCGTGAGTGGTGAGTAATGAGTAGTGGGTAATGGGTGGTGGAAGTAGTGAGTAGCGCGTGGAGAATCGTGAATAACGAATAGAAAGTAGTGGGTAGTGAATAGCGGGAAGGAAGTAGTGAGTCAAGATTGTGAATAGCGAGTAGGGAGGAGTGAGTAGCGTGTAGAGAGTAATTCGTAGTGAGTAGCAAGCAGGGAGTAGGGATGACGGAGTAGACAGTAGAGAATAGCGAGGAGTGAATAGTGAGTAGTGAGGAGTGAGTAGTGCGCAGTGAGTAGAGAGTAGTGAGTAGTGAGTGGTGAGTAGCGAGTAGCGAGTTGGGAGTAGCGAGAAGGGAGTAGCGAGTAGTGAGTAGTGAGTAGCGAGTAGGGCGTTGTGAGTAGTGAGTAGTGAGGAGGGAGTAGTCAGGGGTCACTAGTGAGTAGAGGGTAAGGAATTGTGCGTAGCGAGCAGGGGGTAGCGAGTAGTGAGTAGTGAGTAGTGAGTTGCGAGTTGGGAGTAGTGAGTAGTGAGTTGGGAGTAGCGAGTAGGGAGTAGGTAGTAGCGACTAGTGAGTAGTGGGAGCGTACTGAGTAGTGATTAGTGAGTAGTGAATAGTGCGTATTGGGTTGCGAGTAGGGCGTAGGGAGTAGCGAGTATTGAGTGGTGAGTATACTTTGTAGCGAATAGTGGATAGCGGGTAGCGAGTAGTGGATAGTGCATAGTGAGTTGTGGGCAGTGAGTACTGAGTAGTGAAGTGTGGGTAGTGAATAATGGACAGTGGTTAGCGGGTAGGGAGTAGCGATTTGGGATTAGTGCTTAGTGGGGATAAATTGTGTTTAGTGAGTAGTGAGTATTGAGTAGTGAGTAGTTTGTAGTGAATAGTGACTTGTGGATTGTGAATAGAGAGTACTGAGTAGTGCGTCGTGGGTAGTGAGTCGTGGGTAGTGAGTAGTGAGTCGTGAGTTCTGAGTAGTGAGTAGTGAGAAGTGAGTAGCGAGTAGTGAG
>CAUYUJ010016072.1:637500-762500 GCA_963575745.1 Prorocentrum cordatum | reverse complement strand
GGAGACTGGGAGCACGAGGAGCTGGAGCAGCGGCGGGCGCACACTCGACGGCCCCGTCGCCTCCATCACCCCGTCGCCGACCAGGTTGGGCGCATACTCTATGCCTCGGCTGGCCTCCGCACTGGCTATTTTTTAACATGGCTGCGCCCCACCTTAGTCTGTTTCGTGGGCCACCGCACTTTCCACACGCACGCTGCGAAATCCGCGGCCCCAGAGGTCCCGACCACATTACCAGGGGTAGCGTTGCGCCCTGGATCTACGTTTGATGGTCTTGGTGTCTGATTACGGGCCCCGGAGGCCGAAGGCGAGGAGATTCGCCCAGACCGCAACAAAAACATCGTCGGAGATCTGGAGAGTCTGGCCAACGTAAGAAGCAGCGGGAGTCGCAGCAGAAAAAACCACCTCGGGGACGCCCCACCCTGGGTCAGCACAAAGCTGGGACGGCCAGGGCCCCCCCGTCGCCAACCCGGCCAGCCGTTAAGTGGGTCAGCGCGGGGCGCAGAAAAGAGGAATCGGCCCCGCGTGGTTCCCAACCCCTGGTCAGCCAGAGGGGGTTGGCTGACCCCCGTCAGCGCCAACCCGCGTTACAGCCGGGCTGCTGAAGTAAGGTACGATCAATTCGCTGGCCTAACGGATCGGAGGCGTGCTAAAATCTGCGGCAACTGGATCACAGAGTATATGTGTTATGTGTACTCTAGTTCGCGCGCGCGGGGCGGCCCCTGGGGGGCCCCGAACGAAAAATGCCCCGGCCGACTCCCGGCAAGGTCTCGACAAGGTCCGGTCAAGGATGCTGGAACTCCCAGCGGCGATTGTCGGCTCCCTCAAAATCGCCCCAGGAGCGACCCAAGAGATCCCAAGGGAGCTCCAAGAGGGCCCATGGGTCCGCATCAATAGGTGGCGGGCCTCACAGTGGCCCGAGCAGAATCCTAATATGCTTCAATATTGCCCCACGATGGTCCCAGACAAGCCCAAGAATGGCCCCTCAACAGGGTCTCCACACGCAGAACTTCACAAATTCCGCTGGAAAAAAAAATTTGTTCACCATTGCCTTTTCTATCCGAGACAGCACGAGATGCCCCCAATATAATCTCAAGACGACCCAGAAAGCTCCCAAGAGGGCCTCGATATGCCCCCAAGATGCGCCTCTGAGGCTCCCAGAAAGCCTAAGAGGCCTCCCAGGATGCCCCCAGGATGCCTCCGACGGGCCCCGTCGACCGAACAGTTCGCTCGAGGCCCCGGGGGGCCCCCAAAGGCCCCCCAGGAGGCCCAAGAGGCTCCAAGGGGTCTCAGAAACGTCCGGTGGCAGCAGCCCAAGAGGGCCCAAGAGACTCCCGAAACGTCCCCCAAATGCCCCAAGGGGCCACAAAAATGCCTCCCAGAGACCTCCACTAGGCCTCCCACGGGAAACATGACGCCTCCCCCCCCCCCAAAAAAAAAAAAAACATCTTTTCCAAGATCCAGTCGGTGCGCCGAGGGAGGTAGGGGGAGCAGCAAGGCCTCCTCCCCCTTCCCCTCCCCTTCTTCCCCCTCCTCCTCCAACTCCTCCTCCAGCTCCTCCAGCTCCTCCAGCTCCTCCAGCTCCTCCAACTCCTCCAACTCCTCCTCCTCCTCCTCCTCCTCCTCCTCCTCCTCCTCCTCCTCCTTCTCCTCTTCCTCCTCCTCCTCCTCCTCCTCCTCCTCCTCCTGTGATCCTGTGACCCTGTGGCGCAACTGTCCAGCTCCCTGAGGCTACGCAGCACGCTGACGACGACGACGACAAAAAAAGAAGGCGGCAGCGTTAGCCCGCCTCCTTGAACAGCTCGGCGGGGATGGGCCAGCTCCTCCCGAAAGACCTCCCATCGGACGGGGCCTTGCCCTTCCTGAGGTCCGAGAGGCTTTGCTGGGCCCCCTTGTTGCGCGGTGCTCCGTGGCACTGCGCCTGCAGGAGGCGGGACCTCTTGGTGCCAAAGGCAGCGCACCTCGAGCACCAGACGATCCCCCCACCCCCCATCCACAGCTTATGGGAGCTGTGGGCACTACGAGCTAACCTGGGGAGACCACTACACGGGGTCATACAGAGCCCAGTCCTGGAGTGAGACCGGTCTCCGCATCTCGGGCAGAAAAACCTTTGGAGTTTCTGCCCCGACCTGCGAACCTCGCGCCCATTGGGGTCCGCCACCAACTCCAACCGAGTCGGTCTCCTACGGCCCCCAACTTTACACTTAGCAACATCTGGAAAACCCCCCTCCGAGAGAGCAAACAGGATCGCCCCTTGGAAAATCCCTATCTGCCTTACCTGCTCAGAGAGGCTCACACTGAAAAAGGTGCTGCTCAGACTCTTAGGGCGCCCCCAGACTCTGGGAGTTTGGGGTTGCTCCGACTTTGTCTCTCGCTATCCGACTGTGTCTCCTCGCTCCTACCCCCTGCCTCCTTCTCCTGGTCCTCCTCCCTATTTCTCTTCCTACTCCCTCTTCGCCTGCTTTTCCAGGTCCTTTTCTTCCTCTTCCTCCTGTTCCTCCTCCTCCTCCTCCTCCTCAACCTCCTCCTCCTCCTCCTCCTGCTCCTCCTCCTCCTCCTCCTCCTCCTCCTCCTCCTCCTCCTCCCCCTCCCCCTCCTCTTCCTCCTCCTCTTCCTCCTCCTCCTCCTCCTCCTCCCCCTCCTCCTCCCCAAGAGGCCTCTAAGACGCCCAAGATGGCCTCCAAGACGGCCCTGAAGCGCCTCAAGAGGACCCCTCATCGGTTCAGAGAAGCCCCCAAGACGGCTTCCGACGGCGTCAGACCCGTCAGACGGGCCAGGAACGCTTCAAGACGGCCAAGGAGAGGCCCCCAAGACGCCCCCAAGGCCCCCAAGAGGCCTAAGGAAGCCCCCAAGAGGCTTCCGAGAGGCCCCCGGGAAGCCCCCAGGAGGCCCCACAAGAGTGCCCCAAGAGGCTCCCAAGAGGCCTCCTCCTCCTCCTCCTCCTCCTCCTCCTTTTCCTCCTCCCTCTCCTGATCCTCCCCCTCAGCCTCCCACAAGTGTTCCCCGAAGAGTTTCCGGAGCGGCTGGGGGAATCCATAATCAGATAGCTTGGCCAAGCTGGGGCCCAACGTTTGGCCACATAGGCGCTTCTCAAGAAGGCTGGGGGCGGTGGTGATTCGCCGTAGGCGTCTTGGATCCGCCGCCCCCTGTGCTTGCCACAGGGGTGGACGGCGTGCCAGACATTTTGCTGCTCTTCTGATTTTCAAACCCTTCCCAGTGGCCTTCGGCCCAGACGGCCTGCCCTCGGAAGGACCAGAAGGTGTGGCCACATCGCCACTAAGACGGCCCAAATGGCCCAAGATGGCCACCAAGATGCCTCCAAGACGGCTAGGATCGCTCCAAGAAAGCCCAAGACGGCCTCAATATGTTTCCAAGACGGCCCAAGATGCAACCGAGGCGTTCCAAGATGGCCCCAAGATGGCCCAGGACGGCCCCAAAGGCCCCCAAGAGGCTTCCAATGCAGTCCAGGAAGCCTCCAAGACAGGGCCCGAAGAGGCCAAGTCAGCTGATTTCCCGTGGGCTCTTCATGGATTCTGACGTTTTCGGCCTGCCGACGGCCCAATGCCGCCGAAGAGACCCCCAAGATGGCCCCAAGAGCGCCCAAGAGGCCTCCAAGACGGCCCCATGACGGCCTCCAGACGGTCCAAGAGGCCCCCAAGGCGCCTCCAGGACGGCCCACGAGAACTCCAAGGCGCCCACTCGTCATCGTGGTCGTCGTCATCATCGTCGTCGTCGTCGTTGTGGTCGTCAAACCTCTTCCAGTTTCCTAATCAAACCCCTCTCCCTCTCCCTCTCCCTCTCCCTCCCCCCTCCACCAACCCCCCCACCCCCCTCGACCCCCCCTCCACCACCCCCCTCCGCCCCCCCTCCACCTCCCCCTCCACTCCCCGTCCAACTCCCCCTCCACCTCCCCCTCCACCTCCCCCTCCACCCCTTCGGATGTCCCTTGGAACCTTTTTGGAAGCACCCAGGGGGCTCCAGAGGGCCCCAAGAGGGCTCCAAGACGCGCCCCGGAGACCACTGAGAGGTCTCATCCAGACGCGCTGATCGATGACACCTACTAGCGGTTTCTGAGGCCTCTCTTGGGCCCCTCTTGGGCCCGTCTTGGGGCTCTCTTAGGGCCTTCTTGGAGCCATCATATGGGCCAATCAGGGGCCCAAGAGGGCTCCAAGAGGGCCCCAAGAGGGCCCCAAGAGGGTTCAGGAGTTATGTACCAGCGGCCGCTGGGTTGGTACATCATTCCTGGAGCCCTCTTGGAGCCCTCTTGGGGCCCTCTGGGGCCCTCTTAGGGCCAACCCAGGCCCCAAGAGGGCTCCAAGAGGGCCCTCAAAAGGCCCCAAGAGGGCCTCAAGAGTTATGTACCAGCGGCCGCTGGGTTGGTACATAATTCCTGGGGCCTTCTTGGGGCCCTCTTAGGGCCAACTAGGGGCCCAAGAGGTTTCCAAGAGGGCCCTCAGAGGGCCCCAGGAAA
Source organism: Prorocentrum cordatum (assembly GCA_963575745.1). Taxonomy (NCBI): domain Eukaryota; class Dinophyceae; order Prorocentrales; family Prorocentraceae; genus Prorocentrum; species Prorocentrum cordatum. The sequence continues at coordinate 758,032 of CAUYUJ010016072.1, read as the reverse complement.
AAAAAAAAGAAGAAAAAGAAAATGAAAGAAAGAAAAAAAAAGAAGAAAAAGAAAAAACGAAAAAAAAAAAACCCAAGAAAAAAAGGGGCCCAAGGAATTACTGTAACCAAGCGCCGCTGGATTGGTACATAATTCCTGGGGCCTTCTTGGGCCCTCCTAGGGCCAACCAGGGGGCCCAAGAGGGCTCCAAGAGTGGCCTCAAGGGCCCAACAGGCCCCTAGGAGTATTTGTACCACCCAGTCCTTAGGGACCCCTTGGAGCCATCTTTATGGGCCGATGTCCCACGGGGACCCACACGGGTGTCCGAGTCACCAACGGGGGACACCGGGTAACTCCGATGTCCCACGGGCCGATGTCCCACGGGGACCACCGGGTAACTCCGATGTCCCACGGGGGACACCGGGTAACTCCGATGTCCCACGGGCCGATGTCCCACGGGGACCACCGGGTAACTCCGATGTCCCACGGGGGACACCGGGTAACTCCGATGCCCCACCGGGACCACCGGGTAACTCATGCCCAGACCCCCCCCCCGCAAAGTCGAGTTACCCGATGTCCCCCGGGGGCCACCGGGTAACTCCGATGTCCCACGGGCCGATGTCCCACGGGGACCACCGGGTAACTCCGATGTCCCACGGGGGACACCGGGTAACTCCGATGTCCCACGGGTCCGATGTCCCACGGGACCAACGGGTAACTCCGATGTCCCCACGGGCCGATGTCCCACGGGGGACCCGGGGTAACTCCGATGTCCCCGGGCCTATGTCCCCCCCCACGGGGACCACCTGGGGGTAAATCCGATGTCCCACGGGGGACACCGGGTACCTTCCGATGTCCCACGGGGGATACCGGTATCCCCATGTCCCACGGCCGATGTCCCACGGGGACCACCAGGTAATTCCGACGTCCCACGGGGGACCCCGGGTCACTCCGATGTCCCACGGGCCGATGTCCCCACGGGGACCCCCGGGTAACTCCGATGTCCCACGGGGGACCAACCGGGTAACTCCACTCCGAGGTCCCATGGGCCGATGGTCCCACGGGGACCACCGGTAACCCCCGATGTCCCCCGGGGAACACCGTGTAACTCCGATGTCCCAGCGGCCGATGTTCTAACGGGGACCACCGGGTACTCGCTGTCCACGGGGGACACCGGGTAACTCCGAGTCCCACGGGAGGCCACCGGGTAACCATGCCCAGACCCCCTTGCATGTCGATTTACCCCGATGTCCCACGGGGACCACCGGGTAACTCCGATGTCCCATGGGGGTCCACGGTTTTACTGAATAATGCCGAATGCGCCCCTTGCAAGGTCGACTTACTCGACGCCCCTCGGGGGACACCGGGTAAGTGGGGGATGTGGAGCGCACCCCCCGCTTACCCGATGTCCCCCAGGGGACACCGGGTAACTCATGCCCGACTCCCCCCCGTGCAAAGTCGAGTTACCCGATGCCCCCCCCCTCGCCACCGGGTAACCCGTGCCTAACACCCCCCCCTGCATGGTCGAGTTACCCGATGTCCCCTGGGGGACACCGGGTAAGTGGGGGGTGTGGAGCGCACCCCCCAGTTACCCGATGCTCCCAAGGGGGGGCGCCAAATAACTTATGCCCGTCGTCGTCGTCGTCGTCGTCGTCGTCGTCGTTGTCGCCGGTCGTCGGTCGCGGGCCGGAAAAATTTGAGGCTTCGGTCCGTTTCGGGGCCCCCCTGGGCCCCGAGGGCTCCAAACCCCTGGGGAAAAGCAGCAGCAAAACTTACCACTCCAGTTCGAGGCGTCGTCGTCGTCGTCGCCGTCGTCTGCGGGTCGAGAGCTCCAGGATGGGGCCGAAAGCTCCGGGTTGGGGTCGGGAGCTCCTGGACGGGGTCGAGAGCTCTGGGGTCGAAACAGTGGCCAGGAAATTTGGTCCAAGTATCGCTGCCTGGTCCTGCAGGGGCTGGGTAAGGGTGCGTTTACACCTCCTCGTCGTCGTCGTCGCCGAGGAGGAGGAGGAGGGCCCCAGGAGTTCTGTACCACCGGCCGCTGGGTTGGTACATAATTCCTGGGGCCTTCTTGGAGCCCTCTTGGCGCCCTCTTGGCGCCCTCTTGGCGCCCTCTTGGGGCCCTCTTGGGGCCCTCTTGGGGCCCTACAGGCCATCCAGGGTCCGAGAGGGCTCCGAAGGGCCCTTCAGAGGGTCCCAAGAGGTTCATGATCTGTAACCAGCGCCGCTGAGATTGGTTAATATTCCTGGGCCTCTTGGGGCCCTCTTGGCGCCCTTTTGGGGCCCTCTTGGGGCCCTTTTGGGGCCCTCTTGGGGCCCTCTTAGGGCCCTCTTGGAGCCCTCTCATGGGCCAACCAGGGGCCCAGGAGGGCTCCAAGAGGGCCCTCAGAGGGCCCCAAGAGGGCCCCAGGAGTGATGTACCAGCGGCCGCTGGGTTGTTGCACAACTCCTGGGGCCCTCTTGGGGCCCTCTCGGAGCCCTCTTGGGGCTCTCTTGGGGCCCTCTTAGGGCCCTCTCGGGGCAATCTTATGGACGGCGACGACAACGACAACGACGACGACGATGACGACGACGACGACGACGACAACGACGACGACGACGACCACGACGATGGTAGTGACGACGACGACCACGACGACGACGATGACAACGACGACCACGATGACGACGCGCCCGAAATCAGCCGACAAAGCGACCTAGTAGTTAAACCGACAAGGTGTCCTTCTTTTGGCGCAGCGGCTCCGAGACAGCCTGCAGGGCAGCCTCTTTTTGGCCGCATCGGCTCCGAGAAGCCTGCAGCTCGGCCCCCGGTGACATTTTTTCGGCCCACCCTTTCAAGGCCCCACGGCCGGCTCTTGGGTCGAGGAAGAAGAGGAGCAAAACCAGGAGAATCAGGAGCAGGAGGACGAGGAGGTTGAGCAGGGGGACAAGGACGAAATGAGAGGCCTTAAGCGGCTCCGAAAACCCTGCAGCTCAGCGCGGTCTGGTCTCGGAGCCGCGTCTGGCCTATCATTCCGTCCTTGACCCCTTGCTCAAACTCCTCGTCCTCCTGCTGCTCCTGCTCCTCTGGTTCCTGTTGATCACCTCCTCGACCTCCTGCCCCTCCTCCTCCTCGACCCAAAAGCTGGCCGTGGGGCTTTGAGATGGCGGCCCCACAAAACATCACCGGGCCTCGGGGTGATATGTTTTTCCTGGGGGGGGCAAGGGCGTCCGCAGACGAGCCCGCGCTGAGCTGCAGGCTTCTCGGAGCCGCTTCGGGCCTCTGATTTTGTCCTTTCCTCTTGCTCTTCCTCTTGGACTGTTTCCTCGCCCTTTGGGGCCCTTTTGGGGCCATCTTGAAGTCAGCTTGGGCCGTCTTGGGACCATCTTGTGGACATCTTGGGCCGTCGGATAGCCGAAAAAGAAAACGCGCCCAACTTATTCAACAATTGAAGGGAATAAATACAACCATTTGGGCATTTCGGGCTCTCCTGGAGGTCCTCTTGAAGACTTCCTAGACTGTCTAGGAGGCCCCTTGCATCCCCTTGGGGCCCTTGGGGCCCTCTGTGGCTGTCTTGGGACATCCTGGGGCTATGTCGAATCGTATCGTTGCCATCTTGGACGTTTTGGAGCCGTCTTGAAGGCCATCGTGGGCGCCTTGGAATTCTCGTGGGCCGCCTTGGAGGCGCCTTGGGGGCCTCTTGGACCGTCTGGAGGCCGTTATGGGGCCGTCTTGGAGGCCTCTTGGGCGCTCTTGGGGCCATCTTGGGGGTCTCTTCGGCGGCATTGGGCCGTCGGCAAGCCGAAAACGTCAAAATCCATCAAGAGCCCACGGGAAATCAGCTGTCTTGGCCTCTTCGGGCCTTCCTGCAGATCCCTTTGGAGGCTTCTTGGACTGCATTAAAAGCCTCTTGGGGGCCTTTGGGGCCGTCCTGGGCCATCTTGGGGCCATCTTGGACGCCTCGGTGGCATCTTGGGCCGTCTTGGAGACATATTGGAGCCGTCTTGGGCTCTCTTGGAGCGATCCTAGCCGCCTTGGAGGCATCTTGGTGACCATATTGGGCCGTTTGGGCCGTCTTGGTGGCGATGTGGGCCACACCTTCTGGTCCTTCCGAGGGGCAGGCGGTCTGGGCCGAAGGCCACTGGGAAGGGTTTGAAAATCAGAATCTCAGCAAAATGTCTGGCACGCCGTCCAACCCAGTGGCAAGCACAGGGGGCGGCGGATCCAAGACGCCTACGGCGAATCACCGCCGCCCCCAGCCTTTTTGAGAAGCGCCTATGTGGCCAAACGTTGGGCCCCAGCTTGGCCAAGCTATCTGATTATGTATTCCCCCAGCCGCTCCGGAAACTCTTCGGGGAACGCTTGGGGGAGGCTGAGGGGGAGGATCAGGAGAGGGAGGAAGAGGATGAGAAGGAGGAGGAGGAGAAGGAGGAGGAGGAGGAGGAAGCCTCTTGGGAGCCTCTTGGGGCACTCTTGTGGGGCCTCCTGGGGGCTTCCCGGGGGGCCTCTCGGAAGCCTCTTGGGGGCCTCCTTAGGCCTCTTGGGGGCCGTGGGGGCGTCTTGGGGGCCTCTCCTTGGCAGTCTTATATCGTTCCTAGCCCGTCTGACGGGTCTGACGCCGTCGGAAGCCGTCTTGGGGGCCTCTCTGAACCGATGTGGGGTCCTCTTGAGGCGCTTCAGGGCCGTCTTGGAGGCCATATTGGGCGTCTTAGAGGCCTCTTGGGGCCGTCTTTGGGGCCTCCTGGGCCGTCATGGGGCCATCTTGAAAGCCTCCTGGGCGCACGGGGGGCGAGGAGGAGGAGGAGGAGGAGGAGGAGGAGGTTGAGGAGGAGGAGGAGGAAAAGGAGGAATAGGAAGAAAAGGACTGGGAAAAGCAGGCGAAGAGGGAGTAGGAAGAGAAACAGGGAGGAGGACCAGGAGAAGGAGGCAGGGGGTATGAGCGAGGAGACACAGTCGGACAACGAGAGACAAAGTCGGAGCAACCCCCAACCCCCAGAGTCTGGGGGCGCCCCAGAATCTGAACAGCACTTTTTTCAGATCAAGAGGGCTCTAAGAGAGCTCAAAGAGGGCCCCCAGAAAAGCCCCCAAAGGGCCCAAGAGAGCCAAAAAGGCTTCCCACATTGTCTCACAAGGGCTCCAAGAGACTCCCCGAGGTGTAATCTCACCAGCCCTCTGGGCGTAGGCGGTCTAACGATGCATTTATCTTCCTTCCAAATCTTCTCTTCCCTTCTGGGAGGGGTACTCTCCCCTGTCCCCCCTCTGATGTTTTTGTTGGGAGGGGGCACGAAGACTTAGAGCGCCAAGATGGCTCAGGATGGCCTCAAGAGGGCCTCCGATGCTCCAATCTGGCCCAAGATACCCGAAGATGTCTCAAGATGGCTTCCAACATGCTCCAAGAGGCCCACATAACCCCTCCAAGACGGCCCCAAACGATCTCGGAGCCCCCTCAGGACCCCTCCCAAGCAGCCCAAATCCTTCAGAGATCCCAGAAACATCAATGAATTGTGCCTTCTGGCCTTTCCGTTTCCAATGGGCTTCTGAGGCCTCAAGATGGCCCAATAGAGTCCCAAGAGGGGCCCCAGAGGTCCCCCAGACGGCCCAAAGAAACCCAAGAGCGCCTTCCTCCTCCTCCTCCTCCTCCTCCTCCTCCTCCTCCTCCCTTCTCCCCCCCGCGGGCCCTAGGGATGGCCCGAAAATGCCCTCCAAAGCCACCCCCTTGCTCCCAGAGATCTCTGTTCATCCTGGTTGCCCGCTGCGTATCACTAAATGTGTCTCTTCGTCCCCTTTCCCGTCAGCTCTCATGGGCAGGTTTTCTGAGCGGGCGAGTGGGGATACGCCGAAGCGTCAAGCATTTAACGATTGTTGGCCTCCTGCTTCGCTACATCCTTACCTGCGCCCCTCCTCCAGACAACTCCCCATATGCATCATCTCTTGATGGGCTGGTGGGGTCATGCGAAGAGCAAGGATGTGCTTCTTCACCCCGAACGGCCCTTTTCACCGCCCTGGAGCCCCAGACGCCCGAAGCGGAAGACGAGCACCCGGCGTGATCTCTGCAAGTCGAGGTCCGGGGGGCGAGGGCGCGCCCGACGGCGGGCCTCCGCGACGCCGCCGACGTGGCCCGCGGGGGGCGCCGCGCCGCCCTCGGAGCGATCGCTGCCCCGTCGCCGCCCGCGCTCGGAGTGCCGATCCGCGAGGCTGCTTCGAGCGGCGTGACCACGCTGGGGGCTGGGGGGTGCCGGCGGCGGCCGCGGGCCCCAGGGAGCGGCGGCGGACCACCCCCGTGCAGCGCGCCTCCTGGTGCAGGATGGCGGCCGCCGCCTCGCTGGACATCGCCATGCCTCCCAAGCGGCGCGCGGCGCGCGGAGGCGCGCACGCTGCAGCATCACGAGCAACCCGCTGGGGCAACCGGCACCCGCGCCACCGGTTCGATCCTGGAGAGCTCGAGTTCGGGGACGGATCTCTGGAGTGTGCTGCTCTTCCTTTCGGGCCTCTGGGGGCCTCAGGGGCCTCAGACCTCGGGGGACCTCTGGAGAACCCCCTGTTTCGGAAGCCGGGCAAGGGCTGCTAAATCCGTGGCTGCTAAAATCGACCTCCGGGAAGTTGTCTTCGTCCTTCCGGGAAGAAGCCCGTTGACTGTTTCGCGTGCCACGCCTCATTCCGGGAAGTTGTTTTTTCCTTCCGGGAGGGCCGTTTTAGCAGCCACGGTTTTAGAAGCCCTCGCCCAGCTTTTGACTGTTCCCCCGCCGAGATCCGCACCTCGCCAGCAGACCCCGAACGGCGTGTGCGAGGACCCGGCGCAGCGCGGCACCACACAGCACGACGCGGCGCGGCCCCGGTAGGCTGCGCACGGCTCGCCCTCCCGAGCCGTGGGCCTGCGGCGCTGTCCTGGCCGCGCCACAGTCTGCGCCAGCATGCACGGGTTGCGCACGGCCGCCCTGCCGAATCAGGGCTTCCCCCGCTCTGTCCAGGCTGCGCCACGGGATGCTCGCGGCCTGCCCTCCTGAATCACGCTTGGCCACCCCCTGTCTCATGTTTCTGTTGCGCCGCAGGCTGCACACTGCGAGCGCTCCGAATCACGACTCGTCCCGCTCTGTCCCAGGTTGCGCCGCAGCTTGCGCCAAAGGCTGCGCATGGCACACCCTCCAAAACAAGGTTTGCCCCCCACTGTCCTAAATTGCGAGTTGCGCCACGGGTTGCGCACGGTACGCCCTCGTAAAGCACGGTTTGACCCAGTCTGTCCACTTCTCGGTCATTCGAGCAAGGCATATAACAATTTCGCTGCTAGGGGGAATTCGCACGCCCCCCTCTGAAAACAACAACCTCCTCCTCCACTTGTTTTTATTATCTTTCTCGTCCTGCTCCTGGTCCTACTCCTTGCACTCGCTGGCCTCGGGCTGGTGGTCGTCGTCGTCGTCCTCCTCCTCCTCCTCCTCCTCCTCACTTGCTCCCCCTCCCTCGCTCCCAGCCTCCTTCTCCTCCTCCTCCTCCTCTCGTCGCGTTCCTGCCCCTTCTCATTCCTCAAGCTGCTCAGGGCCCAAAGCGCACTTCTTCGAGCGGTTAGCAAACTTTGACGTCCTCACCCCTCCTTCGGCAGAGCTCAGCTGACGGAAGAACTCGTGGCCTGTGGCCGACAAACCGACCTTGTTGCCCCCTCCCCCTGGGAAGGGGAACCAAGCTTTTGATTCGATGCGCGGCATAGTGCAAAGGTGAGCTCGGGTGCACGAACCCACCTCGTGTCTGTGGCACCCCTCGGACCAGCCAAGAGAAATGAGGAGGGAGAAAGCACTTATGATCATACAAGCATGCAACGAGCACGGGAGGCGTGGGGAGAACGAGGGCAGCGATGGCCGTGGAGCTCTGACGAGCGGCATGTCGTCTTGTCCATGCAGGCGGCTGGCGGTCGCCGCCCCGCCCCCAGCCACGACCGCCCGGCGAAGGAGAGAGAAGGAATACACACCCTGCGAAATGCTTAGGAAATCATGGGTTAAGAAATTCATAGTCTCAGAAATGGAATAAAACCCAGAACTTCCATCAAAATCTTGGGATTTACATTGAAAAGTTAAGAATAATCGAGACTCTGGACGAAAACTTGGGTTTTCTTAAGCATCGCCTAGGGTGTAGAGAAGCAGGCGGGCAGCAGACGAGGACTGCGCATGCGGGAGGCAACAGCGCCACGCGTGTGACGAAGCAGGAGGCAGCGAGGGAGGAAGGAGAGATGCCTCCCCGCCGGCCCCCGTCCAGGCTTCCCGGCGAGCGGAGGCGATGGGGCGGGCGATGGGGCGGGGGGGGGAGCCAGCGCTTGCGGTAGCCTGTCTTCGCAGAGTGAGACCGACGGCTCGAGATCGATACGTTTGCTGATTGTTACAACACTCGAAAACCTCAGCCCTCGAGTGTCCCCTCTCCTCCTCCTCCTCCTCCTCCTCCTCCTCCTCCTCCTCCTCCTCCTCCTCCTCCTCCTCACTACTTCTGCCTTTCACGTCTCACCGCGCCACCTGCTGCAGTAAGTTTAGTAGTTAGCACTTCCCCACCTTATTTCGTCGGTCCAGACTATTCCATCGCGGGCGTTTGGCCTTCCCCACCTTCCTGTTTCTCATGACGATGCCAAATTTCTTACATGGTCATTCCTCCACCTCCTGATTACGGTTTGCACCGCCACTGCATGCTCTTCTAGCCCCCTATGTTTTCGGGTAACTATCTCGTTGTCTGCACTTTCCCGTATGCCACACAACTGCAGCTGCTACCGCTGCTGTTGCTGCTGCTGCATGTTCACATTTCTGTTTTTACCCTCCTCCTCCTCCTCCTCCTCCTCCTCCTCCTCCTCCTCCCATCCCTCGGGGACGCGCTAACCCGTGTCAGCACGAACTGGGGTGAGCTATGGCCATATCACGAATCCTGGCCAGCCACGAAACAGGAAGTAGCTCCCGAACCTCAGTCAGTCAGCCAGAAATATTCTGAGGGGACTGGCTAACCCACCCCTGTTACGTTCGCCCCGACTTGTTCCGTCCACTTTTCCTCCCGTCGGGGGGCACCCTTCAAGTCGGAGGAGGGCCAATTGACACAACAGCGGCTCTCTCACGCCTGGCCCAGCTCCGCAACAAATCGGTTCCAGGACATCCCCCGGTGCCATCCTGGCCCGTCTTCTCGTGGCGGGTCTGGCCGTTGCGACGAGACGCCCCCCACGAGGCCCCCGAAAAGCCGCAACACGCCATGGAGGGCTGCCGTGTCTGGACAGGCCCTCCTCCGAAATGTGCGGCGGATTGGGCTGCATCGGCACGGAGTCGTGTCACCGAATCGGATTGGCTCCGCCAGGATGTGCAACAACGCCAATCGGCCATGCAGGCATCGGGCCGCGTCTCATCGTCGGAATGCCGGCATCCAATCGAGCACGGCAAGAATCGACATCAAGTCGGGTCGGCCGGATCGAAACGGGCCCTGCCTCGTGTCGGGTGGGTTACCCCGCGAGGGGAAAGGCGTGGCGCCGTCCGCCTGTGCAGCTGGAGCTGGGCAGCAGGTCGGCTGACACCAGCGGCGCGACGCCCTGCAGGAAGGCGCTCTCCTCCCTGAACCAAGCGTCCTAGCGCGGGCGCCGAGAATCGAGGGTCGGGCTTACCGTCGAGAAGAAATACTGAGACCATGAAACTGCTTCCCATCGGGAACGCCCGTTGAGGAAGGAGGGTCCTTTCTGGCTCCCCCACAAGCGCTTGGGTGCACGAGGAGCGTTAGAGCGGTAACCATGGCACGACCTAAGGAACAGCGAGACCCTTCCGATCCCGAAAGAGATGATCCACCGACGGATCAATTCCACTCCATTCTCATTCGCAGCAAGCATGCGTTCCACCCGCGTCGTGACACATCACGGCGGAACGTTTTTGGTAACGTTTCGGCTTCTGGGGACCACCTCAACGACTCTGGACGACTCAGGTGGGGCCGTACAAACAACGACTCAGGACGAAAAGCCGATCCTGGGGAACGGGCCAAAACCTTAGGGGTGGTCCACGTTGCGAGCAAATCACGACGTTGGGTGTCTGGGTGCGAGGATCGAGGCTTCATAGCGTGCCTGGGTCTTTTGGGGCCTCCAGAGGCTCCCTCATCACCACGACTGGATTCGCCTCGAAAGTTCTGCCTGAACACACCCCGTGAGAGGTCCAGAGGATCGATCCTGAGGAAGAAGAGGGGGATGAGGGAGGAACCTCGCGCCCAACACTTTCGCCGAGTTCGGCCACTGTGGCCCGTTTCGCGCCATGGGGCCTGGGCCAGTCAGAAATCGGCTGGGATGAACAACTGGCCAGGATTGACCCTGGGAGGGGCACGGGGACCCGTCTTGTGCGGATTTTTCGCGTCGGGGGAGGAAGAGGAGGATCGGATCCAGGAATATTGTGTTTGGTCGTTCTTTCTGCTTCTGCGCCTTGGAGCCTCCAGAGACCTCCCGGCACCTCCCGAGGGCTCCAGAGACCTCCGCCCCCAATGGAGCGGTATTCCTTCTCCCGTCGCAGCTCCGCGTGTTCAGGTCTGGGCGTCGCGAAGAGAAATCATGACGAACGTGCTTGCCCTAGGAGTCCCCCCGGAGGCCCAAAGATGACCAGCCAGGGCCTCTATTGCGCCATGTTTTGCGTTTCTCAAGTGGTCCGACGGAGCCAACGCGCCTCTACAACAACAACCCCCGAAGAGAGGCATCCAGGGCTCCTAGAGCGTCGGTGGTGCTGCGTAAGCCAATGAATCATGACGGGCGTATTTGCCATGCGCCCGGAACCTCACGCAAGCATCCAACTCGAGAAATGCCGCAGAAGGGTGTCGGCGGCTCTGGTCAAGATTTCCCCGTCATCATCTCCTCTGTTCGCAACCGCAGCCCTCGATTCTGTCTTTCTGCGGCACTTCCCGAGGTGGATCGAGCCTTGACAGTTCCAATGCGTGCAACCGTTACACGATTGGAGGACGGTTTATGCTAAAAATTACAATCTCGCTTGAAACTTCAAGTTTCATGGACTGAATCTTCTAGTAGTGCTACAACTGCACGGAAAAAACGACGGCTCCTTTTCAAGACGGGGCCCTCCCGAGACACCTCCCTGAAGGTTCTGATCCTACCCTCTTGCTGTCTTGAAAGCAAGAAGGCTGGAGGGCGGATCCTTTTTCAAGACGGGGCTCTCGCTTGTATGGCAGGCTCATGGAGTGCTCGTCTTTCCAAATGGCGCTGCTCGTGGTGAAAACGAAGGCTTGCAGTGGCCCGTGTGGAGGTACCTAGGGAATTCGTTATGCATTCTGCGATTACTCTAGACCCCCTTCTCCTCCCCCCCTCCTCCTCTTCCTCCTTCTCCCCCTCCTTCCTCCCCTCCTCCCCCCTCCTCCTCCTCCTCCTCCTCCTCCTCCCCCCCCCTCACCTCTTCTCCTTCCTCCTCCCCCTCCTCCTCCTCCTCCTCCCCCTCCCCCTCCCCCTCCTCTCTCCTCCTCCTCCTTCTCCTCCTCCTCCTCCTCCTCCTCCTCTCCTCCTCCTCCTCCTCCTCCTCCCTCCCTCCTCCTCCTCCTCTCCTCCTCCTCCTCCTCCTCCTCCTCCTCCTCCTCCTCCTCCTCCTCCTCCTCCTCCTCCCCCCCCGTCCTTCTCCTCCCCAACTCAACTGAGGGCGCCCGGAATGAGGTGCCGTAGGCGTGGGCCAGCCTCCTGGGCCGGGGCAAGGGGCCCGCAGTGCACTGCTCCTCGAGCGGGGTGCCCGGCAGCGGGGCCGCCGCCCCGCGCGCGGGCCGCTGCTCCTCGAGGGACTGGGGCCTCTCAAGCGCGCGGCTGCGGGCCGCTCGGGCGCGCCGGGAGCGTCAGGGCCCCGCGGCAGCCCGCGGGAGAGCAAGAGGAAGACATGATGGGCCTGGTTCCCACCACCACCACCATAAGTTGGAAGGGGGAAGGAGGAGGACGAGGAGGAGGAGGACGAGGACGAAGAGGAGGAGGAGGAGGAGGAGGAGGAGGAGGACGAAGACATGCAGCATCAACGCAACAGTGGTGTGCACCCCGGCGATGAGGGGAGCCGAACTGTCGGGTCGGGCGAAAGGGGGGGATAGCAAAGGGGGGTTTGAGAATCAGCTCACGTAGCTGATTTTCCCGGCGCCTCCCGGCGCCGGAGGCGGCCACGTATCGAGGAATGGCCCCTCGGTGAGGCCGAAACCAGCTGCATGCAGGGGGGGGGTGGGACATTGGGCGCCCGAGTTATCCGGGGTAACTCGGGTCCGGGGTAACTCGGGTTTGGATTCCCGAAAAAGGAACCCGAGTTATCCCTGACCCGAGTTACCCCTGATGATTCGGGGCTCTGGGCGCCCGAGTTATCCGGGGTAACTCGGGTCCGGGGTAACTCGGGTTTGGATTCCCGAAAAAGAACCCGAGTTAGCCCTGACCCGAGTTACCCCTGATGATTCGGGGCTCTGGGCGCCCGAGTTATCCGGGGTAACTCGGGTCCGGGGTAACTCGGGTTTGGATTTCCCGAAAAAGGAACCCGAGTTAGCCCTGACCCGAGTTACCCCTGATGATTCGGGACATTGGGCGCCCGAGTTATCCGGGGTAACTCGGGTCCGGGGTAACTCGGGTTTGGATTTCCCGAAAAAGGAACCCGATTTAGCCCTGACCCGAGTTACCCTGATGATCGGGGCCGCCCGAGTTATCCGGGGTAACTCGGGTCCGGGGTAACTCGGGTTTGGATTCCCGAAAAGAACCCGAGTTATCCCTGACCCGAGTTACCCCTGATGATTCGGGGCTCTGGGCGCCCGAGTTATCCGGGGTAACTCGGGTCCGGGGTAACTCGGGTTTGGATTCCCGAAAAAGGAACCCGAGTTATCCCTGACCCGAGTTACCCCTGATGATTCGGGACATTGGGCGCCCGAGTTATCCGGGGTAACTCGGGTCCGGGGTAACTCGGGTTTGGATTTCCGAAAAAGGAACCCGAGTTAGCCCTGACCCGAGTTGCCCCTGATGATTCGGGACATTGGGCGCCCGAGTTATCCGGGGTAACTCGGGTCCGGGGTAACTCGGGTTTGGATTTCCGAAAAAGGAACCCGAGTTAGCCCTGACCCGAATTACCCCTGATGATTCGGGACATTGGGCGCCCGAGTTATCCGGGGTAACTCGGGTCCGGGGTAACTCGGGTTTGGATTCCCGGAAAAGGAACCCGAGTTATCCCCGACCCGAGTTACCCCTGATGATTCGGGGCTCTGGGCGCCCGAAATATCTGGGGTAACTCGGGTCCGGGGTAACTCGGGTTTGGATTCCCGAAAAAGGAACCCGAGTTATCCCTGACCCGAGTTGCCCCTGACGATTCGGGGCTCTGGGCGCCCGAGTTATCTGGGGTAACTCGGGTCCGGGGTAACTCGGGTTTGGATTCCCGAAAAAGGAACCCGAGTTATCCCTGACCCGAGTTGCCCCTGACGATTCGGGGCTCTGGGCGCCCGAGTTATCCGGGGCAACTCGGGTCCGGGGTAACTCGGGTTTGGATTCCCGAAAAAGGAACCCGAGTTAGCCCTGACCCGAGTTGCCCCTGATGATTCGGGGCTCTGAGGACAGGCTCACGGAGCAGTGACCTGGAATCGACGATGCATCGCCGACAGATCGGTGACAGGCCCCCGATGGGGAACCCCCACGCTCCTGGGCGATCCGCGAGGAGTGGGCGATTGGGGGCCGATGCCTGCCCCCCCGAGCCAGTCCTCCCCCCTCCTGTCGGCGCTTCTGATGTGACCCCGTGCCGCTTGCTTGCCCCCGCCCAGCGCCACCCTGATGGGTACCCAGCAGACGGGGGACCCTGGCCGGTGCTGGAAAACGTGGCGCTCTCCTGCCACCTTCCCGCGCTATCCCTGGCGGGAAGTTGGCGCTCATCTTGAAGCGGCTACCAGACGCTGGGGCCGAGGATAGGTTCACGCCAACACAGTTCGGCTTCCGCCGGCGGCGTGGGACATCAGACGCACTACATGCTGTACGTCGTTACATCGAGTTGGCATTTGCAGACAAGCATGGGGGCGTAGCCTTCGTCGCGCTGGATTTGAAAAAGGCTTTCGACTCGATCAACGTGACCGCGCTTTTGGAGGCGCCGCGAAACTTCGGGGTCCCGGGCCGCATCCTGAACATCATTGGCAGCATTTACGGCGGCAGAACATTCCGCGTTGCAGATGGACGGCAACGATCTACAGAGAGACACCAATATTCTGGAATCTCGCAGGGATGCCCATTGTTCCCATTCTTGTTCGTGATGGCAATGACGATGGTTATCTGGGACAATGCGCGCCACGCAGAGGCTGGAGTGCGACAAGCTTTGACGGGCGAGTCTTTGACTATACTTTTGTATGCGGGTGTCACTTTGTTGGTGGGCCGCAACCAAGATCAACTTCAAGCCCTGCTGGCAGTCGCTCGCGCAGGAGCACGGGTGGGTATGGAGCTACACTGGAACAAATTTCAACTTATGCCGGCTCGCTGCGACATCAACCTCTGCACGCCTAGTGGTGATCAAATCCAACCACGAGATTCGATGGTATATCTTGGAGACACGCTGTCTAGCTCTGGGCAACTATCTGGAGAATTGTTTAGAATATTGGGAGCTGCTTGGGGTGAGTTCTGTAAATATGCGCGCGCCTGGAAGCATTCGTCAATTAGTGTTGCTCGAAAGCTTCAAGTTTTTTCAAGCATTAGTGACAAGTAAAGTTATGTACTCGCTGAATTCGGCGTGGCTCAACAAATCAGAACGCAGAAGATTAGATGGCTTCCAAGCGAGGTGCCCACGTCGCATGTTGCACATTCCCACGCGTACTTGTCAAGCAATTCCAACGAGCAGGTGCTGTTGCAATCAGGCCAACCGCCCTACACAGTGCAGCTGGTAAGGTCTCAACTGTTGTGGTTTGGCAACATATGCAGGGCGACATATTCAGACTTTTTGCGGCGCCTCACCATCCAACCAAGAAGCGCGCGACCAGCCACAGACGCGTGCGGTCGCGCAAGCGGCCCGCCCAGAAATGAATGGGCCAAGTGTTTATACAAAACCGTCGCTCCGCACTTCACGTCTGAACCAGCAATAATGCAATGTGTCAGCGAATCAGCAGCGTGGCATCACTTTGTCATTGATTTTGTGTCTCTCCCTCCCACTTCGCTCCCTCTTCCTCCTCCTCCTCCTCCTCCTCCTCCTCCTCCTCCTCCTCCTCCTCCTCCTCCCCCCCTCCTCCCCTTCCCCCTGCAACGCAAGAGGTAAATTTGAGAGTAGGCGTGCCGCCTTCCCCGCAACGCGGTGAGAAGAGGCTGGCAGTTTTCACCTTCGCCCACGCGCTCCAGCGAATGGCTTGTCTGTCTGACTGTCCGTCTGTCTGTCTGTCTGTCTGTCGCTTTCCTGCACCTCCCTGCGCCCTGCCGAAGCACGTGTTACTGCGCACCCGTCTCGGTGGCGCTGACCGCCGTTTCCTCGCCCCCGCCCAGTCGTCTGCGGTGTCGGCGCCGCTGCCGCTCAGCGAGTCGATGCAGCTCTGCACAAGCGCGGGAAGCGCGGCCACCTCTTCGGGGAGGGCAGCAGGCGGGAGTTGAGGAGGAAGAGGAGGAGGAGGGGGAGGGAGGGAGGAGGGAGAACAGAGGAGGGATTGGGATGGGAGCCCAGATTCAATTTGTTCAACACTTTTAAGCCTCCAAAAGTCCTCACGGGCCCGGGGGACCGTAACAACAACGACTCGGGCTGAAAAGCTGGCCCTCGGGAAGGGGTCAAGGCCCCCCATGGAGGGGTCCACGTTGGCAGCACATCGCGACGTCGGAGTTCTGGGGAAAGAGGACGAGGGGGTTGAACGGGGGGTCTGGCCCTGGAGTCGGCGACGCACCGCCGACAAGACCCTCGATGGCGAAACTGCACGCTCCGCGGCGAGGTGGGGGACCCATGCCCCGATTGGCGATGAAAGGGCAGTTGGGGGTCGATGTCCCTCCCCTTGGCCATTCCCCTCCTGTCGTCCGTCCTCCCTGAAAGGAGCGAGAGGGACAGCGCAGAGGGAATACCGGAGATTATGGAGAGGGCCGAAGGGGGAGGAGGGGGAGGGGGGGATGGCGGAAGCTAATAGATATATATATATATATAGAGAGAGAGAGGAGGGGGGAGGGAGAGGGGGATGGGGGCACGCAAGGTGTGCTCGCACCATACCTGACATCTTACCACGCCGACCAATCGCGTCCCATTGCGGTGTTTGTTTTCTATTCGCCCACGGGTGTCGCAGCAGACCTGGAACCAACAACAAAAGCATCATCGTGTCATGCACATTCAGAAAAGGAGAGCCGACACATTGCAGGAAGTGGCGGGTGAGCAGGAGAAGGACAGGAGGAACAGGAGGAGGAGGCGGGAGGCGGAGGAGGACGAGGAGCGGGAGGAGCGGGGCGACAACGGCGAGGAAAGACTCGCATCCAGAAATTTGAACCGAACTGGGGCGAGACCGCCGTTCTGAACAACGGGAACAGAACGCCAATCGAAAATGAATTCCGCGCTGCAACCCGAACACGGTTTAGATACGCCGAGAACATTCCGAATGAACACCAGATTCGGCCTTGTCTTTCACTCCAGCCCGAGCTTGAGAGGATGCGGGATCGCAACCTTGGCAGCGGCGGTGCGAAGGAACATCGCAGCAGCCTGACACCAGAAAACCCTTGGCTTGCTGACTTCGTGAACTAGTGGGGGAAACAGCAGAGAAAGCAGAACAACGGGTGGCGTGTGGGTGGGCTGCTCGAGCGGCTGGGTTTGATCCCATATTTGCGGATCAACAAAACTCAGGCCAACCCGATCCACGATCTCTAAGGCTTTGTTGAAGGGAAATTGGGACACACAAATAAATACACACAAATAACTAGATTCCCCATATTTTCCCATATTTTCTGGATTTTTGTCTTCCCTCCCACTTCCCATATTTTCCCATATTTTCTGGGAATCGACGACTAATCGTGTCTGTGTTTCTTTTTCCCCTCTTGATTTGTCTTTTACTCCATCACAAGCTTGAGAGGGCGCGGGGCCACAGCCTTGGCAATGGCGGCGCGATGGAACAGCACAACAATATGACGCCAACTCTTGGCCGCATCCACGGCCAATTACAGAAGTGTACTGGTACAACCGTCAGTTTTTACACACATCCCACAAGCGAGCCAGGCGGCGGTCACGGTAGGCGTCAAACAAAGATTTTGCGAGCGATCGGCAAAAGGACTTTGGGTTACGGCTGGGTTACAGACGTCCCCAGGAGATCCCTTCGAGGACATGGTGTCTGCAATTGGCACGTTCACGCGGCCCTTTTTTTTCCGTTGCGCTTTCGCCCAAGAGAATGGCTGGAGCCGTAACAGGAATAACCCTCTAGAGACTGCTGTTCAACGAACGCCACAAAAGTGCCACAACAGTCTCCGAAAAATGTCTGGTGCTACTCGTGCGTTTCTCTGTATTTGTTTGCGAAACGTGATTACCGAACCCCCCAAGGCTTTCGACATCGCGTCTGCCCTGGTTCCCAAAACCTCCACGGTTGTCGCTTAAGTGTCGGCCCTGGTTTCCGAAGCCCCCCACGGTTTTCGAACAAGTGTCTGCCCTGATGTCTAAAATCTTCATGGTTTTCGCAAAAGTGTCGGCCCTGGTTTCCGAAGCACCCGAAACCCGCGAAAACAAACAACGAATAACAAGGGGGGAACAACGCGGCACGGGGAAAACGTTCGCATTCGGGGGAAGGCTCGGCCCGGAAAAAAAGTGGGGGGCGGGAGGGGCAAAAGGGGGAGAATCGCATTTTAAATGTTTCGAACCTCCGCGACACCGACCCAGGCCGCCACGAGCGAAAACAATCGCCGTCAGTGCAGCGCGCGCGTTGCACTGCAGGCACCTGGCGACCGGCGCACTCCCGCCTTCCATCCTTCCTCCCTCCTCCTCCGTCCCTCCTGTGTCCGCCTTTCCCCCGCTCATCCTCCCCCCCCCTCCATCCTGGCTCCTCCGCCTCCTATCTGACTCCTACAGCCCCCCTCCTGCCACTTCGCGTTTCCCTGTCTCTTGTCCCCTACCCTACCCCCTCTCGCGTCGGAAAAAACAAATGCGCCGCGCCGCCATGCCGAGGCCGAGGCGCCGCCCGACGCTTCCACTTCATCCAGCTCTTCTTCCCTCCCCGCCTTCCACCCTTACCAACATCTCAGCCAATTCCTCTTCACCCTCCACCACCCCCGCCAATTCCTCTTTACCCGCCCCGCTCTGACCTCCACCGAAACAAGTATCCACCGCTGTGCCGTCGGGCGAAAACGAAAAGCATGCCCGCCCAAGCAAAGGCCTGCCAAGCCTGCCGCCCCCCTCCAAGACGGCCAAAGAGGGCGAATTTTACTTGTTGTTTCGAGCCCTCCGCCCGAAGCTGACCCCCCAGGGGCTGCCAACGCGCCCCCCCCCCCCCCCCCCCACGAAGCCTCCAGGGTGCCCCAGAGAGCCCACCCCAAACGGCCACCAAAAGGCCCCAGTGGCCTCAACCTCACCTCACGCGCATCCAAGGCGGCCTAAGGTTGCCCCCAATTGCCCCAAGACTGCGCCGAAATGCCCTCGCCGCCGCCCCGCGAGACAGCCCACTAGCGGTGACCCTTCCCCACTCATCGCTGGATCTGGCGATGGTGATTGCACCCTTCGGGCGGGGGGTTCGCCGCGTGCTTCAACTAAGCGGCGGCGCCCCCCCCGTCGCGATGGCTCAAGATGGCTCGCGATGGCTCAAGATGGCCAGCAGTGCCTTGCAAGGGTGATTCATGGCAAGCGCGCACCAAGATAACCCAACGCGGCCCAGGCTGGACCCGAAACGGCCCGCAGACAGCTCGCGAGAGCCTCAAGGCGGCCTTAGAATTAAGCCCGGCGCGAGGGGCCCGATATTGCCCGGAAGAGAACCAGAGTGCGGCACTGAAAGCGCCGAACGGCCCAACTGGAGACAGCCCAGGGGCGGGCCAAGACGCTGCGAGGCACCCCCGAGACGCCCTTGGACGGCCCCGCGAGGCCGCCACGAGGCACGCAGGGGATGCCCCGCGCAGGACGAGCCAGGGCAGGGCCCGGGCGGCCGAGACCGGTCCGGCCTCTTGCGTCCCCAGCCCAGCAGCGCCCGGCAGCTCCGCGGCAGGACCACCCGCAGCGGGCGTCCGAGCGCAGGCCTCGCCCGCAGCAGAGCGGACAGCAGCTTCGAGGCTCGGCGCGGCCTCGTGCCCGGCGCGAACTCGTTGTTCAGGTGCCGGAGCAGCGCGTCGCCCCGCTCCACGGCCGACCAGCTCGGCAGCGTCTCCAGACCCAACCAGGCACAGAGGCCACTCAAGTACCGGAGATAGCTCCGCCGCGTCGTGGGCCTCACGGCCCCCAGCTCCAGGCCCGAAACACTCGAGCCCTGGGGGCGGCGCCAAGGCAGGGCCGCGGCCGTCGAGCACGAGGGGGCTCGTGCTCTCCTCGCGCTTGGGCGGGCTGGCGAGCCGCGGCGGAGCCCAGCGCAGCGGCTGCGCGTCGGCGCCCGCGGCGCAGGCGGCAGCGGTGCCGGCGGCTCCCGCGGCGGCGGGAGGTCCTGGCAGCTGCGAGGCGCCAGGGGCCGGTGGCGCCCCATGGCCCCGCAAACAGCGAGGCTCGAACCGGCTAGATGGGGCGTCGGCGGGATTCGGTTCGGAGGGGATCCATCTGACTGGTACTCGACAAGGTGGAGCAAATTCTGAGGCCGCGAGGTGACGCAACTGAACAAGGATGGCGAAATCGGAGACACGACCTTGCCAAATTACAGCTGACGCACATGCTGTGTAACAGAAAGAGCAGCCGCCGCCCGCGATGGGCGACGCGCCGCGCCTGCCTCCGCATCGCCCACGGCAGCGCCTCGCCCCCCAGGGTCCTGGATCGGCGCCCGGCGCCGCCAGTGACGGGGGGCCACGGCGTTCCAGACTGGCGCCCAGCAGAAGTCCGCGGGCGCGTCGGGGAAGGGCGAGTCCGCCGCGGCGCCCGAGGAGCGCGCGCGCCCGCGAGCCCTCCGCCGCCAGCCCCTGCCCCTTGAATCGCCGGCGCTCTCTCGCGCGCTCGATGTCAGAAGGCGCGGGCGGGCGGGCGGGGCGCTCGACTGCGCCGAGACCCGTCGGGGGCGCGTCCACGGCGATCGCGCCGGGCGCCCAGTTCCCTCGCAGGTCAGCCCACGCCAGCGCCAGCAGCGAGCGCGACCGCCGCAGCTCCCTGCGCGCCCAAGGCCAAAGGCGCACGCGGCGGGAATATACCACATGCCGGCGAACACGTAGGCGGCGCCCAGCAGGCTCAGGACCTCGCGGCGAAGCAGCAGCGCGTGCGCGAGGTGGCCGATCGGCCGTTCCAGCTCGGCCCCCGCCAGGAAGGGATGCGCCAGCATGAAGTCCGGGCGCGGGGCGAGTCGCCAGAACCGCTCGGGCGCGATGTGCATCGCACCCTTCAAGCCGTCGGTGCAGACCCCCAGGAGGCCCGCGTCGACTGGCGGTCCCGAGACGTCGTGAGTGCCGAAACCCCGACCCCTCAGCTGCCTCTCCATCGAGCCGCCGTCGGCCATGACGGACTCCTTTTCGACCCCCAGGGCGGCAAAGTCGTCGATGCGCAGCAGCGCGGCTGGCTCGCGCCCAGCGACCGAAGGCGCGCGGCGCCCGTTGCAAGCCCAGCGTCGGGGCCCGCAGGGCCCCGACCTCAGAAGCCCCGCGTTGGCCGCCTGTGCGAGCGCGACCGCCCAGCTCCAGCCCATCGGGGCCACGCGCGCTTGGAAGTGCACCTGCTCGGCGGAGGACGGGAACGACAAGCGAGGCCGCGACGGCAGCGGGCGCCCAGGCGTAGCGGGCGTCGCGAAATCGCAGAGCAGGTCAACGGCCAGCAGGAACTGGTAGCAGCAAGTCTCGACGCCCCCCTCGGACACCCACAACTGCTGGCAAGCTGGCAACTTGAGGTCCCCCAACGCCTCGGGCGAGGCCAGACCGACTCCATCGAGCGGTGGAGACTGGGCGTCGGTCGTGCGCGGATTGAAGATGAGGCGCAGCGAGCCGCCATTCTTGCGGACGAAGAAGACCACCGCAAAATAACGAATCTCGGACGCCAGTTCGACGACTCTAGATCCACATGCACCGGTCAAAAACTCGGCGAATTTGCTGGGGGGCCTCGCCAGGATGGGATCCCACCGCGAGCCCAGACATGTCCACGCCCGCAGCAGGCTCCCGCGCGCGCCGCAGACAGCCGAATGGAGTGGCCGCTGGCCCCCAGCAACTTCTGGTAGTGGTCGGGTGGGCAACCCGATGGCCTGGTTGCCGACCGCCGGCACGGCAAGCCTGCAGCGCTGGTAGTTCACGAAATCTCCGGCGACCACGCCGCTGAAAGCGCGGCCAGAACCGCTACCCCGAAGCGCAGACCACGCTCCCGAAGTGGCGAGGTCGTCGGGCGGCGGCGGCACGGAGAAGCACGCCCGGGCCAGGCTGGCCACAGACTGGCGCTGGATCGCGCCAGACATCACTTTGGGGCCCCACTCCTCGCCGCGACTTCCCAGGGCATTGCGTTGAGCGTCGCGGCGCCGTCCTGCAGCCACGCCTCTGCAGCTCGGCGGCGAGCGCGCCGCCGCTCCGCGCAGCTCGACGCCCCAGCCCTGCCTGCGAGAAACCCTCCAGGAGGACAGACAGCACCACCTCGAGCGGTCGGCATCTGTTCTCCAGCTCGAAAGAAGGCGCAGCTCACGCGGGCGCCTCCCGACAGAACGACGCCGCGGCCCCCGCGACAGGCGCTGGCCTCCAGCACAGCCTGCGGCGCCCGCTCGCCCAGGCGCGCTGCACCTGGCGTCTCCGCGAACGTCCATTCGCCCTCGTCGAGGCCGCCGTCGTCGCCGTGCGACAAAGCAGGCGGGGGGCCAGGCGGAGGCGGCAGCGCCGGCTGGATCTGCAGGCCCAGGTCGAGACGCTCGGCGGCCGCCAGCTCCTCCCCCTCAGCCTGCAAGCGCAGCCTCTCCTCCTTGGACAGCGAGCCCTGCGTGGAACCGCGGAAGGGGTGCGTGGGCCCGCGGCTCCAGCCAAAGGAGGGGGGCCGCCCCACGGGCCCAGCTGCACCAAGTTTTCTACGCCCTCTTCGAGTTCCTCGAAGTACATGTCACGGTCGGGCGTCGCGACGACCCAGGAACTCCCCTGGACGTGGGCACAGCGAAACCTCGCATGCCACGCGAGCTCGTGAGGGTCCACGTCATAGGAAACGAACACCCGTTGGTCCTGACGCACGTGGTTTGCCATCGCTTACACCTATCGACACAGAACCCTTGACAGCCAGATCGAGCCTGTCGCGGACGCGGCGGCGAAACCCAGCACGAAGGCCAACACAACCGCCAGCACCAGCACGAGGCCAGGGCAACCCGAGTACTCAGGCACAGGACAAGGGGCAGGCACCGTGAGGTTGGCGGGCCCGCAGCGCTGGACCTGACCCTCCAGCAGCCTGAGGAGCTCGCGGTCCACAGAGAAGCCCTTTCCGAGGTCCACCTGGCACGTGCAGCGTTGACCGTACCACGAGGCTCCCAAGTGTGCCAATCCGCCAGCAGCCCAATCCGCCGGCAGCCCCTGCGGCAACTCTCGCCCACTCCATCGAAGGGTGAACTACCGGCTCGAGCGGTTGGATTTGATCCCAGGTTTGCGGATCAGCAAAACTCAGGCCAACCCGATCCACGATCTCTATACAATATATGATCTCATTCAGGATCGAATTCCGGAATGGGCAGGACATGTTCAGGACATGGTTAGGGGAGAGAGAAAAATGGATTCATATCGTGTAATTGCGGGAGGGGTTCAAAGCCACACCAACATCTCCCGGGCGTTTTCAGACAACGCGAGATCTCTCCCGAGAGCTTCCAGCAGAAAAGCTGGTCTGCCTCCAGAGGAGAAAAGAAGGGGATCACCCAGCGAACGCGGAAGCCCTCCCTCCCCCTCTCCGCTCGGCTCTTCCTCCCGTCCTCTTCCATACCCTTGCTCCCCTGCCCCTCCCGCTCGCCTCGTTCTCCTCCTTCTCTTTCTCGTCGCCCCACTGCCGCTCTCTCTCTCTCTCTCTCTCTCTCCGCTCTCTTTCTCCCTCTTCTGAAGCTGCGGCGACTCATTCCTCGTACCTCCCTCACCCTGCTTCCGAACTCCCCTTCCGCCTTCCAACCTCTCCCTTTTCACTGCTCGGGCCTAACAGGTCCATGGAGCGCAAGTGTGCACGCATGCAGCATGCACCATTCGTGAACTCCTGCCCAGCCCACCCTCGTGCTACTCGATCGTCGAGCTTCGACTCTCAGACCCGCGCAAGTGCCCAGAAACGTCAAACACCTCGATTTTCGAGCCTCAAGCCACGATCCCCGAACTTCCAGCCTCGATGCTCGATCCTCGGAACGTTCGATCCTCGGCCCTCCGTCCTCGATCCTCGAGCCCGCATCCTCGGAACGTTCGATCCTCGGCCCTCGCTGCTCGATCCTCGGACCCTTCGATCCGCGCTCCTCGGCCCCTGGGGGCGCGGTGGGCCCGCCGCAGAGGCCGCCGCCGCCGCGGGGGCGGCGCCGCCCGAGGTGGCCAGGGCCGCGGGGCGCTCCAGGGCCCTGGCGAGCAGCGCGGCCACCTGGGCCTGCCGGCGGCACGGGGGGCGGGGCGGAGACGGGCGCCCGAGCCTCCCAGGAAGGCCTTCCAAAGGCCTTCGCGCAGAGCAGCCTCGCGGAAGGGCCCCAATCTCCGCCGGCGCCTCGGCGACAGCGCCGGCCTCGAGAGGCAGTCTCGGCCATTCACGCGTTGCGTAGTGGGGGGGGGGCAGGAGGAGGAGGAGGAGGAGGAGGAGGAGGAGGAGGAGGAGGAGGAGGAGGAGGAGGAGGAGGAGGGGAGGAGGAGGAGGAGGGGGGGGGGGCAGGGCAGGGACCTCCCAAAAGAGGCCGCCCAGGCGGGGCCAAGGCAAGCCGGCTCGGAGGATCGTGCCGCATCGCCGATGCGGCCGTCCCGTGCGTCGACTGCCGTCGGGGTGGAGAACGCCGCGGTGCAGAGCGCGCCGCGCCGCCGACGCATCGGGGGTGCACTGCGCGCCGATGCGTCGTGGGGGGCAACCCGTTCCTCCTCCTCCTCCCTCCTCCTCCTCCTCCTCCTCCTCTCCTCCTACTCCTCCCCCTCCTCCTACTCCTCCGCCTCCTCCTCCTCCTCCCCCTCCTCCTCCTCCTCCTCCTCCTCCTCCCCCTCCTCCTCCTCCTCCAGACGACGCTCTATCAGCGAAGGAGGCGGCAGGCCGATGCCAGCCTCGACGCTGCTCGCGGAGGAGCTGGGTACAGGGGCCCCAGAACACACAAAGAAATACACACAAATAAAGATTTTCCCCATATTTTCTCATATTTTCTGGGTTTTTGTCGTCCCCCCCAATTCCCATATTTTCGCATATTTTCCTGGGGATCGACGATTAATTGTGTCTGTGTGTTTTTTCCCCTCCTGACTGGGAGGAGGAGGAGGAGGCGGCGAGACGCCAGCGACAAGCTGTCCGTCTTCGTTCTCGCTTGCCTGTTTGCCTGCTTGTTGGCTTGATGCGTTGTTCGAGCTGGTCCCCGGCGCGGGCCCGAGCTGGCCACGGGGGTGGGCGGTGACACGGCACCAGCACGGCGGTCTGGGCAGGCCGGGCGGTCCACGAGCCCCCCTGGACGGCGGAGCTCGAGCTCCCGCCGCAGTGAGGCGCCCCCACCACGCCGACCCCTGGGCAGGAAGGGGGGGAGGGAAGAGGGAGGATGCTGTCGTCGTGCTACCATCAGGAACGCCAAATCAGGAACGGGGGGGGCTTTTCTGGCCACGGCGAGCCTCGGCCACGAATAGGTTTCCCGACCTAGACGCAAGGAACGACCCGAACGTCAGAGCCCCCCCTTCCAGCGTCGTGACTGTATGGGGATCGATGGGGCTGAGGGCAGGCGGGGGAGGGGGAAATAGAGAGAGAGAGAGAGGGAGAGGGATCTTCGATCGTGGCTGGCATCTGGTCCGAATGTTAAAGATGGCTGCGTGAGATCCGCTGGCCCCCTTGCGGGTCATCAGGCTCCGCGGATTAGGCTTGCTGCTCCCTGCTCCAGTTCCAGTTTCCCATTTCCGATATCACAATGCTGCGTTATGCTTCCTACTGTGAATGTGAAAGCCCGCGCGAGGGGGGGGGAGCCGAAAAGGGCATCTGAATTTCTGGGGGGGGGCCTGGGACATATACCAATACGTGAGATGCGCGCCTCCGAAGCCAGAATCCTTCGTAGTACTTTGTACTCGCGCCGCTGAGGTCATAATCCTTCGTCGGCTACACAATATTCGAATCCCTGGGGCCACAAAACCTTGCAACTTACTCTATGATCAGCTCCTGAGGCAATACTTCCTCGTACATTATATCCAATCCACGTCTCCGAAGCACTCCAATACATTATACAATGTTTGCGTCCCCGACGCCACGATCCCTCGTAAGTTACGTGTTTTTCGCGCCCCTGAAGTCATAAACCCTAGTGAAGTACGCAATGTTCACGCTTTCGAGGCCACAACCCTTCGAAAAAGGCCCCCAAGACAGTACACGAGGCCTCCGAGACGGCCCATGCTCCAAGGCGCCCAAGATGGTCCCACGAGGCTCCCAAGAGGCCCCCAATAGCGCTTCAACGGCACCCCCAAGAGGGGCCCAAGAGGCCAACATCTGCGATGTTCTTTAGGCTTTTGATGGATTTTGGCACGCGTGCCTTTATGGGCATCCGACGCTCCAAGACGTCCCAAGAGGCTCCCAAAAACCGCCCCAAGAGGCTCTCAATAGCTTCCCAAAACGGCTCAAAAGGGCCCCAAGACGGCTCAAGATACCCCCAAGACGGCCCAAGATGGCCTCAAGACGGCCCCACAAGTGACCCGAGACGGGGGACCCGAACCCAAGTGGCACCCGTTCGGAGCTCCGACGCTGCTTAACGACGGCGCCCAGGCCTCACAACATAAATCTTGCATACCCCTTCTCTGAGAGATGGGGCCGGCGGCAGGGGGCGAAGCCCTTACGGATAGTAAACAACTAACTCACTGGCGTCGAATCCTCGCGTGGAAGGATGCGGGGAGGAGAGTGAAGACGAAAAGGAGTGATAGAGGGAGAAGGGAGGGAGGCGAGGGAGGATGAGAGGAAGGGAGGATTGAGGGAGGAGGACAGGGAGGGAGGAGTGACGAGGAGAGCGGGGGAAACTGTATTGGGTGCCGCTCCTGCTGCTCCTGCCTGCTCCTTCTCCTCCTCCTCCTCCTCCTCCTCCTCCTCCCCCTCCTCCTCCTCCCCCCCCCCTCCTCCTCCTCCTCCTCCTCCTCCTCCTCCTCCTCCTCCTCCAACGTTTCCTCGCGCTTCCCGTCCGGCCTTTTGCGCCGTCCGTCATTTACCGCTGTTCCTGCACATGGTCCGCCTGCCAGCGTGACAGCGCGTGCGTTCTGCTTTAGGCACCGCAGTCGCGAACTTTCTTTCAGCTTCGCCTTGCGCGCATAACCTGTTTATCCCCTCCCCCCTATTCCTGACGTTGCCTAGCCTCGGGGGGGGGGAAGCTCCTGGCCATGGCCAGGTACACAGTGGACCACCGCGGCTCGGGGGAGGGAGCCTAGTACGTAGGGGGACGATGAGTGAGGACGAGGAAGAACCTTTCCAGACAAGAACGGGACGCCGTTTTTTGGTTGCTGAGCTCGTTGGGCGTATGTTGAGGACAGCGTGCAGGACGTCGAGCACAGCAGAAAAGAGCAGGATGATCATACGGTGGATGGTAAGATAATGACGTTGGGTACGAGAGTTGAGAAGACGAGCGCCAGGCAGAAGGAATGATCAGAAGAAGGATCATGTGCAGCATGAGGAGGACGAGGATAATGACGATGAGGACCACGAAGACGACGACGACGACGACGACGATTACGATGACGACGACGACGACGACGACGACGACGACGGCGATGACGACGACGACGACGACGACGACATGGGAGACCACGGACGTTTGCTGACGACGCCGGCGCCCTCTGTTCTCCCCAACGTGTAGGCCGTCGTGGGGCTTTCTCGGGCCGTCTGGAGGCCTCCTGGGGCGCTCCCGGGAGCCGTCATCGTCGTCGTCGTCGTCGTCGTCGTCGTCGTCGTCGTCGTCGTTGGTCATTGGTCGTTGGTCGTTGGTCGTTGGTCGTTCGTCGTCCTCGTCGCCGTCACACGTGGGCCGCCGTTGCCCGAGAGAGCCCCAAGTCGGTCCCAGAGCGCTCGAAGACGGCCCAAGAGGCCCCTCGAAGAATCCCAAGAACGGCGATATTATTTCGATGCCCCTCCTGAAATAACACAGGGCTCGTGGGGGTCGTGTTCGAGCCTCTTGGGGCCTCTTTTGGGCCTCTCGGGGGCCAACTCGGGGCCTCTTGGGGGCCTCTTTTGGGCCCCCTGGGGCCTCCTGGGGGTCTCTTGGGGCGGAAGGCTTGAATTGTCGGTTCGTGGTCCCCCTCTTGGGCCCTTCCTGGGGCTGTCTTGGGGCACTCTTGGGCCGCCTTGGGCGCCTCTTGGGCCGTCTTGGGGCCCTCTTGGGCCGTCTTGGGGCCCTCCTGGGGGCTTCTTGGACCATCTTTGGGCAGCCTTAGGAGCCTGTTGGGCCCTCTTGGGACGGCGGAAGCTCGAAAAGGCGAGAAAACCCCAAAACAGCAAAAAACGTTTGGGAATCACTGATTTTTCCTTCGCGGGGCCCTCTCGGGAAGGCTCTTGGGGCTCTCTGGGGCATACGGAAGGCTTCTCGGGCTGTCTTGGATCGCTTTTGGGCCGTCTTGGAGCCCTCTTGGGCCTCTCTGGGGTCGCCTGGGGAGTGCTTGGGGGGATCTTTCGCCATCTTGGAGGCTTCTTGGGCCGTCTTGGGCCCGAAACCCGTCATCCGCCAACGAGGTTCGTGATGGACCCGGTACCCCTTAGTTAAAGAAAATTTAGAAGCCCCAGAACCAACGGTGCACGCTGGAGGCGCTTCCCGTCATCCGCCGACCCTGTCGGCGTTTGTAAGGGGCTTGTCTGTTCGAGTCGTCGTCTCCGTCAGTCGTCGTCTCCGTCGTCCCCTTTCCCTCCTCAAGCCTGTCAGCGCGAGACAAATCTAACAATGTCGTAATCGAGTCGAAGAGAAGCTCCTTCCCTTTGATCCCCCCCGTCGGGGGGGGGGAGACCGCCAAGACGTCCCAAGATGCCTCCAAGAGAACTCCCGAGAAGGACCCCACGAGGCCAACATTAATTAATTTCCCTTTGCTTGTTTCTAAGATTTGGGCGTTCTCGCTTTTTACGCTCCCCGCCGCTCCAAGCCGGCCCAAGAGGCCTCCAAGATCGCCCCAAGACGGCCCGAGAGGCTTCAAAGAGGGCCCCCATACAGCCCAAGAGGACCCCAAGGCACCCCACACCGCCTCCAAGACGGCCCAATAGGCCCCCAAGACCGCTCCAAGAGCGTGCCCAGACGGGGGACTCGACCGGACATTTCGAGCCTTCGGACCCGAGAGGCTCCCAGGAGGCCTCAAGAGGTTCCCAAGAGGCTCCCAAGAGGCCTCCGAGAGGGTCCCAAGAGGCCCCCGAGAGCCTTCCGAAGAGACCCCAAGAAACACCACTCTGGCCCACGTCAGCGTCGTCGTCGTCCTCGCCGCCGCCATTGTCGTCGTCGTCCACCTCCAGGATCGGCGGCACCAACCGTAAGGCCTTCGCAGGTGAGGAGAAGGAGAACAGGAGGAGGAGGAGGAGGAGGAGGAGGAGGAGGAGGAGGAGGAGGAGGAGGATGAGAAGGAGGCGGGTGAGGCGGGTCTGCGCCACGTGGACGGACGACAGCGGACGCTCCCCTGCGCGCACGCCTGGCAGGTGCACACGCTGTCCAGCTCCCGCTGGAGCACCTCGTCCTCGCTCCGCCACCGCTCGTGCGACTCCACGAGCCGAAAGGGGGGAGAGACTGGAGGAATCCAGAGGCACAGCTCGGTGCACGAAGGATTGCAAAAAAACGAAGGATTGCAAAAAAACCCTTCGGTTTTTTTTTTTTTGCAATCCTTCGTTTTTTTTGTTTGCAATCCTGGGTTTTTTTGCAATCCTTCAGGCAGTACGCAGGGGAGGCAACAGACGAGAAGCAACAGGTTACCAGCTCTGTGGGCGGTCGGCTGGTGGCCCAGGGTCGCGTCCTGCCACTCCCTGCAATCCTTGCGAGCACTGGGGGTGGGTGTACCCCCTTCCTCCGCCCCTTCCCCTTTCCAACAGCGGCTCGCCCAAACCCCATAGTCGGCGGACCGCTGGCCCTCAGAGCCCTGTTTCGCTGGCATCCACGACCGAAGGCGCCGACGCGCAAGCGCCACAACAAAACTCTGCTTGCCACCCAGAAAGCCCCCCCCCCAAGGACCAGCACGTTTCCGAGGTGCGGCCCAGACGGCCCCCCCCCCAAGGGGCAGCAAATATGGCCCCAGAGGCCTCCCAGGGGCGTCCACAGGGGTCCAACAGAACGTAGGAACTCCTTCCCTCCCCCTCCAAACAGCCAGGTCCGCCTCCGAGAAACTACCAAAACGGCCAACGCGGCCCCTGGGATGCAAGGAAGCGGTCCCAAACCGCCAACATGCTCGCAAGAGGCGACTCAGACGCCCCCCCCCCCCCCTCCCGCCAACAGCAACAACCAGACAACGTCACCGCACCCGAAGCCCCCGAGATGAGTCCACACCCTGAGAGGTCCTCGAAACTGCATCAGAAGCCTACTGATAAGACTGCCAAGGCCGCTAGAGGCGGCTGGCGCGAGCCCCATTAACACTGGCGCCACGCTTGCTTTCGCTATGTCTTGGCTCTTTCGCCCACTGCCCCATTAATCTCCCCCCTTGCTCTGGCTACCAACACTCGGCGTTAGCCGACCCAAACATTCATTCCACCACCCTATATTCATACCCTGGATCATGCCATACCATGCAGGACCACACATATCGACCACAACATACAATACCACTCACGACCAGATCAAACCAATTGGGATGCCGAGAACATACTGGAATAAACCTACGCGTCCGCAGCTCCGCTCCGCGTGGACTGCGTACACATGGGTGGCACACAGCATGCATCAACGAGGAGACGCGGGAAAGGAAAGCGGATGAAGTGGGAGCAATACGTATACATACAGATGGAGGGTGAATGCACCACTAGTGGGAAGTAGAGGCCAACGACAATTACAGGCGGGCAGCAAGGAGGACCATGATTACTCATGCACTGCAATATCTGCGCTGATGTGGATCCTCGGCTTCGCACGCCCCGAACTCGCCCAAGAAGCCCAACGCCCTCCCCAAACCGCTTACATGTCCACCAAGAAACGCCAAATCATGCCTAAGAAGCTCATGAAACGTCAGGAGGCATTCAAGACGCCTCCGCGAAGCGCCAATGAAGTGACCCGAGCGATCTCCCGAAGCGCCCCAAACGGAACCCAGATCCGAGGTTGCAAAGACGGCCGAGGAGGGCCCCTAAGAGGCTCCCAGGAGAAGACACACATTCTCCCCAGAGGCCCCCAGGAGGAGTCCATCATTCCAGAACCGCCGTCCAGCCTGCTTGAGTGCTTCCTGCGCATGACGGCATCGGACGGGGCCCGAGAAGCCGGCGAGATTCTCTAGAGCTGCGGCCTTCGGAGGGACCCAAACGAGACGTGCCGCGCTACTCTCACCGGGGTGCGGGGTCCGTGTTCCGCTGCCCCCGGTCCTCCTCCTCCGCATGTCCGACTGCAACGGACCGTATCACATCACACGCAACCGTGCCATGCTGTAACCAACCTTGCCTCGGCCGGGTTCTCGTTTGGAATACAGCATCGTGGTCTCCATCCTGGTCATTCCTCCTCCTCCTCCTCCTCCTTCTCCTCCTCTTCCTGCCTCCGCCTCCGCCTCCGCCTCGAACACTGCAGGCAAGGCGGTCTGTCCGCCGCAGCCCGAGCCGCGCCGCCGCGCGCGGCGCGACGCACGGCCCCCTTCCTCGGAGAGCCTCGGGAGGGGGCCTCAAATTGCCTCTGGAACCCAAGGCCACCCGCACCAGGAGAGAGAGAGACGCCTAAAGTGGCCTCGGAGAGAAGGAATGCGGGAGCCCCGAGAGCCCACGGGTCCGAAGGCCAACGGGAAGGCGCGGGGACAGAGCGAAGGCGAGGGCCACCAGGGGCACGGGAGAAGGGCCGCCTGGACCAGGAGAGGGGGGGGAGGCCAGGCCAGATTAAGCGATCACTTGTGGATCGCCCAGGGCCCGTCTCCGTTCCAGCATCCGTCACCCAACCGACGGTCGCGTACCACATGTCGGCGCGTTGCGACTCTTTGGGTGACGGAGGCTGGTGGAGGGGCGTCGCTGAGACAACAGTCTCGGTAGTGTAAGCGGCTCCGTTCCCCCTGGTCGGGGGAAGGCGGAGAGCAAGGGGCAGGGCCCGAGGGGGAGCACCCGACAGTGAGAGGGGGGAGGGGCCTCAAGAGCCACAGGGATCCTCAAGGGAGAAGGACGGGACCCCCAACGGGCACGCTGAACTAGAGTCTTCTGAGGCCTCCAGAAAGCGGCGGGCCGCCCGGGCCTGTAGTCACTGGTAGGTGTTCATCTCATCCCCCTCGCTCCGCGAGGGGGCCTTCGTGATGATGTAGGGCCCGTACAATTGATGGTTCGGGGCGATCGCGTGGTGGTCGCTGCCGCCGTCGATCGTGTGCCCCTGTTACGGGCTGTGAGGATGTCTCCTGGCCATGTGGAGTCGGTGGTCCAGGTCCAGGTCGCGGCTCGAGGAGTCCAGCTTGACGAAGTTGCTCAACGCCTTCGTGATGCTGGCGTGGCTGGTGCTGCGCTGTCTCCAGGAGTGATGCCCCACCACCGACTTCCGTCCCAGTAGCCTCAATGACCCCCGTCGGTCGGTACCCTCTGCCTCCCAAGCGCCCCATGGGCTGGGGAGGTGGACTATGCCTACCTCCCAAGCGCCCCGTGGGCTGGGGAGGTGAGCAGTGCGTGCCGACGGGTGTTGAAGAACATGCAATACTTCCTGTTGGTGCCGCTGGAGGTAATGCTGAAGTCGAAGATGCCAGCCTGGGAGGTGCGGTCTCTGGTGGAGGCCTCTTGGGAGGGTATCCTGCAAACTGTGTATGTGCCATAATAGACGACAGCTCCTTCTGGATCTCCTCCGCCGACAGTTGGCCACCGTACTGTCCAGGTCGCGGCTCGAGGAGCACCGCGCCTGGACGTTCTGACATCCAGCAATCGTTGCCATCATATCCATTATAGTGCCACGTCTGTGCCTTTGTGTATGCGTCGGCGGTGGGCTGGAGTGTTTGCTCTATGGCCTGCGTCAGTGTCGTTGTCGTAGTGATGTCTGCAGGACAGTTGCAAGCAGTGAATGCTGTGGTCGGGGTTGTGCTGCACGTCGTTGTGATGTATGCATATTCCTGTATCTGCAGGTGTCGGAGGCTGCTGTCCAGGATGATGGTAGGTGTGCGCATCGTCATCATCCGCTGTGCGGTCCGTAGGACGTGCCGCATGCTGTCGTTGTCTTGTCGTACCGCTCTGTGCTGCGTGGGTGTGAGGTCCAGTCGTCCCCAAGGTGCCTCTTGCGTCCTGAGGTTGAGGTCGCGGTTGAAGGTCGTAAGGTCGGCGTCGATGATGCAGAAGGCAGCGTGGTCGTATGGTGTCGTGGCCATGTCGGAAGCCGTTGGGTCGGTTTGGGGTGGGTGCATGGTTGGCAGGTGGTGGAGTTCGATGGAGATGCTGTGTCTGTCTGCGGTGGCTTGGAGGGCGTCGGTCACCGCGCTGGTGTGGTCGTGGTTGGTGGTGAAGAGCAGTACAATGCTGGGCTTTCCTGTGATGTCGGTCATTCCCGTGTCTGCTCGGTTGGGTCCGCTGTCTTGTGTGGTGGGTGCGTCGGTGGGTAGTTGGGCTGGTATTGGTCGGTGGTCGTGGTCGGCGTGGGTTGGTGGTCCCAGTGATGGCCCCTGTAGCTGGATGGGTGGCCGCTCGGCGTAGTCTTCTGGAAGCCCAGCGTGTCGGTTGGATCGTCGTACGCGTCGGGTCTCCTCCTTGTGCGCGTCGATGTCTTCTGTTGGCGGCTTCGCTCCGAACTGCATCAGTGTGGCTGCACACTGGCGTGACGATTTGACGTGTTTGGTAAGTCTGTTCGCGGTGTAGAAGTACTTCAAGCATACCTGGCAGGTGTCACCGACGATGTAGTTGTCTATGGTGTGCTTGTCCTGGTGGACGGCGTAGACATGCTTGTTGTGTGCTGCTTTGGTCTTGAATGTAGCACCGCAATGGTAACACATAACTCTGGCTGGTGCTGGTGTCGTGGTTCCTGCTTGTCGGGGTAGTGGCAGCACTCCCAGTGCTGTTGCCGTTAGCGATAGGTCTGCGCGCAGCTGGTCCTGCGCTGCTCGGTCGGAGGATGAGTCTTGTGCACGCTTGTAGGTGCTCGTAATAAAAGACTTGACCGTTTGCATGTCGTTGCGTGCAGCCTTGATGAAGTCGATGATGTCCTTGGGTGCGGTGGTGATGCGGGTGCCGTCGCAGTGCTGTCGGCATGTGTGGATGTCGTTGTTGATGGTTTGCGTCCAGGTGCCGTTGACTTCGATGTCGTAGTCAATGAGTGCCTGCGTTTCGTACGGGCATCCTTTTATGAGTCGCAGAAGTTCTCGCAGTCGTAGCCATCGTAGTCGGTCTTCGAGGTTCGGTAGTTGGGCACGTGCCAATATCTGCTCGTTGGTGATGTGCTTGTCCTTCATGGCCTTGTGTGTAATTCCTATTGCCTGTCGTGCCGCAGTGACGTAGGCTGTGTTGATCCTGTGGTAGTCCCGCGCTGTTGTGATGATCCATGTCCCCGCGTTAAATAGCAGTCTTGAATAGCCGAAGGACTCGAGGTAGTGGATCTTAGTCTGGATGGAGATGGCTTGTCGTTGGAACAAGGTGCGTCGGAGTGGGCCTGTTGTCTCGCGTAGCGCGATGGTGCGTGCTGCCGTCTCCTGGCCCATGTCGTTCCTGTCGTTGAACATCGCGCCCAGCAGCTTGGTGCTTCTAGCGATGGTGACGCAGAGCCCCATGTCGGTGATGCTGTGATTGTCCCGTATCATGGTCCGTGTAGCTCTTTTGCCTGCGACGGTGTTGGGGTAGACGATGAAGCTGGACTTCTTGGTGTTGATCGGGAGGCCTCTTCGCAGTGTCGCGCGTATGAGGTGTCCCCACATCTTGGAGATGAGTGCGTGTATCATGGTGCCGTCTGCCGTGGATGCAGCCGCCTTGACGTCGTCTACGAAGGATGTAGAGGACAGTGTGGCGTTGTGGTCGCAAGCTCGGAGACGTGGTGGGGCATGCGGTATGTCGAAAGTCGCTCCATCCTCGACGGCGTGGTCGTGGTAGTCTCGCGTGACGTCCGCCATGAGCATGTTGAATGTGAAGTCGGCTGTTGGTACGCCAGGGCGTGTACCAAGTCGTGGTGCTGCGTAGCTGCACTGGTCGTCGATGTAGAACCAAGTCCCAGTGTGTGCCTCCGTGAGCATGTCGACAATGTGTTGGTTGTCCACGTGTTGGTTGACGATGCCGTTGTCGGTCATGAGGGCCTCAATCGCGGGAAGCATGACATGGGGAATGTCGATGTGGGCGAGAAGGTCGTCCAGCTGCTCCTTGGTCTGGGTGAAGTTGTACACGAGCTGGTTGACTACCTTGTGGAAGGCTGCTTTCAAGTCTATCATGATGATGACCATGTCGTGCTTCGCGTGGTAGGCAGTATTGGATAGGAGCCGCATCGTCATGTGGTTGATGTCCGTGCTGTAGTGGTGTCGGCCTCCCGTCTGAGTGGAGAAGAGCATCGTGGGGATTAGGTCCTTCATGCATTGTCTGATGTATCTGTAGTGGTGCTTGATGACGGTGTTGGCCAACGTGATTGACCGCTGGTTGTTCAGGTCCTCCTCGCTGCCCTTGCCCTTCCAGAAGTACGTCATCCTGGACCCCTTTAGAGCTACGCCCTCCCTGCAGAAGAGCGCTGCTTTGGTGATGATCGGATGCATGTGTCGGGCCATCTGCCGTGGGGCGATCTTGGAGAAGTCGTCGGATACCCGATCTGGTCCTGGTGCGCGGTGAGGTCTCGCTTTGTGAAGGATGTCTGTGAGCTCGTAGATGCTGGCGAAGTTGTTGACGTGGCGCGTTCTCCTGGGCTGAGCTGGTTCGGTCCTGTCCTCTTTGGCGTTGTATCTGTCAACCACGTCCTGAGCGGAGATGATGTCGGCTGCTTCGTTGTGTCCGAAGTGTCGTGTGGCTGCGTCGGCCTTGCTCGTGGAACTGTCGAGGACAGTGCCGTCTGCTGCATTCATCATGGGGTATGCTTGTCGCTTACGTCTCTTGCGGCCACCGAATAGCAGGAGCTTCTTGGTGTACTTCCACTCGGTGTACGTGTCGCCAGTGCGCTTTGCATCCATTGCCTTTTGTGCTTGCTCTTCCAAGAACGCGTCGTAGTCCCTGTTGGTCATCTTGACGATTACTTTTCTCGTGGCGTCGATCCAGTGCCGTACGTGTTGTAAAAACCCATGATAGTCGGGGTTGTAAGGGAAATTCGCTGCAGCGTAGTTGAGCATGTAAGTCTCGCAGTAAGTAGTGTGGATCGCCTCGGGAGTCATCTGAAGGGTCGGGTCGTTGTGGATGTCGTTGATGAGCCTTTGGATTCTGCGCTTTATCGTGCTAGCTGTCGCTCCATGTGTTGTTGCCTTACGGAGGAGCTTCATGAACTTCCGTCGGCTGAGGACAAAATCGAGCGTGGTCTCTGAGATGTACTCCTGGTATTTCTTCTTCCCGCTTCTTTTGAACGCTGAGGTCGCTGCGTCCATGATGGTCAGCATGTACTGGTGGATGTGCTCATCGTAGTCGGTTCCCCATGACGGTAAGACAGTAGCGTCAAGGTGCATCTTGAAGGTCTCGACGGCCTTCTCGTCATTGAGCTGGTGCTTGTCTATCTTCGGGAAGAGCTGCTTTGGCGCCGTGTGCCGCACGGTCCAACAGGCTCGAGCTGTAACTGGCAGGTGATCCTCGCGTTGATGCTGCCCTTGTCGGTGTTTCTTCATGGTCTCAATGTCGGCCAGTGTCTTGACGTCGGTGATGTGTCTGATGAGCGTATCGTCCGCAATGATGTAGTCGATGCGGTGCTTGTGCCCATATGCGTCTGTCCACGTGTGGTGCTCGTCGCCGTTGGAGATCACGGTGTTGGCGATGACGTAGTGCCCTGCGGCTGCTAACTCGTGAAGTTCCTTGCCGTTGCTGTCCTCGGTCTGGGAAAGTCCAGCAGGTCCAACCGATGTCGACTGCACGCTTCCAAGTCGGCCGTTGGCGTCGGCGAGCATGAGGTTGGGTCTGTGCTGTTGTACGAGCTTCTGTAGTCGCTGCCAAAAGTCTTGTCGTTCTTGAGGACCTTTCTTGCTGTGAGGAGCATGAAATACACAAATGGTGGTATTGATGCAGTCCGTAGTGACTTTGACGATGAGGATCCTTGGCTCGCTGATGAGAACGTGGCAGTGTCTGGGCTCGAAGTGCTGTGGGCCGTCCTTGTTGTAGGCGTAGGGCTTCTCCACGTTGATCCATAGCTCACATCCAGCGTTGTAGTGGTCGTGCGGGCTGCTGATGATGAAGTATCCATTCCCGTTTGTTGTACGTCGTTCGTTGCGCGCCTCCTGAATGCCGATGATGTGGAGTCGCTTTTCTTGAAATTGTCGTCGAAGCAAGGGTCCCCGCCACTGGTGTGCAAGCCGTGCTGCCTTTGTGAACTTCTTCTGCTGCTGAGCGTCGGACTCTCTGACACTCTCGGCGTTGTAGGTTGCGATGGAGAGCTCGATCTTGGTTTCTTTGGCAGAGACCGTCTTAGGCGCCATGAGGTGCCGAACACTAGCATTCCGAGTTGGTAATCCAAAGCGTAAGGTGGCACCTTCGCGTAGTGGGTAAGCTGCTCGATCGGGATGATCAGTCTGGAGGATCGACTCCCATTGATAGTACTTTGTGTCCGCGATGATGTCTCTGAAGTTGTGCGGGATGGTGTCGTAGTCGTGGCCTCTCTCGTAGCGCTTTCGTGTCCTCTTTGAGATTCCGTCGGCGAGCTCGTTCCACGGCATGCCTTCGTGACTCGGGACGTGGTGCAAGGTTATGTCGTTTTCGTTCTTGAGCGTATCAAAGATGACCTTCATGAATCTCGCAAGATGTTCGTCTGCTGTTGCTGTGGCGCGTCCCATGCATATGTTGATGGCCGTCTCGCAATCGGTGTGTATGCAGATAGGTTGCGGCTCGGCGACGGCGATGGACCACATGAGAGCCTGCACGATGGCCATGATTTCGCCTGTGGTGTTGGTGGTACTGCGGTCATTCAACTTCATGTTGTGGCTCTTGCTGACGATGCTGCTGAAGGCTCCTCTGAACGTGTGTTGGTCGTGTTCGCCACCTTCTTGTAGTACCAAGAATGCCCATGAGCAGCAGTCTGGTCTCCGTGCGTTGTGGGAAGCGTCAGTGAAGATGTGCTTTGCGCTGTGGGCATTGTTGCCTTTCGTCGTATTGTTGAGCGCATATGTTGCTGCTGGGTGCAGGTCGTCACCTTCGATGTTGGCGTTGAGAAAGGGGGCGGTCGTGGCCCGTATTCGTCTGATCAGTCCTCTGGTGTCCCCTAGGTCGCATGTGCAGTCGCCTGGTGGTTGCATGCCGTGGTATCTTGTGATGTCGAGATTGGCCTCGTGGTACGATGGTTGCAGTTGTTGGGGCTGGTTGTCGGCGCTGGGATTGGGTGGTCGCTGTACTCGAAACGGTAACAATGCTGTCGCCTTCTGCTGTCGTCTGTGTGCAGCTTGTCCGTTGTGCGTTGTTGCAGAAGCTCCTGTTGGGCATCGAAAGGGGTGCATAGCTGTCTTTTGTCGTTGTCGCCTTTCACCTGTGGCCGCGTGTCGGTCTCTGTCGGGTGCTGCGGTGCCATGTCCAGCGCCCTGGGATGCTGTCAGGGCTACTGGTGGATGGCCGGTGGGCTGCTGTGTCGGAAGCGTGGTGGTATGTCTTGCTGGGGGTGGCGGTGGGCTGGGTTGCAGGGCTTGGAATCGATTGTGGGTCGTGGTGTACGTAGATGTCTGCTGTGCTGTTAGTCGCCGTTGCTGCTGCCGTCGGACTCGTGCCAGAAGCCGCGTGCGAATGGCGTCGTCATCGAGGTGGAAGTTGCCGCTATCCATCTCGCTGCTATTATCGAGGAAGGTATCCTCGATCCCAGGGAAGTAGTCTATCGTGATCGCACTGTGGTACTCGGGCGTCTCGTTGTGGACGTCGGAGCCGTTGAATTTCCGTGCATGCGTAGAGCCAAAATGGCTAGTTGTGGCGACCGTGGCGTCGGGCTTGGGTCGCTCGAGTCGGGGTGGTGTGTGTAGCCGATTCGTCTCGTCGCCTGTTCTTACTCTTGGTGTGGTCGGCGTGACACGCTGAGTGCTCTCAGAAATGGTGGAGCGAAGTAGGTCGTGCCTTGGCGATGTGTCGGAGGTGGCGGCGTAGGAGCCAGGTGGCGCTCGTGGAGGTGTCAACCTGCGCGAGGTGCCATCTGGGGGGACCCTCCCCAGTATGGCAGTCGATCTTGGGTGGGGGCGCGAACCGCTCGAGTGGATTTCCCACTCTTCGGTCGGGTGGCGCCTATGGTGGATAGTTGTTGGTTGTCCATCGGTTGCGTCGTGCTGGTCGTGTGAGGCAAGTGAAACTACTGCCGTTGTCCGTCGGGTCTGATCTGCTATCCCCAAAGCAGGAGTCAGTGCACGTGGACTGGTGGTGTGTGTCGGAGGGTGGCTGTCAGAAGTGCAAGTCACCTGCACCCCCTGGGTCGTCAGGTTGGTTGCGGTCTGCAAGCTAGTGGAGTCTGCTATCGAGGAGGGAAGATGGCAGAGTCGGCTGTCTATGTTGCCTGGCGCTCGGTGCTGGTCCGCGGTCCCCAAAGCGGGTGTCAGCCTGTCGAGGTCAGTCGATGTAGGCTTCCCTAGTGGAAGTCGGGGTGGGTGTGCGTGTCTGAAGCTGCAAGTTACCTGCACCGCAGGGGTCGCAAGGTTCGTTGCTGCGTCTGTGACATTGTGATGCTGTGTGGCGCTGAGCCGAGAATTACGTATGGACGCTTGAGGCCGCCCAGGGGCCTGTTGCTCTGGTCTTTTTCGACGGGTCCGATGAGCCAGAGCGCCCTCATCGGGGTCGTTCGTATCTAGTTTTTTGGCCGCAGCGCGGTGTCCGATCCTTCATCGTCGGGATCGGCACGGAGAGGGACGCGGTCGGATATGTCCACGAAGCCGTCACCGCTGTCGTGGATACGGACCTTCCGCGGTGGTCGTGATGTGGGGTCCTGTCTCTTAAGGGCCGATCGGATTCGTGAGGGTGGCGCTGACTGGGCCCTGTCGGGCGTTCCCATATGGA
This sequence comes from Prorocentrum cordatum, assembly GCA_963575745.1. Taxonomy (NCBI): domain Eukaryota; class Dinophyceae; order Prorocentrales; family Prorocentraceae; genus Prorocentrum; species Prorocentrum cordatum. Next base: position 718,768 of record CAUYUJ010016072.1, on the reverse strand, counting down.
ATCTGGGTGGAGGGATGATGGGGCTGTAGGCTTGGGTTGGGGTGATGCTGGTGATCGGTCGAGTCTTGGGCGTGGTGGGTGCTTCGTGCTCGTCGTCGCTGAGATCGATGAGAATTGTGGTGTGGGGCGTGGAACGCTGTTGGTCGTCGGGTGTCGATCTCGTGTCGGGGGGGGCGGACATGGCACGTACTTCAGGGAAGATGATGTGTGGGGTGGGGGGAGTGGCCTGCTCAGCTGGGATGGGGGTGTCGGTGCCTTCGAGGTCGGAGTCGTGATGAATGTCAGGAATGGGCGTAGACTGTCCGTCGTCGTGCTGAGAGAGGTAGCCGTCGTCGGCGATGGGCGTGGGAGAGCACGAAGATCTTGGAGAGCTCGATTGGTGTGCTTGTGTATCGCCGTGGTGTGCTTCAGAGGGCTTGTCGTGGTCGGCATCGCTGAGTGGGGCGATACTGGCTGGAGGGTGTATGGGCGTTCTGTCGCGTGTGTGGTCGGGGTTCGGGGCGGGTGGTGAGGTGGGTGGTGCGGCTGCAGAGCCGAGGTCTCGTGAGCTCCATGCGTCTGAGTTGGACGTGGAATGATCTGCGTTCGGTGGAGAGCTCATCTGTCGTAGCTGCTCGAGGTAGATGTCGGCGTGTGGGTGAGGCATCTCGTAGGGGCCTGGGATGATCGCGGTGAGGGCGCCTTCGATCTCGCGGTGGATGCGCTTCTCCTCTGAGTCGGCTAACGCCTGCTGTCTGTTTTCCTCCTCGTCTCTCTCGCTGAATCTCGTGTTCAATTCTTGCAACAGTTCAAGATCAAGAGGGTCATGACGAAGCTCGGCTTGTCGAAACTCACGTTGCATTTCCTCCCTTTCCTTTATTCGCATCTCCTCGGTCGTCGCCAGGCGGTTGATGTACCTGTCGTGGAGCTGCTGCTCGGTGAGGTGTAGGTTGGCACGTTCGCCTTGGAGTCGGGCTCGTTCGTGCTGGTGCTCGGTTCGAATCGTGGCTGCTTCGTGTTGTTGCGCACGCAGTTCGCCGTACTCCTCGAGGATCTTCTCTTTGGCTTGCATGAGTGCCGATGATTCCGCATGAGCCCTGCAGTTGATTTCGTGAAGCTGTCGTTGCTGAGCCAGTCGAAGTGCGTCTTCTTGTTGCTGCCCTCTCATCTCGTGCTGAAGTAGGAGGTTGTGAGCACACTGAGCTTCCTCCTGTTGAAGGCGGTGTTCAGATATTAGATGCTGGAGCCAGAATGGCTTAGCCTCCCGTAGTTCTTGTTGCTGTACTGCTTCCCGCCGTGCAAGGTGACCGCATGCAGCGTCGTGAAGTGGTTGATGCTGTTCGAGCTCGGTCTTCATGCGATGTGCCTGTTCAGCTTCATCTTCCTGACGTCGTTGTTCGGACTGTCGTAGGACCCGTTGTACTTGCTGATGTTCTTGGTGGCGGCTGCGCACGTTGATCTCGTCTATCTCCTCCTGGAAGCGGCGCTGGAGTCGTTGCTCGTGGTGCTGTAGTTCGAGATGAAGCTCGTTGGAGGCCTTCCGAGACGTGTGTGCTTCCATGCGCGCGAACTCCTCCTGCAACTGTTCGCGGTGCTCGGATTGTCGGAGATCAGCTTGTTGGTGGAGGTGAGCTAGGTGGTGCTGATGGAGTCCCGTGTGTTGGCGCTGCTGGTCCACCTTTTTGGAGAGGTCTGTGATCATCTCGAGCAGCTCTTTGTGACCTTTTTGGTGTGGGTCGTCCTGCTGTCGAAGTGGTGCTGCTGCTGGTGCTGCGTACTTCTGGGGTCGATGGTCTTCGCGCTGTCGTGGGTGAGGTGTCTGTGTCCGAGTCCTGCGCCTGTTGTGGTGGTCCTTCTCTCTCTCGTCGTTGTCGCTGTAGACGTCGTCGTACTCGAGGTCGGATGTGGCGTCGTCCCTCTTCGACTTTGACTCCTGGAGTAGAGCCCGTAGTGTCCTCAAGCTGCCCTCCGTGTTGTCGAACTCGGTCTGCATCTTCCTGATGTCGTCCTTGAACGCATTCTTTCGCCTGACCGTGTTGTCGATGCATCGGCGGTAGTAGTGCACCCGCTCGTCGGGAGACAGCGTGAGGAGGAGCATTGCCTTGTTGACAGACAGCTCGGCGACGATCTTGGAATCGTCGACGCCGACGGCGCGTGCGCCCTGAGCTTGGTCTGCCAACCTAGCGATGCGTCCGCGCTTGGTTGTCACCCAAAGGCGGCGCATGTCCTCCTCCAGCGGGGGCGTGGAGAAGCTCTCGTGGGACTGCATGCGCACGTCGTCGGCAGGGAGGACGTGGTCGAGGATCTCGCGCTGCTTCTTGGAGAACTGGAAGCCGTCGAAGAAGTTGTGCGCGTTGTAGTGCTTCCTGCTCTGCGTCCGTGTCGTTGTGCGAGGTGTGGAGCGAGTTCGTGATCCTTTCTTGTAGGTGTCCTCGCCTTGGTGCTGCTGGCGGTGGCTGTTGCGGTCCTGCTGCCAGCTCTTGTCGTCCTTCTGGTGGTCCTTCTGGTGGTTGTCGCGGTCCTGCTGCCAGCTCTGGTCGTTCTTCTGGTGGTTGTGGTTGTTCTGGTTGTTGGCCGTCGACCTGCCACGCGACTGCCTTCTCCATGGCCAGGGCTGCGCTCCGACAGGCGGTCCCAATGTCCACTGCTGCGCCATCTCGTTCTGCTGGTGGCGCTGGAACTGCTGGTTGCACTGGTGCTTCTGTGCGGAGTGGTGCTGGTCCAGCACCTGCGCCGCCGAACAGACCCTCAGCAGCACCCTGGCCTCTGCGCGCTGCTGCCTGGCGCGGCGGTGCCAGGCCGGCTCGCCGACGGTGCGCGGCGTGGCGGCCGCCTCCAGCGCGGCCTGGCGGGGGCCAGGCGTCCGCGCTCGCCGCCTCCTCGCAGGTGGCGGCCCGAGGGGGCGGCAGCTCGGCGGCGCCCGCGGGCGTGCGGCTGCAGCGGCTGCCGATTGCAACCGCCGCGGCGCGCGGCCACGAGGGGCAGGGGGCGGGCCGACGACGACGACGGCTGGCCCCGCTCTCCTCAGCCCGTGGCCCGCCTCCGCCTCCTCCTCCTCCCCCTCTGGGGGGGGTCGGTCTGCAAAGTGCCGCACCGTCGCCTCTTTTGTGGGCTCTTGGGAGGTCCCGCGGTGTAGAGTTGTACGCGGATGCAGCTGAGACCTCGCGGCTCCGTGGGGGGCTGCCAAATGCGCCACTGTCGCCCTTTTCGTGGGCTCCTGGGATTTCCCGCGGAGTGGAGTTACACGCAGATCCAGCCGAGACCTCGCGGCTCCTGTGTGTGTGTGTGTGTGAAGTGCGCCACTGTCGCCACTTCCGTTGGCTCCTGGGAGGTCCCGCGGAAAGGAGTAGTACGCAGATCCAACCGAAACCTCGCGGGTCATCGGGGGGGCTGCGAAATGAGCCACTGTCGCCCTTCTCGTGGGCTCCTGGGAGGTCCCGCGGAAAAGGAGTTGCACACGTCGCCACATTCGTGGGCTCCTTGGAGATCCCGTGGAGTGGAATTGTACGCATATCCAGCCGACAACTCGCGGCTCCGTGGGGTCTGCGACATGCGCCTTTGTCGCCACTTTCGTGGGCTCCCGGGATGTCCCGCGGATTGTGCGAAATTCCAGCCGAAACCTTGCGGCTTCCTGGGGGGGCTGCGAAGTGCGCTAATCGCCGCTTTCGTGTGCTACTGGGAGGCCCCTGAAAGTGGAACTGTGCGCAGATCCAGGCGATCTCGCGTCTTCCTTGGGGGTGGGCTGGTAGGGCGAAGTGCGAAACAATCAACACTTTTGCGGGCTCCTGGAGGGTCCCGCAGAATGCATGTGGACGCAGATTCAGCCGAGACGTCGCAGCCCCCTGGGAGTCTGTGAAATGCGCCACTGTCACTACTTTTGCTGGCTCCTGGGGGGTCCCGCGAAGTGGAGATGCATGCAGATCCAGCGAAGACCTCGCAGCTCCCTGGGCTGCGAAATGCGCCACTGTCGCCCTTTACGTGGGCTCCTGGGAGGTCCCGCGGAATGGAACTACACGTAGATCCAGCCGGAACCTCGCGGATCACTGGGGGGGTGCGACATGCGCCGTTGTCGCCACTTCCGCGGGCTCCCCGGGGGTCCCGCGGCGTGGGGTTGTACGCAGATCCAGCCGAAACCTCGCGGCTCCTCGTGGGGGTGCGAAGTGTTACACTGTCGCCGCTTGCATGGGTTTCTGGGAGGTCCCGCGGAGTGGGATTGTACGCGAACTCATTCCAGACCTCGCGGCTCCTTGGGGGGCTGCGCATTGCGCCACCCTCGCCACATTCGTGGAGTTTGGGAGGTCCAACGGAGTGGAATTACACGCGACCCCAGCCGAGACCTTCGAGACCTTGTGGCTCCCTGGGAGGCTGCGACATGCGCCACTGTCGTCACTCTTGCTGGCTCCGGGGGGCCACCGGCGGACCTCGCCGCTTACCTTCGGACTTTCGGCCCCCGCACGGAACGCGGCAGGAGTGAGGCCGCGCAATTTGCGCACGAACTCGGCGTCGCGAAGCTCCTGCATGACTGCAGACGGCGCCCGCGTGCGGTTGCAGCCGCGTTTCTGTCGATTTGATGCTGCTTGAAAGGCGCAAGAGGCGACGCATGCAACTTGCGGCGATCCGTCATCTACGGGAAAGCAAGAGCTCTCATACTAGCGCGCGGCGTTGTCTCGCCACATAGCGCGCGGCGCTGCTAGATTGCAAATCGCGGCGCGATCGGCCGCCGCGCACCGCATGGCGCTCTCCTGCGTCCATGCCGTACCCTCTCTTCAGCTTCCCAGCGATGGAAATACAAATCGCACATTTGCTGCGCTCACCGCAAGGAGCTGTTATGTAATAGCGCGCATGGCGCTGCCCCGCACTGCGAACTCCATACTCTGCTTTTTCTACACGCGTCGTTCTGCTTCTTTCGTCTGCTCGTGGTCTGCTCGTGGTCGCTTCTTGCGAATGGTTTGGGTAGCAGGACAGCCGTGGCGATTGGGAACCATTTGACTGTGGCCCGTCGTTCTCTGGCGAGGTGCTCAATGGTACGGTGCGTCCTTCAACACTAACTTGTGACTTGAACGCTCTTATGTATACTCGCTTCGTGCGTGTAAAATGTTGGATACGTCTCCGGGTCATCCCACCAGCCCCCTGGGCGTAGGTGGTTTACCGAGTTGTGTCTTCTCTCTTTCCACAACCCCTCCTTCCCATGCTCGGGGGAGAGGGGTTCCGCCCCTCCCCCCCTACCCCCTCACCTGGGTCTGGGCGGGGGGGGGGCGCGAGGCACTAGAGCGCCCAAGATGACCCAAGATTGATCCAAGAGGGCCTCACAAGGCCAAGATGGCCTCCATAATGGCTCAAGATAACTGAACATGGCTCAGTATAGCTTCCCACATACATCGAAGACGCCCCAATACGGCCCAGACATGGTTTCAAGTGCTCTCCGAACCCTCGAAAGACCCACCCCCCCAAACAAGCCAACATGGTTCCACAACTCCACAACCTTAGGAAAATCCGTGATGTTTGCGTTTTCGCTGTGTCGTTTCTGATGGACCGCCGGGAGATGGCCCCTAGACGGCCCAAGGGAGCCCCAAGAGGGGCCCAATGGGGCCCCCGGGGGGCCCCCAAGAGCACCCGAAGAGTGCCCCAAAAAGGCCCCGCGAGGCAATGTTTGAGCTTCCGAAGGGGGGGGGGGGGGGGCTGAATTGAGGACCCCCTCTCTTGAGCTACGGGGACCAAGACGGCTCCACGAGACCTCTGGGACCTACCCAAAGGGCCCAAAGAGTGCCCCAAAATGGCAAAAAAAAAAAAAACCCAAGAGAGCCCCAAGAGGGCCCGAGAACCTCGCACACCAACGCTTCAACTCGCCTGGCAAACTGTTTCTGAATGGGCTGGTGGGGATACTTTTTGGGTCAACAAGCTCGCGAGGCGGGTCGAAAACCGTCCGAACACTAGTCGGGCCGCGACTGGGCAGCAGGAAAAGAAAGGCAAGCGAAGCGAGCGAGAGGGCAACCACTCAGAAGGCGAGCCGGAACCGATACTCCCAAACCCGGTGGCGTTGGAAATCCCGGTGGCGACCAGCAAGTAAGCGCAGCCAAAATGGCGCGGCGGCGCGACCATAAACACGCAGAGGTCGATCGCTCGCTGGTGGGGATACTTTTTTGGTCGGCGGCTCCGAAGCAGCGGACAGGGAGCGGAAGGCGTCGTCTGGGCCAGCAGGCGAGGCTAATTAGCTACAACAGGCAACGCACCTGCAGAAATGATTCGCAAAGAATGCGAGGTGTGCTGGTGGGGATACGCGAAACGTCAAGAATCATAACTACTGTAGACACAAGCTGGGTCGGCCACGATCCGGCCCGAACATTTATCATTGTCGTCCGTGTTTTGTCTTGATCCAGCGTGTATCATACCTAACTTTGCCAGCGTGCCGCGAAGGACGAAAAGGAATTTCCCTAAATCCCTTGAACCCCCCGACTGGGATCCTGGGGACAGAATATTTACTGGCCAGGCTTCCAAATTGCGGACTTCGTTTGGCCGTGGCGCGCCTTCTGGGACTTCCTGCGTGTATTCCCTTGATTTCTCTGGATGCAAGAAGGCCCCACGAAAGGCCAGGAAAGCTCCAACATAAGATATCATTCGATGCGCAACCGTACCTTGCCCCCGCACGATGCCTTTAACATGATGTTATGCACCAGGCATTATTTGATATATATGTTGCGAACCTCTGGTGCCAATGGATGTTGGCCGAACATTTCAATCGAGCTTTTTCAACAACCTATGAACAACCATTGGGCTTTCAACAAAGCATGGACGCGGTCATTCTTGCGCGCGCCAATGCTCGCCAACGGAATTATCGATTTGCACGAGCGAGCTCATTGACTTGATCGAGATGCTCGCGCGGGCTCATGAAGCTTCACTGCCTTCTCACTGGGTTCGACGAACAAGGAGCGATCCTCAACACACCTCCACCGCTCACTTCTTTCACTGCCTCTGGCATGGAGGACGAGCTATGTGATGCGACTGGCTGAGGCGGTTTATGAATGACCGTACTTTCTAACAGCAAGGCCATCATATTAAGGAATACCACTTCATGATACGGTGGGCGGGTGGATGTATCCACGCACCGCAACGCCTGTTCTATCACGTGCCATATCAGACCACAACCTTCCAGAGCCCACCATATTAATGTGGGGGAAAGGCAAGAACATGCCAGATCAAGGACGGATCCGCCCATGCGCCCGCAATTTGGCTGCTCGTCGAGTGCAGACTCATACGTGGCGTGCGTGAGGGACACATCAACGATGACACACGAGGAACGGAAGGCGGAGGAAGAGGAATCTGAGCCCGCGGTACATTAAGAGGATGATGACACGGACGGTAAAGAACCCGAGGCCCATTAAGAGCGCCAAACGAGGTTACTTACTCGGGGACGTACCACACGCTTTGCGCACGTGAAGTGTCTGACTACTTGTATGGGGCGATCCAAACAAACGCAATCGTTGAAGGACGTACCGTGCCCTTGAACGCTTCGCCGAATATTTTGACGGGCTACAGCCAAGTGTCCCCCCAGCTGCGGCATCACTTCTGCTACTTAAATCATTGGCAGGAAACGACCACGCGCCGACGAAATAAGCAAGATCACGCGTCCAGAAACACACAGGAAGGACACCTGGACAAATGACTCGCGGGAGTGCCATCGGCGCGCGCTGCACTGGCAATGCAGCGCAGCGCCGTGCGCCCTCTCACAGAACAACGCCCCGCGCTGCGCGCAACAGGCGTGCACGTGCATCACCGTCGAGAGGATATCCTGCGGCATGGACGCAGGACTGACTACCTACCAGACCACCCCAACCCAACCCGAAGACCCGAATTTCGGGTTGGGGGGGGTATGGGCTCCACATGTCTTTTTTCGCTGTTTCCCGACCCCCCCCAACTGGAAATGGAGGGCAAATTGGGGCCTTCGGGTTGGGTTGGGGTGGTTTGGTGGGCGGTGAGCATCACCGTCGAGAGGATATCCTGCGGCATGGACGCAGGACAGCGCCACGCTGTGCGCGACGCCCCTCTGCCGGACCTCCCAAGAACCCTCTCGCAACACGCGACGCTCTCGCAAAAGCGCAACTCCTCGATGAGCCGTGGCACCTCGGCTGGATCTGCGTGCAACTCCACCCCACGGTGACTACCTCCCAGACCACCCCAACCCAACCCGAAGACCCGAATTTCGGGTTGGGGGGGGTAAGGGTTCCACATGTGTTTTTTCGACGTTTCCCGACCCCCCCCCCACTGGAAATCGAGGGTAAATCTGAGCCTTCGGGTTGGGTTGGGGTGGTTTGGTGGGTGGTGACACGGGACCTCCCAGGAACGCACGAAAATGGCGACGAGTTCGATCAGTTTGCACCCATCCCAAACAACTGAGAGGTCTCGGCTGGATCTGCGTACAACTCCACTCCGCGAGACCTCCCAGGAGCCCACGAAAACGGCGACGATGGCGACCTTCGCAGCCCCCCAGGGAGCCGCGGAATCTCGGCTGGATCTACGTGTAATGCCATTCCGCGGGACCTCACATGAACCCACGAACATGTCGACCATGGCGCACTTCGCCCACCCCTCCAGGGAAACGCGAGGTCTCGGCTGAATCTGCGTATAGCTCCACTTCGCTGGACCTCCCAAGAACCCACGAAAATGGCGACATGTTCAAGCAATGTGTGCACCCCCCCCTCGGAATAACGGAGATGTCTCGGCTGGATCCGCGGTTGTTCTCCACTCCGCTGAACCTCCCAGGAGCGCACGAAAGTGGCGACGGTGGCACACTTCGCAGCCCCCCAGGGGGAGGAGGAGGAAGGAGGGGGAGGGGTGGAGACCACAGTGCGCGATTCAAAACGAGAACGGGGCCCCTGGGGGTCCCTGGGCGAAAACGACCCCGGGCAAAGCCCGGGAGGAGACCCCGAACCGGGCAATTCTTCGACACCCCTCACGAGGATCGTGGCCTCCGAGGGGGGGGCCGCAATCGACTACCCCCCCTCCCGCCCCAAGAGGCCCACAAGAGTCCCCCAAGAGGCCCTGGGGGCCCCCAAGACGCCGCCAAGGAGCCCCAAGAGACTCCCAAGAGGTCCCCAAGAGGCCTTAAAGAGGGCTCCAGGGCCGGCGGAATGAGCGAAGCGATTAAATATAATGAAGGTACTGAGCGGCAACCTGAATGCTTAACCACCCTTCCTTGGATTGCCGACTTTGCGCACCCAGACTTCCCCAAATAAGTGTGGCCAACGCTTTTATGTATCAGGACAAACAATACAGATCGGCAGACCCTGTACAACGGCCGTTGTTTCCATATCGGACTGCGCGAGACCAAACAAGACAACGCCAATGTACGTTAGACCTCGCAAACAACGAGCGAGGCACTGCTCGCTGAATTAGATGGCGAAGCATTCGAAATGCATCGCCTTCTGAAGAAGATGGTGATGACAACTGCATGCCGAGAACAATCGGATTACTGTTGTGAACCCGCAACACACCGGAAATATACTCCACCCCACTCGTCAATCCATTGATACGGGAATGCTGCAGATGATGCGTCCAACAATTTAAAAGAAGGAGGACCGGGCAATTGCACGCGATGTGTGGCCGCCGCCGCCTCAGCGCGCCCATTCGAATATGAATGCCAATGTTGGGGCAAAACGGTGATTCACAACACTTCAACAAAAAACGATCTCGCAAGCAACAACGAAACATGGCTCATCATCCAATCAAAGAGTTGCTGCCGAACAATCCGATGGCTGCGCTGCCTGCTATGATCCCGCATGCCTGTTCAAGGCTACCGCGCCGTGGACATACCCATACTGACCAAGAACAATACCTGGAACCGCGCGCTCGGTTTATGCGCTTACGTTCAGCAATGAATCAGTATGTCCTGGATTTCGCGCTCTCAGGGTAGTACGAGGACCTGGAAGGAAGGCTACGCTCAACACAATCTCAAGGCCGCGGGCGATTGCGAAACAGCATGCGGAGGACGGGGGAGGGGGAATGGGAGGAGGACGATGGGGAGGACGAGGGCTCTAAGGAAAGTTGATTGGGAGAACAGAGAGGATCGGCAGGGAAACTCGACCCCCACTTCTAGGCCCCCCCGGTGCCAACCGATTCCCGAACTGGACTCGGGGCGGAGAAGCATAGCAGAAACATAAGAATACAATTACTGATGGGAAGCACAAAAAAACGACTGCTATTGCACGATCGGCGCGGCAAAATAATATCCGACATTTTCGATACGCACAACTCTCGCCTACAAAAACCCGCCATCGTGCCCCCTGACACGTTGAGGCGCGGTCGAATGCCAGATGATGTCCGGCAAAGATTGTATTATAATCAAACCCCTCCCCGTTCTACTTGCATCCGGCCGCGTGCATCCACCCTTACACAAAAAACAACGGATCCGCGCTCCCGCGGCCAAGCTCCATAAGAAAGAAAGTGCGCGCCCGCGGCCCGAGCTTCCACGACTGCCCAAGCAGGTCACCAAGGACAGTAAATTTGCCCAATATGCCTCGATGGCGGGCAAAGATGGTTCCAAGGCGGACGCGCATGGCCCCAGGGCGGCTCGAGATGCCTCCAACAAGGCAAAAAGGGCCCCGCGAGGAACTTCAACAGTGCCAGGAAGACAAAAACACACCGACTTCCAATTTGATTGTTGAATGGTTGGCGTATTCGCCTTGTCGGGCTTCCGCCATCTCAAAAAAAACCAGGAAGCCTCCACTGGCCCCAAGATGGCCCAATGGTATAATGTTTTGCTCGTTCCCGTCAGGAGGGGAACTTTCGCAACCCGATCAAACGGCAAAGCGTGTTCGTGTTCTTCATTGCGATATCCTTCCTGTAGTAGTTTCATGCTCAGATCCGAGCGACTTATTGGGGATGTACTTCTTGCCGCCATTGCCTAAGATGTTGTGCCGTTGAGCTACGGCCAGGGTGGCGATAAGCAAAGAAGGCCTGGCCTGCGGGCGCGCGGCGGGCGGGGCGACCCTTTCCTCGCGACCGAAGCCGAAACATCTTCGGCAAATCATCGATGTCTGGCGGCGGCGGGCCGGCGATGCTGAGGCAGCGCAGGGGCGCGACTAAATGGACGCCCCCCCGCGGCCCCCCTGGCGAGCCCCACCCGCGCGGGTGGGCGTTCGCGATTTGTCAACGCCCCGATTTGCGTTTATATGCAGCGGCCCCTTGCGCCGCGCCCGGCAGGCAGCCCGCGCGCTTCCCCGCTCGCAGTGCTCCGAGACGCTCGACGCATAGCGCGGATGCGTCAAGGGGGTCGCCCGCAACTACGCTGCGGGCGCCCCCTGTTCTCTCCCGCTCAACCCCAACTGTGGTCGCCGCGGCCCCGGCTGCTGTAATATTGCCAGTTGCCTGAGCCCCAGCTCCAACCGCCAATTGTCGGTGTCCTCTCGCCACGGGGGACGGGAATCCGCATTCGGCCGCGCGTCGTCCACGTTCTCGCGCCGCTGCGGGGCAAGGTCCATGCGATGCCGTGACGTGTCGGCTGTTTCGCGCCATGGCAGGGTGTCGCCCGAGTTCAGCCGTGAATCTCTCGCGGCCAGCGGCCCCGGTGCCCTGGCAAAGCTCGATGAGGCGGCGCCCGAGCGCGAGTGCAGGTCCCGCTGCGTCGGGTTGCCAGCTCGGCGGCGTCTAGATTCCTGTCGATCATCTTGCGCGCGACTCCTCTGCCCCGTCGCTCCCTTGCCGTCGCTCTCGGCCATCTTGCCCTTGCCATTGCCCTCGGCGTCGCCCGACGTTCTTGCTACCGCAGGGCGGCCCTCAGGCCGCGCCGAATTGGGTCTCTTTTCTCCTTTGGTAGACACCGCTCTGGGGGAAGCGCCCACGCCGACGTAGTCGGGCGGTGCCTGAGCCCTTAGTTATCTAGTGATCGCGCGGTCGGCCCTGAAGCCACCAGGAAGTCAACTCGTGGCCAGTAATCTTCTATGTGCCGTTCCACGGCAACTTGCAAGTCAACGAGCGGCTGGACTTCGGCACTCCGCGGGGAATCGGCGCACCCTGCAGACCAACCCATGCTGGGCTCTTCGCGATGGCGGTCCACTGGGGAAGCGTAGTCCCAGTCGAACGGATCGAGAATGGCATAGCCGTCCTCTGCCAAGCCCCCCCCGCGGGTGCGCGGCCGCCATGTCCTTGGAGGAACAACAGGGCCACGGCCAGTAGCGGGCGCATTGAGATGTGAGTTTTGAAATTTAATCCACCTTTTGGTCCATCTTCTTGGCCTTCAACTGCTTGTAGGGGTTCTGTTGCTCCGGCAGCGCATCGTCCAAGGGCGTTGGTTGCCGAGCGGAGGCCGTCGCGATGTTGCCGTGGAGCGCGGTCTCGCCCTGCAGGCCATTCTCTCGGCGGGCGGCGATGCCGCCTTCACCGGTGTCTTTCCATCTGCGCTGTGAACGTACCTGCGCCCGGTCTGCGTCGCTGCCCTTCAATCCCCCCCCCGTGCTCTGCGCCGCAAGGCCGGGGGCGTAGCCCCCGTGGCCCTCCTGCTTGGCCAGGCCGACGTCTCGGAGATTGATGCGAGGCCAAGTCGTGTCGGGGTCTGCGACGATGGCGCCGCAGTGAACAGGCGCTCTGCATGTGAGACAGCTCGATATGCCCAACCGATTGATGCAATCGCTGCTGCGCAGGAGGTAATCGCCCCCCCAGTCCCGCGGCGCGCAGAGCGCGCTCTTCTTCTCAATGGGAGCAAGATCATCATCCTAATCAACGCCAGGCTCTTGAACGATTTCCTGATGTGGCTTTGATGCAATCCATGCGCGCCGTGTTGGAGTCAGTTCAAACTCTGAGCCCGCGGCGCCGTCGGTTATAAACCAGGGCCCACGATATCTGGGCCCGCGGAACCCCTGACACGGCAAGACGAAGGATCTGATGGCCAGGACGTAGTCGCCAAGGTGCCATCGCGTTGAATCCAAATGTCCTGGCTCTCGAAGATGTGGGGCTCGAGAAAAGAGCGCGTGGGGCTCCGAGAGAGGATGTGGGTCCTCCAGATCAGAAGCGCGAATCCAATACTTGGATGGCCACTACGCGCGCCGCCCAACCTCCAAGTCTAAGCCACGTCGGCAGCTTTCCGTGCATTTCACCGAATTTACCTTCCCGAACTCTCCGTGCTGGCTGAATCGCCCCACGCGAACCCGGCTCCTCTTCTTTGACATTGTCGCCATCAGAGGTAGGCGGACCAAACTTAGTCGGCAGGCAGGTCAGGAAACGGTACTGGCGCACGCCCTCGAGGTCCTCTTGTGGTGCCACAGCGCGCCCGGTCATAGACCTGCGCGCCGAGACACCATCCAATGAAATGACGATTGCCTGGCGGAAGCGCCTCGCTGCCGCGTCGCATCAGATGCGCGTGCGCTTGGGGGCGCCAACTCGGACGGAGTGACCCTTGCAAGCGCGGAACAGCAGAGGCGCCCTCGTAGGCTTCACCACGGGCGCACCCCCGACAAGATAGTTGTCAATAGGTAAATCGCGCCCGAAGCTGTCGTCCCAATCATCTGGCTCAGCCGTGGGGCCCACTTCAGCTTCCGTTATGCGCGCGCCAAGTATCTGAAATGCGTGGTGCGGCAACTAGGCACGAGCACGCATAAAGCGTACCCACACCCTGTCGTAGCCCTCGTCGCCCAGCGTCTTGACGATGTCGGTCGCCTCAACCGATCATCCGGAACTGCGAAAGTGGGCTGCGCTATGCATCGCCAAGTGAACGATGAGCAAGCCGATGCGGCCGCTTCTTCCGCATCCATTTCCGAATGCCACGCGAACGTACGCAAACCGCCGGCAAGGTTCATGAGGTCAATCTCGGGTTTCGGGGGACAGTGGGGCTCAACCGTGTTGCAGCGGGCGCGCAGAAACCGACGCGCGTTCACCCCGTCCCCAGAGGACAGGCGACGCAAAAACTCCAGTTGCGCATCACCCACCAGATCACGGGACCATTTCAACGTTATTCTATCGAAATCGACGCCCCGCCTCTGCCCATCTGCGAAAGACTCGGGGCCGAAGTCGCGGCGCTCCTCCAGCTCCCGGGCCAACTCGACACTGGCGACCAGCAACCCTGCGGAGAGGTCATCCTCAATGAGCGGGGCGCCGAACGTCCTTCTCCGCATGCTCCAGCTCTCGCCTTCTCCTGAACTCCTGCTTCTCGGGCGGCGTCGGGGCCCCTCCGGGGCATGAGCACTTCCACGCGAAGGCGTCGGGGTGGTTGTTTGAGAGAACATCGAGGGGCATTAGCCTGGGCTTCTCTACAATGCTCTCCTCTGCTTGGTGATCCTTATCACCGCCCTGGTCGTCTCCGTCGCCGCCCGCCATCTTGCCGTCGTCGGTCTCCAACGCCACGAGCGACATCTGGCCTCGATCTCCGGCACCCGGAGGCGGAGGGTGGTCCTCGTCGAATGCATCCAGGATCACTAAACTCAGTGCCTTTTCGGCGGCCGACCGCCCATACTAGGGGGTCGATCCCTCATCGGGTTCCTTGGCCGGCGCAGGTGGCGCAGGTTCAGGTGGCAAGGGGGCTGGAGGGGGGCCCGCGGCATAGCCGCGGGCCCCCTCCTCCGTGCCCGCGGCAGACGGCTGACCTTTCTCGTCCCGAAACAAGTCCGAGTCCGTTGAAGATTCCGACGTGCTGTCATCGTCCTCGCTCCTCTGCCACCCCTGCCAACATCTCAGATCGGCACCATGCTCGAAGAGCATCATCTCGTGCTCCAGGATCTTGACGGGAGCGTTGTGTCGGTGGGCACTAGCCCAGTGGCTATGCGCACGCTGGTGCAGCGTGCATAGGTCACTGTGCAATGCCGTGTTGGGTTTGCCGCAGAAGTCGCACGATTCCACCAGTTTCAACAATGGCCCTTCGTTCACCCCCTCGTGCGCCGCGCAGTGGCATGCGAGCTGGAGGCACAGGTGTACTTGCTGCGTCCGAGCCGCAGTCTTGTCAGCCTCTACGACGCGATCTCTCGTCAGCGGTTGTGTCTCCTCCATCGGCGAGGGCCGATGACATGGCGCTCCGCCCCGTGGGTCACGCGGCTGCGAAACTGGAGGAACGGGCGGGTCGCTGCCCCTGGGATGGAAAGCGAAATCCAGCATCCGCCATGTGCCCTCTCTTGAAGCCTGCCGCTCCCAAGTGCTCCAAATTCGACCGCGTGCGCACTGCCCCCCGCATGCGGAACGCCATAGTCTCTCCGTGGATGCCCTCCGTGTCGTCCCGTGTTATTTCTGCGAGACGGTCTCGGAACTCTTGGCTTTCCGGCCATATCTCGGGCTGAGGCGGGCGTTTGTCGTCGGAGGCGCCCCCGACATAGTCGTTGGACGCCCCCGTCCTTGCCACCGTGCCCTGATCGTCTCCCCCGGCCGGCCGTGGGTTCTGAGCTCGATGCCTCTTGAGGTCGTCTGGTGAGTAGCGAACCCATCGGCCATCGGCTTCCACCTTCGCCGGGTTGATAACGTTCACGTCGATCCGCGATTTCTCCCAGTGCGTGCCGAGCTTCTCTAGGTCGGGGACGATGTAGTGCGGTTCATAGAACTGGTCCGTCTCCAGCTCCTTCCCCCGGTACTTCTCCCCAGCCCAACAAACTACGTTCTCGCGAACAAAATCAAAAGGATACTCGACGAGCAGCGGATCTCTTGTATCTGGCCCTTCTGCGAGGCGCTGCAGGGGCGCCGTCGCGCCTCGCGGAATGCCTGGCGACTGTCGAGTTGGACGGGGTCATAGACCCTTTCCTTCTTCGCCGACTCCTGGATCCTCCAAAGGGGCACCTTAACCGTCTCGCGGCCCGTATCCCTCGTCTCCTCCATGGGGCGAAAAGGGCCTGGATTCAATATGGCTGCGAAGTCGAGCTCGAAGTGGTCACCAGCAGAAGCCTTGGGGCGGCAAAGCCACAACCCCTTGGCTCGCGTCTGCGGCAGCGCGGCGAAGTACAGTCGGAGGGCAGTTCTCACCAACTTATGATGGTGAGAGCAGCAATGCTGCTTGTTCTCCTCTGCGTCCACTGCCTGCAAGACGGCGGGGCCAGGATCTGGAAGTCGCACGTGACAGCCAATCCGTCACCAAACAGCTCCGCTGCGTTGGAGTAGGTAGCGGGCTGCCACGGCGCTCTGCAAGGGTCTTCGAAGGCGCGTGGGCCCTCGGCAGGCGCATCGGTCCCCCAGTTGTTCTCCGTCCACCCTCCGTCGCACAAACGCGCCGGCGTTGAGGGCGGCGCCGAGCCCGTTGATGTTCGCGGCGTGCGAATAGAACTTCCAACCCAGATCCCTCTTTAAGCGCACATTGTCGGCTGGCAAATCGAACGGAAGGGCGAGCGCGGTATGTTCCGGCTGAACGCGAACCGCCATCTCTTCCATATCGAGAAGGTCACATCGCGCCCCTTCAGCCTTGTCAGCCGCATGCAGGCGTCGGGCGGCGAGCCATTCAATTACGCGGCGACCGAGGTAATTCTTCGCGGGCTATGGGTAGTGTGCACGGCGAAAAACCGCCGCGAGCCAAGCCTTGGAATCGGCGTGCATGCCATTGTTCCTGTACGAGAGGTCGTCGGGCATCAGCTCCCTGTCAAAAGGCTTCGGGGCCGGTGAAATGAAGGAAAGCAATGGCTTGTACTCGTCGAAGCTGTCGTGATATACTACCTCCCCATCAGCTCACCCTCAGTCTTTGCTGTCCGGCCAATGACTGTACCTGGCCCGATTGTGATCGGTCTCTGGTGGATGTGACTGGCCTCGAAAGCGTGGGGGCGCACGATAATTAGATCCTCGATGTCGCGCGACGGATTGCCTCCGGGGCCCGTCAACGATGCGATGCTCGGCGAGCAAGGAGTGAGTCCTGCACCTTCTCCCACTCGCCGACCAAACTCGTATTCCACGTCTTGGAGGCGCCGCTGGCAAAGCCAGCAGTCGCCTCGCTCTTGCGGCCCATGGGGTCGATCGCGGTTAGCTCACTCCTTTCCCGAAGCGTCTCGAGGCATCGCGCCATCCTGGCGCCTGGCCTTGGCGCGGCATGTTCGGCGCCGGGGCCGAGAACAGTTGCTGGGAAATAAAAGAATGGATCACGCGGCAAGGCGCGTCGGCACGTCCTCCCACGGCGCCCTTGTAGCAGCGCCCTTTCTTTGGCCCAGTCCGCTCTGCGAGTCCACGTTCGCGCGTGGGGGGCGCGGGCAGCGGGGGGGAGCCCTGGGGGCTGAACAGCAGGAGGGCGCCGGACTGGGCGCCCGCTAGCGCCGGGGCCCCCTCCCTTCGCAAGAGGCACGGCCCAGGAAGCGCCCCGCTCGCGGCGGGCTCATGGGTGGGGGCCCAGCTGCCTGATCAGCGCGCGGGCAGGCGTAGCCTCCTCTCGCGCAATCCCCAGGACTGGCATTCGCCTCTTTGCAGACCCTGCAGGCAGCGGCGATGTATTTAGCCATTTTCTTCGCAAAATATTCGCCAGCGCCTGCCTTGGAACGCCTTGGGTCGCCATCTGGATGTTCGCCCTTTGCGCGCAGCTCTGATCCGCGGACCCGCGGTGTGCGGCACGGCATGCCAGCCTCTTCCCAGTGCATCATTTGGTTGTTTGCGACGGCTGCAGCCCGACTTGCGAGCGTGTTCCAGGCGACATATTTTCCGCTGGTTGCCGGGATCCCCCAGGACTGGGCATCGCCCAGTCCCGGGAGCACCGTGCACGCGTTGTCCTTGCGTGCGCGCCCGGCTTGCACGTCGACCAGTTGTTTCGCCTGCTCGAGCACCTCGGACTCCAGGTCGAAGTACTGCAGTGTGTCAGATCGTTGCTGTGCCTCGCAGGCGTCCGTCATCCCTATCAGCGCCAAAGCCGCTGCCGCTCCACGAGACAACGCGGCATCGGTTTGCAGTGCGACTCTGGAAAAGGTGCTGGCTCTCGAATCCGGTTTCCCCTTGTCGGGCCAGCAGCGGAGTGTCTGGCGAGGTGATGCCGCCTTGGTAGCATGCATGACATCCTACGACTTGGTTGTGGCTGCACATGCGCAGGAGAGTATTAGCTCCTTCCGGCTGCTTGGCGCCAGCCGCTTCGTGGAATACCTCCGTGGAATATGCCAGCAGCATGGGACCTATGTCAGGGTACGTATAGGTGCCCTTCCACTTGGGCTCCCTGGTTGCGCAATACCATCTTCGATGGGCATATTTCTCCTCGCGAAAGCCAGAATTTTCTGGCCGACGAACCTGACGTGAATGCCGCTCATCTCGATGCGTCGCGAGTAGCCAGCGAATATCTGGGCGAACGTCCAATTGCGGACGTGGGGAACGACGGATTCGTTGACCAGCTCGGCCATCCTGATCGTCAATCCCTGAGCCAGCTGGACGTAGTCCTCGGACGGTTCAAAGCCCATCCTCAGCACATGCCTCGCGAAGACGTCTGCTGCTCCTGCCCTCGACTGCCTTTTGAGCCCTCAGCTGCGCTGCCTCCCAGACGCCGTCCACGCCAATATTTGAGCGGACTCTGGGCCTCCGATCGTCGGTGATGGGCGGTGCAAGTGGCGCTTCGGCCCCGCTGGCATGGCCAGCGGGAGTCGGGTCGGCCCTGCGAGAGTCAGGTGTCCTCCCTGTCTCTCCAGCGCTCGTTGACGTGCCGCCTGCGCTCGACCCTCTGGGCCCTTCAGTTCCCAACGCCCCGGGAAGGGCCTGGGTCTGCGATGGTGGCGCGTGCGAGGGCGGAGGGGGCGCTGCCGTCGGCGGCGGCCTCGCCGGTGGCCGCGGGGGCATTGCCGTTGGCGGCGGCCCAGCCGGCGGCGGCGGGGGCGTTCCCATTGGCGGCGGGCCCCGCCGGAGGCGTCGGAGGCGCTGCCACGGGCGGTGGCCCCGGCAGCTCGGCTGCCGGCGGCGGCCCTGCCAGGGGCGGCGGAGTCGCGGCCGGATGCGGAGGCGGGGCCTCGCGCCCCCGCGGCTCCCCCGACATAGTCGGCGGCGGCCCCATCGGCAACGGAAGCGGTGGCGACGTGGGCGGCTCTGGGGGCGCTCCTGTCTCACTCTGGCATGCCGTCGCCGCGTCGCGGGGCGCGGCGGACGGCTCGTTCTCCGTCGCGTTGTCGCGGGGCGCGGTGGGCGGCCCGTTCGCGCGCGCTTGATGTGCCCGAGGTCTTGGGGACAGCCTTGCTGGGGGGTTTCCCTGGCGGCGGAGGCGGCGGCCTCGTCTCCGCTCCCCGCGGCGACGTTGCCGGCGAGGGTGGTTTGGCCGTTGCCCCAGGCGATTCAGGCGCGGCCTTTGCCTCGGGGGGAGTAACCGGCAAATGGCGATATTAAAGGCGCCCCTTCCCCCCTCTATTTTTAATGCCCGCCCACGCGGGTTTATCCGCGGGGAAGGCGCGGGGGCCGAACTTGATAATCCACGGGAGAGTTGCGGGGGTCGAAGTTGCTATCATATCATGTTGATTAGCAGTCGCATCAAAAACGCTGATCATAGCCATGGTGGTCTCACCGCGCCAGCTTCCGCAATCGCGGGCGCGTGGCAGGGCCGTGGGGTTCCCGCCAGTTCAGTTTGCCCGCGTTGCGACCGCGCGGCAGGGCGGCGTGATGCACTGCAAACATGGAGAAAACATCAGAACGACGTTTGGGTAGGGACCAGCACTCGCCGAGCGCTGATCCCTACCAAAATGGCCAATCCTCCTCCTCCTGCTCCTCCTTCCTCTTGCTCCTCCTCCTCCTCCTCCTGCCCCTCCTCCTCTTGCTTCTCCTCCTCCTTCTGTTCCTCCTCCTCCTCCTCCTCCCCCCCCCCCCCCCCCCTCTGCCCCAGCAGCTGCCCGGGCCCGGGCTCCCCCGAGTCTCCGAGACTCCAAGCTTTCGAGCCTCTTCGAGGCGCCGAGCCTCTTCGCCCCAGGGGCAGCGATGAGGGGGGATAGGCGTGCCAGTGCATCGGCGACGCATCGCCGATGCATGGGCATTTTGCTTTGGGGGGACATCGACCTGGCATCGCCGAGCCGATTCCAAATCGATGTCCCCCCCCACCCATGCCTTTCCCCTCGCATAGTTGCCCCTGACTGCGTCGCGAGCCCCAGCGATGGCCCCTCCGGCCGAGCGCGCAGCTGCCGCGAGCCTGCCCGTCGAGGCGCTGAAGCACGAAGCGGCGCCGAGCCCGTGCTCGAACGAGATTCTCGAGCGCATGGCCCAGCAGAACGAGAAGATCATTAAGAAATTGAGCTAAGTCGCCGGGGAAGTCAGCATTGCCGAGACGAGGCAGTGCCAATCGAGCGCGCAAGGCACAGGCGCAGCTCGCATGACGAGCTGCCGCTTCAAGGCCGAATCGGCCCTGTGGTCGTCGAGCGCCCAGCAGGCCGCCCTGGAGATGGTCTGCCAAGGCGGGCGCCGCAAGAGCATCGAGTACACCCGCATCTTCAACGAGAAGGACACGAGGCGCATCGAGCTGGCCTTGGCGGCGTTCTTCGAGACCAGCGTCGAGAAGGGCGAGCGCGCGCGCGACATCTTCGAGAACCGCGGAGAGCCGCCCGAGGACCTCTTCTGGCCCATGCCAAGCTTCAAGGCCAAGCTGGAGGAGCTGGCCAAGAAGAGAGACATGGGGCTCGGCGCCGAGAAACTCGAGAAGCTGACCCGCGGCTCCTACACTGAGCGCATCAGGTCAGCCCACCCAGGCACCCCCGCCGAGCTCCTCCACCTCCACGAGCTACTTCTGCCGATCAACAAGAAGTTCGAGCCCGTCGGGCACTTGCGCGAGATGCCCGCCGAGAGCGCCGAGAGGCTCTTCAACGTGATTCCGCGCAGGGCCCGAGATTGCGTCAAGTGGTGCAACGAGACCTCCGTGGTCTCGTAGCAGAACGACGGGGTCGCCAAGGCAACGACCCTAGCCATCATCAGGTGGTGCTGGAAAATCAGGAAAACCGCGGACATGAGCTACGAGCTGCGCGAGCGCCGCTACCAAGACAAGCGCGCCAAGTTGGACTGCTCGAAAACCGTCAATCAGCAGAAGCACGAGGAGCTACTGCTCGAGAGCCGCATCAAGATGCACTTCGAGAAGTATGCGTCGATTCAGGCCGAGTACGACATGCTGAACAAGCGCGATGGCGAGAGGGGCCAGGCCGACAAGAAGGCCGAGTCAGAGCCCGCCCCGTTCATGCTCGTGGACGCCGGAGCGCACGAGCTCCCCTAGCCAAGCGCGCCGTGTTTTTTCGCTACGAGGGCGCCGTTTCGAGGCGCACTCTCGAGCCCCATCTGCTTTTCAAGCTCCAAGAGAGCGCTCGGGCACGCGCGAGTGGCGTCCCTAGCTGCGGGGTGCTGCTCCCCCCCTCTCGCCGAGTGATCCGCGATCAATCATCAAAGAATCGAGCGGGCTCGATCCTGCATCCTCGGATCGATGATGCGAGATCTTGAGTCCGATCATATTCGGGCACCTTGGGTCCTAGATCCGAGGGTCGCCAAGCTTAGACTCAAAGATCTCGGGCTCGCGATCCGAGGATCGAGGATCGAGCCTCGGCGATAGTCGATCGTCACATTGCCATCGAGCAGGCCAGATCCTCCATCCTCGGATCGAGGATCCGAGATCTTGAGTCCGAGCATCTTCGAGCACCAAGGGTCCTAGATCCGAGGGTCGCCAAGTTTGGACTCGCAGATCTCGGCTTCGACGCCCGAGGCTCGAGGACCGAGCAGATCGCCCTCGCCGCCGTCCTCGAGTCCGCGCTGCCACCGAGCAGGCTCGATCCTCCATCCTCGGATCGAGGATCCGAGATCTTGGTCTTGAGCATCTGCACCTCGGATCCTAGATCCGAGGGTCGCCAGGCTTGGACTGGGAGATCTCGGGTTCGACGTCCGAGGCTCGAGGGCCGAGCCTCGGCGATAGTAGATCGCCCCCGCCGCCGTTCTCGATCCCGCGCTGCCACCGAGCAGGCTCGACCCTCCATCCTCGGATCGAGAATCCGACATGTTGGTCTTGAGCGTCTGCGAACACCTCGGATCCTAGATCCGACGGTCGCCAAGCTTGGGCTGGAAGATCTCGGGCTCGACATCCGACGCTCGAGGACCGAGCCTCGGCGATGGTAGATCGGCCCCCCCCCCCCCGCCGCCCCCGAGCCCGCGCCGCCGCCGAGCAGGCTCGACCATCCATCCTCGGATCGTGGATCCGAGATGTTGGTCTTGAGCATCTGCGAGCACCTCGGGTCCTAGATCCGAGGGTCGCCAAGCTGGGACTGGTAGATCTCGGGTTTGACATCCGAGGCTCGGGCGCCGAGCCTCGGCGATAGTAGATCGCCCCAGCCGCCGTCCCCGAGCCCGCGCTGCCGCCGAGCAACCTCGACCCTCCATCCTCGGATCGAGGAACCGAGATCTTGGTCTTGAGCGTCTGCGAGCACCTCGGGTCCTAGATCCGAGGGTCGCCGCGCTTGGACTGGAAGATCTCGGGCTCGACATCCGAGGCTCGAGAAGCGAACCTAAAACTTCTCTGGTCGTCCTCGGGCCCGCGCTGCCATCGAGCAGGCTCGAGCCCGCGCTTCGCCCGGGCCACGCGCGCGCACGCTCGCGCGCGCCCGCGCGCGCGCGCTCTCACGCACGCACGCGCTCACACACACACTCACGCACGCAAGGACACAAACACAAACACAAACAACAGCAGCAACGACAGCAACAGCAAGCAGCAACACAGCAGCAACAGCAGGGCAGAACAGCACCATGACAAACCGCAGGGAGAACAAACAACAGCTGCACACCCGCACGCTCGCAAAAAGCAGCAAGGCAAACAAGAATAACAAACGCAACGAGACGAACCATAACAGCAGCAAGACAAACAACACGAACAACAAACAATCGTGGCCAATTTAGGCCCAAGCATCCCGAGCCAGCTGTGGACGCAACACACCATGGCCGAGACGCAGCGCCCCGTGGCCGAGTCGGACAGCGACGATCGTCGGCCTGTCGCCGAGCGGTCGGACGGCGAGAGCGTCGGCGAGTGGGCGAGGGGGGCGGAACCCGCCGCGCTGGGGGAGGACGCCAGCAAACCCGAGGACAGGAGCCTCGAGGTCGAGAAGCTCGACGACAAGAAGGCCGCGCTCGAGGACGAGAAGCTCGACGACAAAAAGGCCACGCTCGAGAACAAGAAGCTCGACGACAACAAGCGCAGGCGCCCCTGCAAGCCCGCAGCGACGAGGCAGCGCGATGCCTCGCAGGCCTAGGCCCCGAGTTCCGATTCAGCCCTGCGGCGCCTCGCGAGCCGCTGGGGGCTCTGAGCGAGCTGCCTTCGGGCAGAGTGAGGACGAGGTGCTGGGAACTCTCAGCGAGGTGACCCCTGGGCTCGCGGACGCCAAGACAACAAAATTATCCTGGCAAAGCAACCTAACGTGTGGGAGCATATCGGGAAGCATTCCCCGTAAGATTCAGATGAGAATCCAGTTGTAGAGTTCTGCTGTTCTCGTAGTCGTAGTCGCATCCGCGATGACAGTCGCAGTGGCAACGGCAGTCGCAGTCACAGCCTCAGCCTCAGCCTGCCTCAGCCTCAGCCTCAGCCTCAGCCTCAGCCTGCCTCAGCCTGAGCCTGCATCAGCCTCAGCCTCAGCCTGCTTCAGCCTCAGCATCAGTCTGCCTTCAGCTTCGGCCTCAGCCTCAACCTGCCTCAGCCTCACCCTGCATCAGCCTCAGCCTCAGCCTCAGCCTGCCTCAGCCTCAGCCTGCATCAGCCTCAGCCTCAGCCTGCCTTTGCCTCAGCCTCAGCCTGCTTCAGCCTCAGCCTCAGTCTGCCGTCGGCTTCGGCCTCAGCCTCAGCCTCAGCCTGCATCAGCCTCAGCCTCAGCCTCAGCCTGCCTCAGCCTCAGCCTCAACCTCAGCCTGCTTCAGCCTCAGCCTCATCTGCCTGCCGCGGCCTCAGCCTCAGCTGCCTCAGCCTGAGCCTGCATCAGCCTCAGCCTGCCTCAGCCTCAGCCTCAGCCTGCTGCCTCAGCCTCAGTCTGCCTTCAGCCTCAGCCTCAGCCTCAGCCTGCCGCAGCCTCAGCCTGCATCAGCCTCAGCCTCCTCAGCCTGCCTCAGCCTCAGCCTGCCTCAGCCTCAGCCTCAGCCTGCCTCCTCAGCCTCAGCCTGCTTCAGCCTCAGCCTCAGTCTGCCTTCAGCCTCGGCCTCAGCCTCAGCCTCAGCCTGCATCAGCCTCAGCTCAGCCTCAGCCTCAGCCTCAGCCTGCCTCAGCATCAGCCTCAGCCTCAGCCTCAGCCTGCCTCAGCCTCAGCCTCAGCCTCAGCCTGCAGCCTCAGCCTCAGCCTCAGCCTCAGCTCAGCCTCAGCCTCAGTCTGCCTTCAGCCTCGGCCTCAGCCTCAGGCTGCCTCAGCCTCAGCCTGCATCAGCCTCGGCCTCAGCCTGCCGCAGCCTCAGCCTGCATCAGCCTGCATCAGCCTCAGCCTGCCTCAGCCTCAGCCTGCCTCAGCCTCAGCCTCAGCCTCAGCCTGCCTCAACCTCAGCCTGCTTCAGCCTCAGCCTCAGTCTGCCGTCGGCCCCGGCCTCAGCCTCAGCATGCCTCAGCCTCAGCCTGCATCAGCCTCAGCCTCAGCCTGCCTCAGCCTCAGCCTCAGCCTCAGCCTCGGCCTCAGCCTCAGCCTGCCTCAGCCCGAGCCTGCATCAGCCTCAGCCTGCCTCAGCCTCAGCCTGCCTCAGCATCAGCCTGCCTCGGCCTCAGCCTCAGCCTGCCTCATGTGAAAGTTGTATTAGCAAGGATGTGATTTATAGGATGATGTTTCGACTTATCATGTAATTGCTCTCGCTCGCTCATGCTTGCACTCTCTTGTTCACTATTGCCACTTGTGGCTTGGACCCGCCCAGCTGAGGCGGGAGGATGGACGCACCTATCGAACGCTGAGTTTGATTCGGTATAAGATATCCTATCATCTGCCTGTCTTCTTCTTGCATCAAGAGGTTGTGGGTGGAGAGAGAAGGATCATTATTTACACTGGTAGCGGAACTAAATCAGTCCATGGTACGAGGATTGCATACAGAGTGGCCGTGCAGACATATATGCTGGCGCTCACTTACATCCTCGCGGTGCTTAACCACTGCGCTCATCAACGGATCACAGTGATCGACAAAACGCTCAAAATCATTACCTACAACAACTTGGGCGAGGATCGTTGCATCGACAGCATCCCGGGCGAGCAGCAGAACTACAGCAGCAACGATCAAGATAGCTACAACATCAGTGACAAGCGCAGTAGCATCACGGTCATCAAGATGACGTCCAGGCATCAGCAGCAGTTCAATGACGGCCCCCTCTTCGTTGACAAGGAGGGCGTGGTACACTACAACGGCGACCCATCCTATGGCGAGGAGTTCGAGGAGCGTGCAATACTCGGCTACCACGCGAGCGAGGAGAAGATCAAGAAGCTCTATGCGATCAAGCTCAAGATTTCTCTGAATGGACGAGCGTGGACACTCACACGAAAGAAGGTTGAGATCAGTACGCAAGCAGTTTTGGACGAAGCAGGTAATGACCCACTTGCTGCAGTCAAACTAGTGGTAACTACAGTACGACAAGCGTGCGAAAGGATCGCACCACTACAGAAGCAGCAAGCGTTCGAGGAGTATTTCTTCCGAGGTTTTCGCAATCGAACGGAGTCTGTGCAGGACTACATATCGAGACGAGAGAAGGAGTACGAGCGGCTCAAGTCACTTTCAACGAACACGACAGTCAGCGAGGACCTACGGACACACTTTCTACTGAAACTAGCGAACATCAGCATGCAAGAGCACAAAGCAATCCTTGGCCAATGCAACAACGAATACATCTGGGACGACGTGACGGCAACCATGCTGATACAGCTGGACAGCACAGGCCGAGATGATCGTGGACATGGGCGATACGGAGCCTACCCGGTGGACTACGACGACGAAGAGGAAGAAACTTTACTCGGAGATGAACGTGCACCGTGCGATGAAGACGTTTTCCCGAGTGATGAGCACTACAACGCACTTGCAACGGACATCGACGAGTTCGAGGGAGTGATTGACGGCGTGGGCCCGGAAGAGATCAGCCAGGAGGAGTGCGACACCCTGGCGACGGAGGCTCAACGTCTTGGCTGGAAAACTGGACGGCGCAACCACAAGCCCAACTACAAGCAGGCCCCGGAGCGGCTTGCTCAGAGCAAGTCGGACAGAGGCTGGAAGGCCAACATCAACAAGCAGGGCTCCATTAAGATGGACAGCAAAGAGGCTGAGGATAAGCTGAAGCAGATCAGGGCGCGCACGAAGTGCAACGCGTGCCACAAGAAGGGTCACTGGAAGGGTGACCCCGAGTGCGAAAAGACGAGGTTACCAGCGAGAAGATCCAGTACGCTACAGCGTGGAGGACGAGGAGGCGGACGTGGAGGACGAGGCTTTCACGGACGACCTGAAGGTTTTCTACGACGAGCTGGATTCGCAACGGCGACCGCGGTCAAGCTGCTGATGGCGGACAGCTCGATGGATATGACCGCCATTCAGATTGTCAGCGACCAGCTGGCAAGCATAGACGTGGCGATGGAGGAGATCACGCGTCTGACGAAGGTGAGAATCGACACGAGGAACAGATCGTGAACACCTACGCGGTATCAGCAGCAGGAGACCAGCCGAACTTCCAAGGAAGGATCGACCAGGCACACGAACCATACCCAGTACCTGGAGAGCATCAAGCACAATAATCTCACGAACCCCTGAGCACTCCAGTAAGCTCAACGAGCAGACCGACACCAGGGGCGTGGTCGAGGACAGAGCCCAGCAGACCAAGTACAGACTACCTGTAAGAAGACAACACAGAGACTGACCTACAGAAAGTACGAGGTCGTGCAGAGCAGCTCGCAGCATTGTGGGTAAGCTGCGAGAACATGGAAGCGGCCTACAGGGACTATATGGATTTCTGTCTGGACTGGGTCTTACATCGCTTCCAGCAGCTCATGCACATCACCATGGAGATGGCGCCGAACGGTCTCAGGAATATGGCCTACGATCTATGCCAAGCAGCCTGGGACAGGACCTCGGAGCTCCGTGACATCGTAAGGAGCACCTGCGAGCGCCTACCGATTGGGGTACGACCGACATGGTTGCGGACGCAACGCCGAGCTGGAACCAACTACGCTCCAGAGGGAGTTGGGCGGCAGCAGCCTTGCGAGGAGCTGGGGGAAAATGAAGCCTACGCAGTACGAAAAGGACCTATTCCAGATGGACGTGCTGTACTGGACACTGCGTGCCTACGTGGATGTGGAGGTTCAATATCACTGGGCGGCTACACAGAGGACGGCAGAGTCACCACGCGGATGAGAGGATCATCCATGCGCTTCCGAGGCGTGAATGATGGCGCCCCGGTCATGGCAGAAGGAGAACAAGAGGTGACGGCTGGACTTGCTGGAGCTGATGTGAACCTGCGCTTCCAGAGGTTGCCGAAGTCAAAGGCGCCGATACTGCTGAGCATCCACCAGCTGGAGGAGCTCGACACAATGATATACATCAAGGATCAGAAGGCGGACTTCAAGGCGATCAACAAATACGGAGTGCCTCTTAACAAGACGGAGAAGGGACACCTGACGATCTCGCTCAAGGAGTGGCCGAAGAAGGAGACGACAAAGATCGAGCCATCAGTCACGTCCGACGAGATCGACATCTGGAATGCGGAGGTCCAGGAAATCGATAAGGGCATACTACGACGGAAGCAGAGGAAGCAGATCGAGACGTGGGAGAAGGAGATTCAGGACAAGCTGGACCAGTGCCAGCAGATAGTGGACGCGCTGAAGGCGGACCCGGAGGACAGGCGGCCCATCATCTGCGAGCTCTACGCAGGTGGCATGGCAGCCACATCAGAAGCTCAGCAGCGGCGGCATCCCGTGACGAGGCCGAGGGACATCATGATCGGGGACGACCTGCTGGACGCGAAGTCGCAGAAGACCGTCCTGAAGCAGCTGAACGAGGATGACCCCATACGTGACCATTGTGGGTTTCCCCTGCGACCCGTTCACGAACATATCCCACATGTTCCCGAAGGACACGAAGATGCGCAAGTTGGCAATCGGCATGAAGCACCTGCAGCTTGTCAGGAAGATCTGGTCAACTGCAAGCGCCGAGGAGCTCATATGCCACTGGAGAACCCATTTACGTCAAGAGCCTGGCAGCTTATGCCATGGCTGGGCTCAGAGTTCGTGAGCGCGATGATGCACCAGTGCGCCGAGGGCAGCAACCTGGTGGACTTCATGGGCGATCCAGTCAAGAAGCCGACGAGGTTCCTGACGACGGCCATCATGCTCGGCAAGAAGCTCAACAGCATCAGGTGTGACGAGCAGCACGTACACACGAGCGTGATCAACAGGCCGAAGGGAACAGCGTCAAGCCTTGGGAACTGGACCAAGGAGCTGGCCAAGACGATCTTGGACGGCATCGAGGATCAGCGAGACCTCGAGAAGCAGCATGGTGGCTACGCCCGGTGCGCCAACAACTTCGACGACATCGACTGTGACGAGTTCGATGCCAACCCTGCGGAGACGGAGGCGCCGATGCACGCTAGCGCGGCGGCGATCTTCAGCAAGCATGGCGAGAACATCGAGATGACGGAATGGACGGCGGTGCCACCACTCATGCGAGCAGCTATCAAGAAGATACACGAGAGCCATTCACATGGACCCTACAAGGAGTCACTGGTACGGTATCTACAGCATGGTGGGGCTAGCCGACGAGCGGTGCCAGGACTCTACCTTTATGGGCGAGTTTGAGACGCTGTGCAACGACCTGGGCATTGTGATCATCAGCGCGGCTCCAGAGGCCCACTGGCAAATGGGCAAAGTCGAGAGGAAGATGCGATACCTGCAGGAGATGGCGACACGTGTCTTCAACGCTGGGGAAGTTCGTGGTCAAGATTCGGTTGCAGCAGCAGTACGTGGTATGGCCAACGCGTGCAATCAACTTGTCTGCGCGGCAGGCTTCTCACCACAGCAATGGGTACTTGGAGCTGGGCACCGACTGCCTGCAAGTTTGGCGAATCCCGACAACGACCCAGCAGTGGTTTCACGAGTGGCCGCGAATACATCATTCTGGAACCGACTACACCTTCAACAGATCTGTCCGGCATCCTTTTCCAAGGCAGCAAACTCATCAGCATTGAGACGGACGGTTCTGGCGAGGACGAGGCCCCAGCCAGGGCCATTTCAGCAAGGTGATTTATTAGTGTTTTGGCGATCTGATAACCTAAAACGCAACCTGCATGCGCGATGTCATGGACCTGCCCGGTGCTCGGGCAAGGATGGGCACGGTTACTGGCTGATCCATAACAGGATCCCGATCCTAAGTTCACCCAGTCTCCTTCGAAGGGCGACTGAGCACGAGGTGATCAACATGCAGTTTACCGACCTGTTTTCAGATGGCGGACCTGCACGTGGACGAGCTGGTCAGCGGGGTTTTCTGGATCTTCGAGGTCAACAGTATAACCCAGCACGAGATGATCAACAGCCAGACCAGCAGCCAGATCAACGGCCAGATCAGCAGCCAGATCAACATCAAGACCACCGAGATCCAGGACATCAGCAGCGTCCTGGACAGGGCGATGTTCCACCACAGCCAGCAGGAGGACAAGGTGATGCACCATCGAGTGCGCCGACGACGGCGCCAGCAGTACCTGCTCAGGGCGAAGTGGAGCTGACGAAGCCAGCGGACAGCAGGAAGCGACGATCGGAAGTGGTGCACGATAACGACGTGATGCCAATGCGTCAGAGGCTGGGCGACGAGTACGAAACAGTGCCAGCTGATCAAGATCAAGCGGAAGAAGACCTACGAGCACGACTTGTTCGAGCGCACCAAGCTTGGGGCGCCATCTTGGGAGCGGTGGCGGCCAGCAGCCAGGGCAAGACCGACCTGGGGCAGCTGGGCAATGTCAGGAACGCCCCTCTTCTACCTGACCCAACACCTGGGTGCAATATCGAGAGGCGGCGGCTTTTCAACTTGGACACGCGCGACCTGGTTCAAGATATCTCGAGAGTGGACTGGATAGCCAATCCTCAGATCATCGACGATGTGGTATCACAAGACCCCATCACGATCATCGAGGAGATCACTCTGGGAAAGGAAGAGGAAGCTGGAGATGGACCAGGAGGTGGCCAACAGCCTGCAGCAGCCCCGCAGGAGCCTACCAATGCTGACGAGACCATGGAGGAGCCTAAGGAGGTGAAGCGCGGAGGCACGAATCACACCAAGAAGGGCCTGAAGCTCAAGCAGACCAAGCGGGGCGGCGCTCAGGACGATCGAGCTCAGCTTCGAGTGCCTGCCAGGGTCCAGAGGCGCATGGAGGAGCGCCAGAAGGCGGAGGACACGGCAGCAGCACCAGCAGAGGCCCCGCAAGATCAGCCGGCTACATCATCGTCAAGTGCGCGACAGCCTGCACAGGGCAAGCGCCAGGAACACCCAATCACGATCAAGGAGTTCTTGCTGGACGATGTGCCAATCAGCATCAAACGAGCCCCGGCACAAAATGGGCCAGTCAAGCAGCTGGCAGATACACCGCTGCTCGTCGAGGCGTTCGTGGCCGAGCGGATGCGCAGCCAACCGACGAGAGCCAACAAGCATCAGGAGATCAACTTGAAGACGCTGGGCGATGACAAGCTCAAGTGGAAGAAGATGCAGCAGGCGGTGGAGAAGGAATGGAACACGCGGTGCAAGTACGATGCAGCAACCCACATATCAGGAGCAGCAGTCGACAAGGTCGGCCCGGACAAGATCCTGAGCTCCAAGGTGGTCTGGACCGATAAGGACCCCGCGACCTTCGAGCCGAGAGCCAGGATCTGTGGAAGAGGCTATGAGGAGGAGTTCGACGACAAGCTACGACGGGACTCACCTACAGTCTCAGCACAGATGACGTTACTCCTGCGCAGCATCGTATCGAGCCTCAACTTAGACCTAGTCATCGCGGATGTGACGGGAGCCTTTCTGCAAGGCAAAGCCATCACACGCGAGCTCTACTTCCGTATACCGACGAACCTCGGGAAGTGCAACGCCCCGTGAGTGAAGGAAGGCGACCTGCTGAAGTTAAACAAGAGCATCTACGGGGCCAAACGATGCAGCTCGTGCGTGGTATGTGGCACTACGCGAGACGCTCGCGAAGCTTGGATGGGAAGGCCTGAGCTTCGAGCCCGCGACCTTCATCAAGCGCAATGCGGAAAGCACGATCATCGGGATCATGTGCCTGCGCGTGGATGACTTCCTCATGGGCATCGAGCAGGGCGACCCGGAGGGCGCCGAGATCATGATGGACCTGCAGCAGGAGATCGACTTTGGCGAGGTCAAGTACGCGAGGAAAGAGCAGGCGACGTTCTGTGGCCGGGCCTGCAAGCAGGACAGGGACGGCAACATCAACGTCACCATGGAGGCCTACGTGACGTCGATGCAGACTATACGTATCTCCAGAGAGCGCAGCAAGGCACCAGATAGCGCCTTGACCCATGCAGAGCATCGTGGACTACGAATGGTAGTTGGACAACTGCAATGGGCTGCGCGAGTGATGTGCTTCGAGGAGGCCTTCGAGGCATCCCGACTGGCATCTACGCTGGGAGCTCCGACGGTGAAGGGCCTACAGGACGGCAGCGCGGCCATCAGGCGGATGCAGAAGCGGGGCGACTTGCTGATCAGGTTCTCAGCAGGCCTGAACCTGTGGGAGACCATGGTGATCAATGTCACCGACAGTGCTTTCGACAATCTGCCGACGCACAGATCACAACGCGGACACTTCATCATGCTGGGCGACCAGAAGATCAACGAGGACCACAGTAACAAGTACAAGGTACACTGCATTGGGTGGCAGTCTTCCAAGATTCAACGAGTGGTGCGATCTATATCGGCGGAGGCCTACTCATGTGCGGATTCTGTGGGCATGTTAATATGGACACGGTCGACCCTGGCGGAGATCCTGTACCCGGAGATGGACATGACCGAGATTGCGCACGACACCTGCCCGGTGAAATGCATTTCGGTGACCGACTGCAAGAGCCTATACGACACGATCACAAAGGATAAGATTTCTATGACGGACAGGAGGCTTTCTTTGGAAGCGGCTATATTGCGGCAGTCACTCAAAGAGGTTAGCATCAAGTGGGTCAAGAGCGAGCAGATGCTAGCGGACTGTTTGACGAAAGTACTTCCAGGAGGCTACGCGAGGAAGATAATTACATCAAACCTGTGGACTCCTGGGCCTGATGACAGGGCACCATCAATACGTGGACGAAAGCTTGTTGGACCAGAGAAGGTGGCAGCCAACAAGGAGGTAGACGAGCTGAACGCGAAGACGGCCAAGTACGTCAAGCAGGAGCTGTACGATGACACCGGGAGGGACGACGAGGAGATCTCTACGTGGCCGGTGGAGACGTACAACTACGTGGACGAGTGCTTCTACGACGACAAGGACGAGGTTCAAGACGAGGACTACGTCGAGGCATTATACACGGAAGACCTAACGGACAACTACCTGATGGAGAGAAGTGGCGCGCAGAGAACCATCCAGATACCTGGCCAAGCTGTAGTTATGTTTCAACTTTGTGTACTTGCAGTGTATGGAGTTTGTCTTTCGATGTCTCCTACGGTGGTGACAGTAGTCTCTATCATCGCGGGTATCATCATATTCATTTACGTAATGCAGCCTAAGCAGGACGACAGCGAGGACACCGCTGAGCCGATGGAGGTGGATAGTTCAAGCAGCGACAGCCTGTTCAAGCCGGAGTTGCCCGTGAAGCCGGTCAAGCTCAAGTCCAGGACGGCGAAGGCGACGCCGAAGGCTACGACGACAACGCTCGCAGGACGAACCGATCCAGAGACCTACGATGATGAGATCATGGGAGATGGACCAATCATGCTGGGAGATAGTGCTCTACTGAGACAGTGGCTGGAGACCATGGGACCGACGATAATCAGGAGTGGCAAGTACGAGGGCGACAGCTATGAAACGATCTATGCGAAGGACACGCACTACGCAAATTGCCTAGGACGATGTCTCAAGCTGGACGCAGACGAGAGCAGGAGTTATTTGAGGGAGTTTCTGTGGAACTCACGTCATCCTCACCCCCGGCGCGAAGAGCACGAGCCCAGAGCGGCCTCCGGCACCGTTTCCGGACAGATCCGGTGACGAATCCCAAACCGGCGCCCTCGCTTGAGACATCCTCACAAAACCGGCCCCGGGGGAGGTGCCCAGAGGAGCCCAGAGCGGCCTCCGGCACCGTTTCCGGACAGATCCGGTGGATCCGGTGACGAATCCCAAACCGGCGCCCTCGCTTGAGACATCCTCACAAAACCGGCCCCGGGGGAGGTGCCCAGAGGAGCCCAGAGCGGCCTCCGGCACCGTTTCCGGACAGATCCGGTGGATCCGGTGACGAATCCCAAACCGGCGCCCTCGCTTGAGACATCCTCACAAAACCGGCCCCGGGGGAGGTGCCCAGAGGAGCCCAGAGCGGCCTCCGGCACCGTTTCCGGACAGATCCGGTGGATCCGGTGACGAATCCCAAACCGGCGCCCTCGCTTGAGACATCCTCACAAAACCGGCCCCGGGGGAGGTGCCCAGAGGAGCCCAGAGCGGCACCGCCCCACGTTTCCGACAGATCCGGTGGATCCGCTCCTCGCTTGAGACATCCTCACAAAACCGGCCCCGGGGGAGGTGCCCAGAGGATCCCAGCCGGCGGCCTCCGGTTCCGGACAGATCCGTGGATCCGGTGACGAATCCCAAACCGGCGCCCTCGCTTGAGACATCCTCACAAAACCGGCCCCGGGGGAGGTGCCCAGAGGAGCCCAGAGCGGCCTCCGGCACCGTTTCCGGACAGATCCGGTGGATCCGGTGGATCCGCCGACGAATCCCAAACCGGCGCCCTCGCTTGAGACATCCTCACAAAACCGGCCCCGGGGGAGGTGCCCAGAGGAGCCCAGAGCGGCCTCCGGCACCGTTTCCGGACAGATCCGGTGGATCCGCTGGATCCGCTGGATCCGGTGACGAATCCCAAACCGGCGCCCTCGCTTGAGACATCCTCACAAAACCGGCCCCGGGGGAGGTGCCCAGAGGAGCCCAGAGCGGCCTCCGGCACCGTTTCCGGACAGATCCGGTGGATCCGGTGACGAATCCCAAACCGGCGCCCTCGCTTGAGACATCCTCACAAAACCGGCCCCGGGGGAGGTGCCCAGAGGAGCCCAGAGCGGCCTCCGGCACCGTTTCCGGACAGATCCGGTGGATCCGGTGCTGGATCCGGTGACGAATCCCAAACCGGCGCCCTCGCTTGAGACATCCTCACAAAACCGGCCCCGGGGGAGGTGCCCAGAGGAGCCCAGAGCGGCCTCCGGCACCGTTTCCGGACAGATCCGGTGGATCCGGTGACGAATCCCAAACCGGCGCCCTCGCTTGAGACATCCTCACAAAACCGGCCCCGGGGGAGGTGCCCAGAGGAGCCCAGAGCGGCCTCCGGCACCGTTTCCGGCACAGATCCGGTGGATCCGGGATCCGGTGACGAATCCCAAACCGGCGCCCTCGCTTGAGACATCCTCACAAAAAACCGGCCCCGGGGGAGGTGCCCAGGAGGAGCCCAGAGCGGCTCCGGCACCGTTTCCGGACCCGACGCTGGATCCGGTGACGAATCCCAAACCGGCGCCCTCGCTTGAGACATCCTCACAAAACCGGCCCCGGGGGAGGTGCCCAGAGGAGCCCAGAGCGGCCTCCGGCACCGTTTCCGGACAGATCCGGTGGATCCGCTGGATCCGGTGACGAATCCCAAACCGGCGCCCTCGCTTGAGACATCCTCACAAAACCGGCCCCGGGGGAGGTGCCCAGAGGAGCCCAGAGCGGCCTCCGGCACCGTTTCCGGACAGATCCGGTGGATCCGGGATCCGGTGACGAATCCCAAACCGGCGCCCTCGCTTGAGACATCCTCACAAAACCGGCCCCGGGGGAGGTGCCCAGAGGAGCCCAGAGCGGCCTCCGGCACCGTTTCCGGACAGATCCGGTGGATCCGCTGGATCCGGTGACGAATCCCAAACCGTGCTCTCGCTTGAGACATCCTCACAAAACCGGCCCCGGGGGAGGTGCCCAGAGGAGCCCAGAGCGGCCTCCGGCACCGTTTCCGGACAGATCCGGTGGATCCGGTGACGAATCCCAAACCGGCGCCCTCGCTTGAGACATCCTCACAAAACCGGCCCCGGGGGAGGTGCCCAGAGGAGCCCAGAGCGGCCTCCGGCACCGTTTCCGGACAGATCCGGTGGATCCGGTGACGAATCCCAAACCGGCGCCCTCGCTTGAGACATCCTCACAAAACCGGCCCCGGGGGAGGTGCCCAGAGGAGCCCAGAGCGGCCTCCGGCACCGTTTCGGACAGATCCGCTGGATCCGCTGGATCCGCTGGATCCGGTGACGAATCCCAAACCGGCGCCCTCGCTTGAGACATCCTCACAAAACCGGCCCCGGGGGAGGTGCCCAGAGGAGCCCAGAGCGGCCTCCGGCACCGTTTCCGGACAGATCCGGTGGATCCGGTGACGAATCCCAAACCGGCGCCCTCGCTTGAGACATCCTCACAAAACCGGCCCCGGGGGAGGTGCCCAGAGGAGCCCAGAGCGGCCTCCGGCACCGTTTCCGGACAGATCCGGACAGATCCGGTGGATCCGCGCCCCGGGGGAGGTGCCCAGAGGAGGAATGAGGAGGAGGAGGAGGAGGAGGAGGAGGAGGAGGAGGAGGAGGAGGAGGAGGAGAAGATGATGGAGCTGCGGGGTGGAGGAGGACAGACGGAGGCAAGAGAAGGATGGTGGAGGAGGAGGAGGAGGAGGAGGAGGAGGAGGAGGAGGAGGAGGAACCTCATCCTCACCCTCGCCAACAAGCGCACGCACCTTCTTCTATATACAGAAACTCCCGATCAACCGCAGAGCGGCCGGCTAGTAATCTCGACCCGAGCATCAAGGTTTACATTGCATACAGCATCATCAAGTCAGCAGTGCGTGTACGCTGATCCTCACTACTATATATGTGACGATATCTTGGAGCCAGCCACGGCAGTGGCTCAGATGTGAGCGGTGGTGAGGATGATGAGTGATTTGGGTTGCCATTTTCACATGATGAGTGATGTTTGGTCCCCATCTACAGATGAGGAGTGAAAGCCCCCCCCCCTCAAGAGCTCAGGTGAAGATTATATATCTTTATATCTGTTGCTCGGTGCGCAGACCTCAGGTAAAGATTTTATATGTTGATCAGTGCGTGGATTTCTTCTATCTTAGTATATGTTGCTCGGTGCGTTGATTTCTTTATCTTGATATCTGTTGCTTGATACACGGACGGTAGTTTTACCGTTCGAGCAGAGAATATGTGATTTCTTTTATTTGATATCTGTTGCTTGGTGCACGGACGGTAGCTTGATCGTTCGAGCCAATAATATTATTCAATATTCTGGAGGCTTGCTGCAGAATTTGCCAAGGCATTCTTTAGCACCGTTTCCTTTTCCTGTGTGACAGTTGTATTCGCAAGGATGTGATTGATAGGATGATGTTTAGAATTATCTATGTTATTGCTCTCGCTCGCTCATGCTTGCACTCTCTTGTTCACTATTGCCATTTGTGGCTTGGACCCGCCCAGCTGAGGCGGGAGGGTGGACGCGCCAATCGAACGCTGAGTTTGATTCGGTATAAGATATCCTATCATCTGCCTGTCTTCTTCTTGCATCAAGAGGTTGTGGGTGGAGAGAGAAGGATCATTATTTACACGCAGCCTCAGCCTGCTTCAGCCTCAGCCTCAGTCTGCCTTCAGCCTCGGCCTTAGCCTCAGCCTGCCTCAGCCTCAGCCATCAGCCTCAGCCTCAGCCTGCCTCAGCCTCAGCCTCAGCCTGCCTCAGCCTCAGTCTGCCTTCGGCTTCGGCCTCGGCCTCAGCCTGCCTCAGCCTCAGCCTGCATCAGCCTCAGCCTCAGCCTGCCTCAGCCTCAGCCTGCTTCAGCCTCAGCCTCAGCCTGCCTCAGCCTCAGGCTCAGCCTGCTTCAGCCTCAGCCTCAGTCTGCCTTCAGCCTCGGCCTCGGCCTCAGCCTGCCTCAGCCTCAGCCTGCCTCAGCATTCAAAATGTGGCCCGGAATGGAGTTCTGGGAACTCGAAGAACACGAAGTGGCCTACAATTGGCTCCGGGCATTCAAAATCATGCTTACGAATGGAGTCCTGGGAACTCGAAGACCACGAAATGGCCTACTGTTGGCCCCGGGCATTCAAAATGTTGCCCGGGAATGAAGTTCTGGGAACTCGAAGAGCACGAAGTGGCCTACAATTGGCTCTGGGCATTCAAAATGTGGCCTGGGAATTGGGTTCTGGGAACTCGAAAAGCACGAAGTGGCCTACAGGTGGCTCCGGGCATTCAGAATGTAGCCCGGGAATGGAATTCTGGGACCTCGAAGATCACGAAGTGTGTAACTGTTTGCTTGAAGCGACTTCCGCGGATCCCTGTCCGGATCCCGCCCAGACCCCCCAGGGGAGTCCTGATGCTGTCTTTTGGCACTACTAGAAACGTATTAGTCTTCGCTGTTACATAAAATTAGCCTGGCGAAGGACCCAACCATATGCAGTTGTGAGTAATGCTGGTGTGAGTACCGTCTTCGGTGGATCTCCCTATGGGGCCACGAACCGTTTGAGGGGTGTGCCGAAATGGGTGTGGGGGCGGCGTGCGAACGTTGCCACTGGGGCCTTCGGTGGAGCTCCCTATGTGGCCACGAAACGCGTGGAGGGTGGTGCCGAAAATGGTGTTGGGGAGGCATGCGAATTCTGCCACTTGGGGCCGTTCTTTGGAGTCCGCTATGGGCCAACGAAACGTGTGAGGGGAGTGCCGAAATGGGTGGAGGGAGGCATGCGAACCCTGCCACTGGGGCCTTCGGTGGAGCTCCCTATGGGGCCACGAAACGTGTGAGGGGTGTGCCGAAATGGGTGGTGGGGAGGCATGCGAACCCTGCCACTGGGGCCTTCGGTGGAGCTCCCTATGGGGCCACGAAATGTGTGAGGGGTGCACCGAAGTTGGTGTGGGGGCGGCATGCGAACGCAGCCACTGGGGCCTTCGGTGGAGCTCCCTGTGGGGCCACGAAACGTGTGAGGGGTGTGCCGACGTTGGTGTGGGGGCGGCATGCGAACGCAGCCACTGGGGCCTTCGGTGGAGCTCCCTATGGTGCCACGAAACGTGTGAGGGGTGTGCCGAAATGTGTGTGGGGGCGCATGCGAACCCAGTCACTGGGGCCTTCAATGGAAATCCCCATGGGGCCACGAAACGTGTGAGGGATGTGCCGAAATGGGTGTTGGGGAGGCATACGAACCAGGCCACTGGGGCCTTCGGTGGAGTTCCCTATGGGGCCACGAAACGTGTGAGGGGTGTGCCGAAATGGGTTGTGCGGAAGCATGCGGACCCTGCCACTGGGGCCTTCGGTGGAGCTCCCTATAGGGCCACGAAACGTGTGAAGGGTGTGCCGAAATGGGTGGTGGGGAGGCATGCGGACCCTGCCACTTGGGCTTTCGGTGGAGCTCCTTATGGGGCCACGAAGCGTGTGAGGGGTGTGCCGAAATGGGTGGGTGTGGGGAAGCATGCGGACCCTGCCACTGGGGGCCCCGTGTTCGGTGGAGCTCTCTATGGGGCCACGAAAACGTGTGAGGGGTGTGCCGAAATGGGTTGTGGTGGGGGAAGGTATAGCGGACTCCTGCGGCTGGGGCGTTCGGTGTAGCGCCCTATGGTACCGCGAGCGTGTGAGGGGTGGTGCCGACTATGGGTGGTGGGGGATGCTGCCTGACCCTGCTACGGGGGCCTAGTTCGGTGGAGCTCCCTCCATGTGGGTCCACGAGCGTGTGAGGGACGGGGTGTGCCGATAATGATGTGGGGAGTGCTATGCGTGACCTGCCACTGGGGCATTCGGTGAGCTCCCTATGGGGCCACGAAAAGCGTGTGAGGGTGTGCCGAAATTGTGGGGGGAGGGCATGCGAACGCAGCCACTGGGGCCTTCGGTGGAGCTCCCTATGGGGCCACGAAACGTGTGAAGGGTGTGCCGAAATGGGTGGTGGGGAGGCATGCGGGCCCTGCCACTGGGGCCTTCGGTGGAGCTCCCTATGGGGCCACGAAGCGTGTGAGGGGTGTGCCGAAATGGGTGGGTGGGGAGGCATGCGGACCCTGCCACTGGGGCCTTCGGTGGAGCTCCCTATGGGGCCACGAAACGTGTGAGGGGTGTGCCGAAATCTGTGCGGTGGGGAGGCAATGACGCACGCCTGCACTGGGCTTCGGTGGAGCTCCTATAGAGCCACGAACGTGTGAATGGTGTGCGAAATTGTGGTGTTGGAAGCATGCCTAAACACCCTGCCACAAAAATGGGCCTTGCGGTGGAGTCTCCCGAGGGGCCACGCAACGTGTGAGGCGTGTTGCCGACATGGAGTGTTTGGGAAGCATGCGAATACCCTGCCACTGGGGCTTCGTTGGAGCTCCCATCTGGGGGTCGCTCACGTTGCGGGGTGTGGCCGAAATCTATAAGTGGTGGTGGGGAGGCATGCGAACCCTGCCACTGGGGCCTTCGGTGGAGCTCCCTATGGGGCCACGAAGCGTGTGAGTGGTGTGCCGAAATGGGTGGTGGGGAAGCATGCGAACCCCGCCACTGGGGCCCTCGGTGGAGCTCCCTATGGGGCCACGAAGCGTGTGAGGGGTGTGCCGCAATGGGTGGTGGGGAAGCGTGCGGACCCTGCCGCTGGGGCCTTCGGTGGAGCTCCCTCTGGGGCCACGAAGCGTGTGAAGGGTGTGCCGACATGGGTGGGGTGGTGGGGAGGCATGCGGACCCTGCCGCTGTGGGCCTTCGGTGGAGCTCCCGTATGGGGCCACGAAGCGTTTGAGGGGTGCACCGAGTTGGTGTGGGGCGGGCATGCGAACTCAGCCACTGGGGCCTTCGGTGGGAGCTCCCTGGTGGGGCCACGAAGAACCGTGGTGAGGGGTGTGCCGAAAATGGGTGTGGGGGCGCAATTCGGAACGCAGCCACTGGGGCCTTCGGTGGGGGCTGCCCAATGGTGCCACGAAGAACTGTACTGGGTGTGCCGACATGGGTGGTGGGGGGCGCATGCGAAAAACCCAGTTTTTTCCACCCACGTGGGGTGTGGATATCAGTCGGCGCCATTACGTCCTTGACCGTAACAGGTCATGTCCGAAATGGGTGTTGGGGAAAAGCATGCGAACCAGGCCACTGGGGCCTTCGGTGG
This sequence comes from Prorocentrum cordatum, assembly GCA_963575745.1. Lineage (NCBI taxonomy): Eukaryota > Dinophyceae > Prorocentrales > Prorocentraceae > Prorocentrum > Prorocentrum cordatum. Next base: position 678,700 of record CAUYUJ010016072.1, on the reverse strand, counting down.
AGCTCCCTATGGGGCCACGAAACGTGTGAGGGGTGTGCCGACATGGGTGGTGGGGAGGCATGCGAACCCTGCCACTGGGGCCTTCGGTGGAGCTCCCTATGGGGCCACGAAGCGTGTGAGGGGTGTGCCGAAATGGGTGGTGGGGAGGCATGCGAACCAGGCCACTGGGGCCTTCGGTGGAGCTCCCTATGGGGCCACGAAGCGTGTGAGGGGTGTGCCGAAATGGGTGGTGGGGAGGCATGCGGACCCTGCCACTGGGGCCTTCGGTGGAGCTCCTTATGGGGCCACGAAACGTGTGAGGGGTGTGCCGAAATGGGTGGTAGGGGAGGCAATGCGGACCCCTGCCGCTGGGCCTTCGTGGAAGCTCCCTATGGGGGCCACGAAACGTGTGAGGGGTGTGCCACATGGGTGGTGGGGAGGATTGCGGACCATGCCACTGGGGCTTCGGTGGAGCTCCCTATGGGGCCACGAAGCGTGTGAGGGGTGTGCCGAAATGGGTGGTGGGGAGGCATGCGGACCCTGCCACTGGGGCCTTCGGTGGAGCTCCCTATGGGGGCCACGAAACGTGTGAGGGGGTTGCCGACATGCAGAGGGTGGGGAACGAGGCCGACTGCGGAGCCCGTGTGCCACTGGGGGGCCAAGGAATAAGAGGTAGGAAGAACGGAGGAAGTAAGAAAATTGTAGGCGGTGGGAGCTCGCCTATGGGGCCACGAAGCTTGATGAAGCTTGGAGTTGTGCTGTGTGGGGAGGCAGTGCGAAAACCTAGCCACTTGGAGGCCGTTCGGTGTAGCTCCCTATGGGCCCACGAAACAGCGTGTAAGGGTGTGCACGGAATGGGTGGTGGGAAGGCATGCGGACCCTGCCAACTGGAGTCCTTCGGTGGAGCGTTCGGATGGGGCTCCCTATGGGGCGCACGAAGCGTGTGATGGGTGTGCCAGAAATGGGTGGTGGGGATGGCATCCGGGCCCTGCGCTGGGGCTTGCGGTGACATCTCTAGTGGGGCGCCACGAAACGTGTTGAAGTTGTCGTGCGACATGGGGTGGGTGGGGAAGCCATGACCAACCCTGCCAGCGGGGGCCTTCGGTGGAAGTCTCCCTATGGGGCCACGAGAGCGTGTGAGGGTTGTTGGCCGAAATGGTGGTTGGGAGGCATGGGCGGAACCCTGCCACTGGGCCCATCGGTGGGAGCTCCCGATGGGGCCACGAAACGTGTGAGGGGTGTGCCGAAATGGGTGGGTGTGGGCGGGCATGCGAAACCCTGCCACTGGGGCCTTCGGTGGAGCTCCCTATGGGGCCACGAAACGTGTGAGGGGTGTGCCGAAATGGGTGGTGGGGAGGCATGCGAACCCTGCCACTGGGGCCTTCGGTGGAGCTCCCTATGGGGCCACGAAGCGTGTGAGGGGTGTGCCGAAATGGGTGGTGGGGAGGCATGCGGACCCTGCCGCTGGGGCTATCGGTGGAGCTCCCTATGGGGCCACGAAACGTGTGAGGGGTGTGCCGACATGGGCGGGGTGGTGGGGAGGCATGCGGACCCTGCCACTGGGGCCTTCGGTGGAGCTCCCTATGGGGCCACATATAGATATATATAGATATATATATTTATATATATATATATGTTTTTGTCCCCACCGCAGGGCGCGCACCGATAATCCTTATCCATAGTCCGTGATCTGTGAGGGCCACGCAGCGGCAGGCCAAGCCTGCCAAAGTCGAGGACCGTGCAGGAGGGGGGAGCAGCAGCAGCAGAGGAGCAGCGAAAGAAGAGAAGGAGGACAGGGTGCGTGAGGCCAGTGCGCTGCGAGATGCCGCTCTTCGGCGACTCGCGGGAGGTGCCGCGGTGCCTCGCGCGCGGGGAGGGGCGGGGCAGTCCCGCCCGCCACCGATCCTCCCGTGCGAGTCCTCGGCAGCGGGGGGGCGCACTCGGCGACGAGGGGGGACAGAGTCCATGCCCCGCAAGCCTCGGGCGCTTGCGACCCAGGCCACCGTCGCCTGACCCACAACCCAGGCCCGAACACACACCTAGACAAAATTGAGAGGCGGGCACCCTTCCTCCCAGAGAGGCGCAACGGGCACAGTTGAACAAGTCGTTGACGGGGCGGGCGGCGGGGGCGGCAGGGGGCGGCGGGGCGGGTGAACGCACGCCGCCGCGCGCGCTCCCCCAGCCAGGCGGGGGCCCAACCCCGGCAGCAGCAGCGCCGGCACAGCGGAGCAGCAGCAGCGACGAGGACCGAGGGGGCGGGCAGGAAGGAGGGCAGGGGAAAGAGGGGGAGGCAGGGGCGGGAGAAAACCGAGGACCCAACAAAGCCCACTCCGCAGGGGAGAAGCAGCGGCAAAGGCAGGGAGGAGAAGGAAGACAGCAAGCGACAGAAAAGGCAGAGGGAGCACAGCGAGGAGCACTAGAACAAACGCGCGAGAGATGGAAGGGGGCGGTCGCACTCAGACGACATCACTTCACGTGGCAGCCCGCACCATACGCCGTGCCCTGAACTGGCGTGCGACACCAGCATACCGACGAGCTAGAAGACGCAATCGAGCAACGAAGACCTGGGACGAGGGAACCTGAGTCCGGCGCCGATGGTGAGCATGAGTCTTCAGGAAGGCATCGAGGAAGGCAGCGCAGGCAACGTCGCGGTCGAGCCCCCAAGAAGGCCCCATCAGACAGAGACATGTAAGCCAGGTATCTCGGTGCTGCCACATCTCCCTCCACGGCGTGGGTAAGGCTTCCAACCCTGGGAGACGGTGCAGTGCCAGGTCACGGAAACGATCGCAGATTTTGTAGTGGAGTAGGTCATCAGGGGCCGCACAACCAAAGCAACACCCACGGTCATTCGCATGAAACCGTGCCGAAGTACACACGCCCCTGGACAGTACGCGGAGAACGTTGGTAGCGAGATGAGTGCACGTGGCACGCTCCACGGCGCGCAATCTAGTCCGCAGACGGAACATATCTTCGAGGGAGGCTGCAACTAACCACCGCGATACCCGTACACCCAGACACAATAAGGGAGTGGCAGCCATACGGACCGAACGTAAGTGACGATGGACCTTGGCCTGGATAGAACGTGCAGTTCGATCAATGGAAGAGTTCACAAGGTCCGCCGCATCCTCATTCGTCGTGCGAATCATCGAATGGCACCACCACCCAGAAAACATACGAGCAGGGATAAATTCGTCATCGGTCAGCCCCCCCGCTAATCCCTCTAACTCATATAGAGCATAGTCAAACGCCTTGCGCCGCAACACCACCCGAAACTTCGTAGCTTTATCATGCAGCCCCAGGTCCACGAACTCCAGGGAGATCCCGAGGTCACGTAGCTGAGTGAGCATACTGTAATTCAACGCATGCCTAGGCCCCGCGGTAAGGATCTGCAAAGCTTCCCTATACTGACGCCGAACCGAAGGGGTGACCCTCACCAGCTGAATCCGACACTGCAAGACGGAGAGGCAATTAGAGCGGAACAGACGGATAGTGGTCGCCAAGCCCAGCGAGAGAGAGCGAAGAAGACGAACTCGCTGCCAGAACTTATTCATCGTTTCTACCCAGGCCACCTCATGGGCCGGCGGGCCAACCCAGAATCCGAGGTATGAGACTCTGGTGGCGAATCGGACAGAGGCAAAACGACTCCCTTTCCGAGCCATGTGGGCAGCGAGGGCATCTCCATTCAGCGTCCCGCAGATCAGAACGCAACATTTCCCCACATTCAGAGAGAGACCAATCGCGGACGAGAGCAAGTCGAGAAGCAACAAGGTGGGCATGATATCGATGAGAATGTCACGTAGTCCAAAACAACAGTCGTCAACATACGCCAATTGGACACCCACCCGTTCGCCACGGCGGGCACGTGTCCAGCGCAGTGCAGGGTCAAGGGCCAGGGCGAAGAGGGCCATCGACGCAAGATCCCCCTGCCGCACACCTCGTTCCACAGGGAAAACCGTTTCAGCAGCGCCATCAAAACAGACAAGGGACGTATGGTTGGCATACAGGGCTCTGAAGAAACCCACAGTCTCGCTGGGAACCCCCATGACCACCAAAAACGGCAAAAATCCACTCAGCCAGGATCGAAGGGAACGCCGCCTTGAAATCGGTGAATAAGACCCCCGCTTTATCCCTCCCACACATGTGTTGAATAAGGCCCCATTTTTCCACCTCGACAACATTGTCCAGAATGTTACGCACTCGAACCCCCTCGCTGGGAGGCATCCACCGTCACAGGAGCGACGTCGTTGAGTCCAAGGCGAGGATCTTCGCATCCGTGTTCGAGAGGGAGAGCGGGCGGGTGGAGGCAGGTGCACGCGAAACAAAGTCACTGCGATCACGTGGGTCACTGCCCTTCGGGAGGAAGACCATGCGACTAACTCGACACTCAGGGGGGAGTGCATCTCCTGCGCTGTTGAAAACCTGCTCGTCAACCTCGAACAAAGCAGCGGTCGCCTCGGGGACCTTCCAGCATCCATGCGGGATCCCATCTGGACCAGGACCAGGAGCAGAATGAAACTTATGGCCGACACGGTCCCGACAGTCGTCAACGTCAAATTTCCATCGTGGGGCAGGACTACTGTCGTCAGTAGTCTGAACGCGGGCCAAAATTTCTTGCCAATGAGTCGGATCGTGATCAGCCGGGGCAAAGACCTTACTCCAATGGGCCACTAGGGCCGCAGTAGCCGCTTCGGGGGAGGCACACGGGGCCCCGTTCTCGTCCAATACGCCTAGCAGCCCAGTCCTCCTCCTCATGAGATCCCACCCACGCTGGAGAGCCACCAGCCTCCGCTTCTTCTTGGTCCTAACCTCCTCCACCTGGTTACTATGACCCAACTCCTCCAGCTCCGCATCAAACCAACGTCGCTTCAAGGTCAGTGCCAAACTGTGGAGGCCATCAGGATCAATGCACACACCGCTGTCGACGTCGAAGAAAGGCAGGAGAGAGGCGTAGCAACGAATGGCGCGAAGACAGAGATACCACTGCCGTCCCCTCCATCCACGGTACGCCATGAATGCAAAGTGGAGCCGCTCCGCATCGTTGGCCGCTGGACGACACTTAAATGACTTCTTAAATTCTACAGCAGCCGTGCCGAAAACTTCTTTCACCAGTGCGAGTTTCTGGGCAGGGTCCGACGGGGGCGTCAGCTCCTGCAGCTGTTCGGAAACCATCCCGTGATAGTCGGCATGCTGGCTGATCCATTTCGGAACCGAGAAGCGACCCCTCGGGGTCGGGAGGGGAACAGTGGCAGCAACGGGAATGTGATCGGAAGAGGCCCCTGGATGCATGAGGGTGCCGACAGCGTTGACAACAACGGTCATCTCATTGAGAATACCTGCAGGAAGGGTCGTGTAAATCCGATCTAATCTAGCCAGTCCCCCCTGTTCCCGATTCGCAATATCTCTTCGGGTCGGGTCGGGCTGGTATAATTCACACCAGTGGCTACAATGTTCCTGAAAAGCATCGCATTGCATGCGGTCCCCAGGCCCAATCTCCCCTGAGACCAGAGACCTACCATCCTCCATCGTACAGAAGTTCCAGTCTCCCAGAATGACAACCATAGTATGCGCTGCAGCAGGAAGGGCTGCATTGATGAGGCGTAAGTACTGGTGATAGATATGGACGTCATCGCACGTGTTAGGCATATGAACATTGACCACGACCAAGTCGCCTCGAAGTCCCCGACCATGGACGAGTAAAACCCGCCCAGGAAGGACCGTAATCGGAGCGATCGAGTCGAAACAGTCACATAGATCCGAAGACAGGAACGTCACCACCCCACCCGCGTTCTCATCATCCAGAAAGCTCCCCCAAGGAATGCCCAGTCCGCATTTCGTCCCGAAGGATAACCAAGTCCGCTTCAGATCCGTGCGTCTCCTGTAAACACATGACCTGATACTGTAAGAGCAGCTGCTTAGCCCGAAGGAAGCGTGAACGTGATCGGGATGAACGAGACGAGAGAGAGGCAAAGAGCGCGCGCGTGTTCCAACTGCAGAGGGACAGAGGACGGGCAGGACGGTAGACACCACCAGCTTCCCCAGCAGGCGGCGAGAAGGATAAGGCACTGTCACTTGCATGGTGTACACCAAAATTAGCAGGGAGGGCGGACGAGCACTCAGTAGCCGAACCCACTGGACTTCTCCCCACCGCCCTCTCACCTGTCGAACTGTTCCGATACTCGCCGAACGGGGCGAATCTCTGCAAACCTGGCGCGCAGACGCCGTGCGTGTTGCTGCCCACCCACTTCCGTCAATCCATCGATCTCGACACCACGCTGAACGGTGCCCGCTGCGGGGCCATCATCGACAATAGAAATCTTTACAACCTGCACGGGGACTCCATTGTCCTTCATCACATAAGTCGCACCTCCTAATCCCGTCGGCCCCACCTTGTCAGCCCCAAAGATTATGGGGACATGCTGGCGCATATTCCCAAGATAGTAGAACAGCTTCCTGGATGAGGGGGGGAGATCACGTCGGGCCCGTAGCTGCAGGTCAGGACCGCCCTCGGGGTTCGGGAAGGGGAACGTGCCCACGGACGATGCCATCCCGTGGAACGTGGAGGCCTCTAGGTTGGAATCAAAGTCCAGGAACGCCTTCTTACTGCAATCGTAGGCCTTGACCTGAATCGAACCCTGAGTCGAAGACGGAGCACAGCGGGAGAGGATGACCTGGACTGCCTCGCGGAGCGTTTTCTCCATCAGCGGCCGAGGGAAACCGAGAACCACAAGACGCGAGGGGTTGCCCACGAGACCAGAGTCGATCTTCCGCCGTACTTGCCTTTCATCATCCCCACGAGGTGTCGGGGTCCCCAGGTCGACGACATTCCGAAGGTTCTGAATCTCATCGCGCATCGTCTGGATCGTTCCCTTGAGCTCTTCACGAATGGCAGATTCGGCGGTCTCTCGGTCCTGAATGCACTGAAGAAGAGCCTGTTCATGGATCGCACGCATCTGCTCGAAGTTTGCGGCCGTCAGTTTGGCCAATTCAGTGTGCGCCTGCTGTAATGTCTGGAAATTCTTCTCAGTGGCTATCAGCTGACCCTGGATTTCAGAAATCTGTTGGTTGATCTCCTGAACGCCGAGATTCAACTGACTGGACAGGCTTGCGACTGACGACGACAGAGGAACAATCATATCACGCATGGCGGCAATGATCTGCTCGGTGCCCCCCTTACCCTCCTCGGGGATCTTCTGGCCCAGGTCAATGCAGACCCGGGTCAGCGGGAAACCAAAAACTGCAATGCAGGAAAAAAACTGCAACGCAGGTCTTCGCAAACCCGGGTCAGCCAATGCGCGCGGCCGCCTCGCGGCCACGAGCGGCTCGCTAACCCGGGTCAGCCAGAGGGGGTCTTTGCAGGATCCTGCAGGATCTGGCGCTCTGGCTGACCCCCGTTTGCGCTGACCCCCGTCTCGAGGCTCCCGACCTCCGAGCATGCGCCTCCAGGCGCCGGCGGGGGAGTGCTCATCCCTCCAGGGGGGGGGGGGAGAGACACGGGCCACGAGTCGCCGCCCTCGGACGGCATTGCGGGAGGAGAGCGCGGCCTCGGCGGGCCAGGAGAGCGCGGCCACGGCGGGCCAGGGGAGCGCGTCCGCCCCCGGCCTCGGTGCCTGGCCACCAGGCGCCTCGAGAGAGGTTGGAAGCTCAGGGGCAGGCCCCTTGAGCCAAAACGGCTTGAGCCAAAATGGCTACGGACCGAAATGGGTGGTGATGATGATGATGATGGGAGGAGGGGGGGGGGGAGGAGGCGGAGGGGGAGAGGAACGCGGGGCACCGTCTCTTCAAAACGAGGACCCAACACCACAGGATGGTTGGGAAAAACAAAGAAACAGGTGCCAGAGGCAAGCACGCGCAATCAACACAACACGCGCAAACAACAGCAGCGTCCACACAAACAACTGCAACCGCAGCCAGCACATCAACATAACCACCAACAACAGCAGAAGCAACATCAAATCACAACAGCAACACCAACAACACCACCACCAACACAAACAACAGCAGCAGCAACAGCAAGCACTACAACACCACCAGCAATAGCATAAGCAACAGCAATCACCACATAAGCAACAGCAAACCACAACAGCAACGACACAAGCAGTACCAACAAGCGAACACCAAGGAGCACCAACGACAAATTAACACTAACAACCTTCCGTAGCCCTGTTGGCTTGAGGTTTTCTTTTTCGAGCTACTGCAGCTTTGCAGCGAGACTCCGATGGTCGCGCCGACGAAGCAGACGAGCTTGTCGAGCCTCTGGGGCCTGCAGACCTCGCCGCCCGCGGTCCGAGACCTGCAGCCCGCGTCGCCACCTGCGCGAGAAGCTAAGAACCTCGCCTTACGAGACGGCCGACTCTGCCACGAGCTTCTGCAAGCAACTCGAGGCCACGAGGCTCGAGGCTGAGACGGCCGAGCAGGATTTCTCTTCCTTATCTTCCTTCAGCTTGTTTCTCTGTTCTTCATTCTCCTTCCTCTTCTTTTAGGTTTCACATCTTCGTTCCCTTTTCCATTTTTTTATAAAAAATAATCATCCATTCCTTTTCTTTATTTTCCTTGTCTCTTCTCTTCCTCCTACCCCCCCCCCCCCCCCCCCCCCCCCCAAAGTCCGAGCGCTTTATCTCCGGGGTTTTGCGTCGCTCGCGGGGCCCCGTCACGGGCGCCCCCCCCCGCGCGCTGTTGGACGCGAATGCAGAGAATCTGCTTGTGCAGATGAAAAACCTAAGGCCTCGAACCCACAACTTTTTCCAACGTCGATCCTGGGGCCGCCCTCGTCTCTATTCCGCCCCCCGCCTTTCTTATTCTTCTCTTCCCCCCGTTCTCCTAGTAGCACTATTGCAGTCAACCCGCGTGGTAGTCATGGGCAATCTTGCTACGCCCTTGCATCCTTGCCACTTCGGCCCATCTTTGGGCCTTGCAAGGACCTTGCATCTTTGCCGACCATCCTTACTTCGCGGGTCGACTGTAATGCTACGGGCACCCCCTCCCCCCACCCCCAGGAGCGACTCGCGGCCGCGGCCGCGCGCCGAGAGCTTGCGAGCGCCGAGGGCAGGCCCCTCGCCCCGCGCGACCTCGGCCGAGGCGTGAGGCGAGGCCCCGGTAAGGGCGGCGCACCACAGGGCAGGCTGGCAGAGTGCAAGGGGGCGCACCAGCTCCGAGCTGCGCCCGCGCTGCGACGAGGCCCAGCAGCGCAGGCCAAGCTCCGGGCCCCCCTCGACTGGAGCAAGCACGCGGACGAGCACAACGCGAAGAAGTCCGCCTCCCTGTCGCCTCGACTGAGAGCCGAGCTGCAGCGCAAGTGGCACTGGGACCGCGAGACGGTCGCCGGGTGACGCGGCCTTCGAGCTGCCCTCGAGAAGAAGATTGCCGCGGCGAGGCTCGGCGAGAACGGCGCCCGAGCCTGCGGGCGCCCCCGAGTGAACATGCGCGGGCGCTACAGGGGCCAAGGCGCCATGCTGCCCCGCGAGGTCCCTGGCCAAGTCGCAGCCGAGCGCCCGCTCGAGGGCCCCGCGCGCCGCCTCGAGCTCCGGCCCGAGCGGGGGCGCGAGCGCGGCCGCGAGGTCAGGAAGAATACCATTCTAACGCGGCTGCGCTACGAGCTGGCCCTCGGGCAGGACAAGCAGCTCCACATGCAGAAGATCGGCCTCAAAAGCTACGACGCCGAGATCCTCAAGAGGGCGATCAAGCGCCTGAGCACCCTCCAAATTCACCAGACCACCAAGAAGGACATGCAGCGGGTGGACGAGTTCGTCCTCTCGAGAAGGCCGCCTGCCCAACAGCGGCCGCTGTTGGTTCGGCACAACAATTGTTGCGGGGCGCTGTGCCCATTTTCTACGCGCGCATTCCGAGCGCCCAACTGGCGCACCGCGCGGGCGCCAAGAAACGCATCGCGAACCTCCACGAGAAGTTCCGCGAGACGTGCAACGAGCAGGACAAGGCAGCGATCGAGACGGAGAAGGCCAAGCACTTGGCAGACCACCCCGACGACAAGGAGCAAGTGGAGCAGGCCTGCTCGAGCGCAGGAGACAAGCACTGGATCGCCCTGATCAACGTCTCCGCGGTCGAGAACTGGTTCGACCCAAGCAGGGGGCCGAGGTCCGCCGCGAAGCGCGGCGCGCCCCATGTCCCCTGCGCAAGGCGCTGCCGAGTCAGCGACATGAACCTCGAGATAGGCGCCTGGCGGCGAGGCGTCACCTACGAGCGGGGCGATGGCGAGGCGGAGCGCTTCCGAGCAGGCAGGCGCCTAGGAGCGCTGCTCAAGGGCCAGCGCAACACTCTGCTCGAGTTCTCCGAGGCGGATCGCGCGAGGGTCTTCGAGGCCATCGACGTGTGGGGGCTGCCGAGGGCCTGGGCGGACAAGCTGGTGGCAAGCTGGGCCGTCGACTTCATCGAGCAGGAGCACGGCCAGAGCCTCGTCTTCGCAGACTGCCTCTCGAGCCAGTGGACCGAGGCAGTGGCGCTGCGAGCGCGGCTCAGGGATATCATCTACGCGCCCGTGGCCCCCGACGTCGCGAGCTTCTTGCATGGGCCCGACACCCGCGAGCGCAGCCGGCCCAAGGCCAATATCCGAGAGGTCAAGGCCGAGATGCACTGGGCCACGGAGCAAGACTGGCTCTGGAAGGCCAAGGCCGAGCCCCACAAGGAGCACAAGTCCCCAACAATGGGGGCCTTACGAATGCCTCTACTGCGTCTCCGAGGCCTACACCCGCTTCCGCGAGCAGAATCACGACGCGGCGCCGCTCGAAGGGCTGCAATCCAACCAGATGCTCGTGGTCCAGCCGGCAGAGCCAGGCGAGCTCAAGGTCGTCGCGGGCATGGGGGCGTGGAGCTACTCCGCCGAGGCCCGCCGCGGCATCGAGAACAGCCCGGCGCAACGGCGCCTCGAGGGCGCCCGGGGCTGGCCCGAGGGCGTGCCGCCAGTGCCCGAGTGGAGCGTTCTCGACGGCAGCTGCTTCCACAACGACGAATTGCCGAATGGCTGCGAGGAGGGCGAGAACCCCTGCCTCCTGGAGCTCCGTGAGCTGGACCTCGAGCTCGCCGACGAGCAGCGGGGCGTGCTCAAACCGCCCGAGGAGCGGATGATGGAGATCAAATTCCCGCGCGCCCTCGAGAACTGGATCAAGCTGGCACGGGCAATTAAACGCAAGAACAAGTGGGCGTCCAAGTTCGCGGGCCAGTTCCTGGGCATTCACGCTCGCAAGTGGCAGCGCGAGAAGGACAAGGCTGGCGGCGAGACCTCGCTCGAGCACCTCAGCAGAGGCGCGGCCAAGGCGAAGCTCGCTGGCAGGCCGCCGAAGGCGCGCGCGAGCTTCTCCAAGAAGTTCGAGCAGAAGAAGCAAGCGGAGAAGGGCGCCAAGAAGCAGGGCAAGGCCAAGCAGAAAGGCGGCCTCGAGGCTTGCGAGGAGCCCCCCTGGCACGGCAAGGTGGCGTGCGTCGCCGAGGGGGGCAGCCGCGAGGGCAGGCGCGGCAGAGTGCAGGACGTCTGGCGAGTCCTGGGCACCGAGGACGAGTGTCGCCTGCGCGTCCTCGAGGTGGAGACCGCGGACACCTTCCAGATCAACGCCAGCAAGGCTTCGAGGGACACAGGCGCTCGTTCGCTCCCGCCTGCTTCTGCCCGGGGCGGCGGAGGCAGGCGGGCGTTGGAAGACAGGGGAAGGGGGGCAGCGGAAGCAGGCGGAAGCAGCGCGAAGCGCGGAAGCGGGCGGAAGCAGGCGGGAAGCCTCGTCGGCTCAAGACGGTTGCGTCGCAGCGTCGGTCGTGCCAGGTCGCATGTCCTGGCCAGCGTTTCCCCCCCGCCCTCGGGCGCGCCATGCCGGGGGCAGGGCCACTCGGAAGGGGGTGAGCTTCTCTGAGCACTGCGAGGCGAGCGTTCGCGGGGAGCCCGACCCGCGGAGACAGCGGTGTCGCGCTGGGCTGCAGCGCCGCTGGAAAGAGGGCGCGCAGGCAACGCGTGGCAAGCGCGCCCTGGGGCGAGCAGCGAGGCTCGCGTTGATCGTGGGAGCGGCTTGGTGTCGTGGACAGGAGATCACGCGAGCCACAGCCGCGCAGTCGGTCACTCCAGAGGTTCTACATGAGGCGACCCAACTGCCATGCCGAGCTGATGAACGAGCTTTGGAGAAAATGAAGAGAGAGGGAGACCAGCTTGAGCAGCGGATCGCATGGAAGCAGAGATCGCTAAAGTTGTGGAGCTTCAGTGTGGAATCGCTGCGCAGGGTAGGTCGTCTGGGCAAATTATTAGAGTTGGCGAGAAAGGAGGGCGCTGCTTTTTTTTCACCATGCAGGGTACGCAGATATATTCATGCAAGACATGGACATCGGGAGCCTTTGAGGTGCACTCATTGGCGAGGTCGGGCAGTGGCCAGCGCGGTGAATGCCTCACGGCCATCAATCTGAAGTTCTTCCAGGAAGGTGAGGTCAGGTGCGAGCGCGCATGGGTGGAGGGGAAGCTGCAGGGAGTTAGGCCCAGGAGCCCATGCAAAACAAAGGTTCGAGCGCGACGCCGACGTGCTGAATGGCTGCGCGCCCGCGAATGAGGCTGGCCACGTACCCAGAGGAGCCGAAGCAATGGAATACCGAGAGAAGCTCTTGGAGAAAAGAGGTTTGTTCTGGCAGATATGCCGTCGTGCTGTCGGACAGGTTCCTGCTCGAGCGCCGCTCATCTTCGCGCTGGGCGCTAACGCACACGTCCCACCGATGCTGCCTTGGGTGGGCTTTGCTGGCGCGCGTAGGCCCCCCCCCCCCCCCCCCAATCAACGGCAACGGTCGCGCGATGATGGACTTGATGGAGGGCGACGGGCTGATGGCGCTGAACGCGTTCAGCAAGCGAGGGCGACCCAACGGCGGGTGGAAGAGCCCGCGAGGTTCATGGGCGACGGTCGACTATGTGTTGGTGCGCAGACGGGGAAGATACAGACACTCAAGCTATCCTAGAGCCGACCTTCCTTTCAACTTGGGAGGCTACAGGGGCCGCAGACCATTGGAGTCCCGAGCCTATGCAGGTGCGAAGGCAAAGACCATGAAGGATGCAGGCAGATTCAGATGGCGCCATGAGCTCATGGTTGCGGATTTGCCCAAGGCGCAACAGGCGGAGGCGGGCCCCGACAACCAGGTGAGGCCCCCCGACTGCTCGCTCAACTTTAGGGCGAAGGTGCAGGAAGGGATTGAGGCGAAGGGGCTCCAGGGGGACTGGTCAGACATATGTGGCAATGGTAGGCGATGCGAGTCGCCCACTGAATACTTCAATGAGTTGGAAGGCGTGGTGATCGAGGCGGCTGTGCAGGACTACATTTCGCCTCCAGCGGCGGCGCGAACGGACGGGCCAGTGTTCAGCGACCAGACGGTGCGACTGATTAAAGCAAAGAATTACTGGCGATACCAGCTTGCAGCCATTCCCGACGGTGCTCGGTGGGCGCGGGCGCACTGGGTGAATCCACGATATTCGCCTTCACCTCTGCAAGGCCATAGCTGCCGATCCTGTCGTCATCGCGCTCCTTCCTGCCAGCTTGGGGCGGCCTCTCGTCGAGACTCATCGCCGTGCCGTCGCGCACCTCGCAGATGCTCTGGACACGCACTCGCTGGTCGTCCTCCACGTCGAAGCACGGCAGCCCCGTGTTCGGGTCCTTCACTGTCATGATTGGCGCCGCTGGCTTCGGGGCCATCTTATTCGCGATGGCGTGGGGCCTCCGCAGATTCCTCTGACCCGCCGCTCGCTCCGCCACGTCAGCCAGCGCCGCCGTCCGCTGTCGCTTCTCACCCCTGATCGCCGCCGTCGCCAGCTTCGCCGTCTCGTTGAACTTCATGGGGGACCTACGCTGCAGTGGCCTATGAGGGGGCCGCCGGGGGGCGCAGTTGCTGAGTCTTGGAAGCTGGCGATTGACGCGCTCGCGCCGCTGCTCTTGCAGGTTTTAAACGCAGCGCAGGCGCTAGGCGACGCCCCCCCAGAGGTTCAAGGAAGGGGGGGGCATGCAGTTGAAAAAGCCGAAGGGCGGCGGCTGCGCGGCGTCGACGGACTACCGTACCATCAACATGATCAACCACGTCGGCAAGGCATGCGCTAGGGTCACCACTCTTGACGCAGTGAGGGAAGTGGCGCACAATATCTCACCTATGCAGTTCGGAGCCATGCCAGGGAGGAGCACGCGAGATGCGGTGGCAGTGGCAGGCGAAGTGATTGGTCGTCATCAGCGAGAGTACCGGGCCAAGCGGCGGGGAAGCACTTCGGCCCCACCTCCCATGCTGCTGGCGGTCCCCACGGACATCGAGAAGGCGTTCGACGCGGTGGTGCGCCAGGACATTTGGCGAAGCCTGGAGGCGCTTGAACTACGGTGGGGTGCTCGAGCAACCTTGGAGGAGCTCCACGAGGGTATGTGCTACCTGTTCCGCGATGTCACTTTTCATGTGCCTGTTGCTCGGATCTGGGTCAAGCAAGGTGTGCGGCAAGAAGGCGTTGAGAGCCCAGGCCTGTTTGTGGCGGTCCATGATGGGGTTGTATATCAGATAACGGACCAGCTACAACAGCAGGAGTATCCAGCCATCAAGGTGTATTTCGACCCCGCGCTCAAGAGGATCAGGTGCAACGACAGCTCGAATGAGGGCGAGTGCGAGGCCTTGTGCGTTTCCCACCTGAAGTTCTTAGATGACCTGCTCACGCTGGCTGAAATCGAGGAGTATGGCGATGCATCCACCATCCTGGAGGTATTGACGGGCGAGATCAAGGCCGGCGGCATGAGAGTCGACGGGGGGAAAACTGAGATATTGATCACGCCGTCTGGGGTCGGCAGTAAGAAAAGGCTGAAACATATTCGAGCATGAACTACTGGCATAATGACGTGGGGGGAAGACGACTACTTCCCCTTGAACCCGCAGCCGGCGGTCAAGTACTTAGGCGCGCAGTTGGCGGCGACGGGCGCGCGCCACGCGGGGGTGACGAGCCGCGTCGGGGCAACTAACTCCACGCGCGCCCGCCTGTTGAGACGCGCGTTCAAGAGTGGGTTCCGTGCCGAGCTGAAGATCATATTGCGGAAGGCACTTGTCCGATCGGTGTGCTCGCACTGCCTGGAGGTTGCGCACCTCGCCAGGCGGGGGCTGAACAGGTTGGAGGGCTGGCAGGTGAAGAAGCTGCGTGGGTTGGTGAATTCGCCGGCCCACCTGTGCAAGAAGACTAGCCGTGGGATGAGGAAGTGGGCCCGTGCTCCGACCGTTGCGAGCACGTTGCTTCTGAGAAGGTTGAGGTGGTGGCGACGAGTGTTGTGGCCCGCCTTCAGGGGGCCCAGCGACGACGTGCGCGGTCCGACGCTGGCGGTCAGGGCGGTCACCCTCGGCCGATTCTCGTGTGAGAGGGTCGGCCACAGGGAACAGTCGGGCATGCTGGCGCTGCTGCTGGACGACGCGCGGCAGATGCGGCAGACCGCGGACGCGCAGGAGAAGCTCACTGCTCGTCGGCTCTTTCAGCTCCGCGGTGACTTTCCCGAGCTGGTCGAGCCGTGGCTGCGCTGGCTCGCCTCCCTTGAGCCGCGTTGCTTTCGCCGCGTGCTGACTTATGGCGGCGAGACAGACGCTGTGACTGATGCTGCAGCCATCGCGCGGCTGGGGCGCGACGCGCGCGGGCGAAGATGCAATGGGGAAAAAAAAGGTTAGCCAGCCACAAACATGCAGCTCATAAAATATACGCACACCAAGCAGCGGAAGCTCTCACGGGCACGGGCCTGAAACAGAAGCGATGCCCCCACTGACAGAAGACCTTCACGAGACAGGACACGCTGGTGAGACACATTAAACAGAAACGTTGCACGGCCCGTGCCAGTGAAGTTGAGGCTCAAGCCAGACCTCCAGAACTTCCGGCGCCCGCGGCTTCCCCTGCTGAGCCCGCTCCAGCTGCCGCCAGCGATGTTCCAGCCGATCGGCGAGGCGCAGGCGTCGGCGGGCAGCAGCGACCGCGAGAGCATGGCGGTCGAGGCAGGGGTCGGCGGCGAGGGCAAGGACGACCAGCCAGACGTGGTGGGCCCCCCTGGGCAAGGCGCTCGCTCGCTTGGTCTTGCAGCGCGAGGGCATGGCGAGGGTGGCTCACCGCGACGGCGCCCTTGTGATTCCGCTCAAGCCGTCGCAGAAAATGGCAATCGCGCTCGACCAGGCCCCGGCGCGCTACGAGGGCGAGGGCGGCAAGGCCAAGGAGATGGCGAAGGAGAAGAAGGGGGTCTTCATGGGCAACCCGCTCGGCAAGCGGCCCGACGCGTTGGCTCGGGCCGTCTTGTTCCGCGCGGCGGAGGCCGTGGAGGGCAGGGGGGGGGCGGCGCTGGCGGCCGCGTCGCAAGGCGTTGAGCCGATGGGCACCAAGGCCGCGTTGGACGAGCTCCTGCGCTTCGGGGCGCTGGTGCGGGACCAGCAGCAACAGTTCGCGGCGACGAGGTGCTTCAAGGTGAAGAGCAAGAACGAGGAGGGTTCAGTGGAGGGCGAGCTCAAGTGGATCTTTGCGGTGAACCACTACCCGAACTTGAAGGAGTCGCTGAATGTGCTCAGGCTCAATGGCGCTCTGGCAGCTGTGGGCGCGAGCCTTCAGTGCGACATATCGACGAGGTCGAAGGCGGCCAAAGAGGTGGAATCTTTGGCGTTCAAGGGCGGCAAGGGGGCGCAGACGAACAAGAGCAAGAAGCCGAAGAAGAAGTGGGACCGAGGGCGCCTGCGCCGGCGCCGGCGGCAGCGCGGACGCCGGCACCCACGCCGGCATCTACGCGCGAAGTGGAAGGTTTTGCCGTTGCCGCCGAGAACCCCCCCTTCCACCACCTCCACCTCTCCCTTCGACATCCCTCTCCCCCTCCCCACCTCTCAAACGCAGCTCGAGAAATATGTCAGGCGGGGCCGCGCTAAGACGCGGGGGGCCTTCGTGCTTCTCCTCGCCAGAGGGGGGGGGGGGGCGCCCTCGCAGGTGCCGCTCCCGCAGGGGCGGGGGCGCGCGGGAGCGGAGCTGTGGCCTGTCGGCCAGTCGCTCCGCGCCCCTTGTCCGTTTTCAAGGCCTCGTTTCGGATTGGAAACGCGCCGCGCCGTTTTCACGGTTGTGCTGGGGCCCCCGCTGAACTTCCGAGGCAATGGGAGTCGCGTCGAAGGCAGCAGGCGGGAGCAGGCGGAAGCAGGCGGAAGCGGAAGCAGGCAGAAGCTAACGAGAGCCGGCGAATCCCGAGCGCCACAGGTCACGATCGAGCAGGACTACAAGTTCCCCAAGCCGCAGAAGCTCGACTGGCGCCAGACAAGACACGCTCGCCGCACCGCGCTCGCCAAGGAGAACGCGAACATGAACTGCGAGCAGATCGTCAAGGGCGACACCCTCGAGCTGGGCGCGATGCGCGCGCTGCTGGGCGAGATCGAGGAGCGCGTGGGCGTCCCCGACAACGTGCCGGTGGTCGAGCCCACGGTGGCCGTCGCCTGGGCTCGAGAGGGCCAGGGCCAGGACGCACCCGCCGCCCAGCAGCCCGAGGAGCAGAAACGCTGGGCCGAGAGGGTCGACAAGGCCCAGCACGTGCTGGTCTGCGTGCACTCCGAGGCGCCCGCGCACTACACGTACCTCAAGGTCGGCGGTTGCTGCAATGCCCCCCTCCACCCCAGGGTGCCTCCAGCGTTTCGCTCCGGTTTGGAGCGAATCCTGGAGGCGCCCTGAGCAGGGGGCACTTGCGGCAATTCCCGCCAGGTCTCGAGGATCGACGGGGGTGGACTACCGCGACGCCCTCAAGCAGCCGTCCGAAAACGCCAAGCAGGCCCAAAAGGGCCACATGCGAACTCACGCCCACACCCCACGATTTCTGAGGGGGAAGGTGGGGTTCACTTTGCTCGGGAGCTGCCGAGCGAAGTCTACCCCGCCCTCCTCCTCCTCCTCCTCAGAAATCGTGGATCGGGTTCGTACGTGGCCTCCCAAGGCCGCCACGGGGATCCTCCGCAAGTTCGGCGCCATTGGCCCTGGCAAGCATTGCCCAGCACCGAGCAACAGACGATGCCAAGTTGACGGTTGGAGCTGCGGCCTCTGGGCAAGCCGCTGGATCGAATGCGCCCTGCGCGAGATCCGCGGCGAGGGCCGCCAAATGCCAGCGCATCTCAACGCCGTGGTCGCTCGAAGGAACGAGTTCATCAGTAAACCCAAGGAGGCGAGCGACAACGACGTGGCGATGGACAAGGCCAAGGCCAAGGCCCAGCGCACGTCCAGGCCTTGCAAGGACCCCGCGGCGGCCGAGCGAAAGTACGGCAGCTACGAGGAGGCTGGCGCCGCCGCCCAGCTTTGCACCAAGTGTCTCCCATGCAAGGAGGGCTCCAAAGGATGCCGTGCTTGCGTGGGAGAGTGGTTCGAAGTCCAGCGCAAGAGGGGTTTCTTGGCCAGATCGGCCAAGGACCTCTCTTGCGCTGGCACAATCTAGGCGCCCAGCCACGAGCCTCGAGATCTCTCGAGTCAGCCTTGTGTCCTGCGCCTCTGCGGGCAAGTAGCCACGAGCCTCGAGATCTCTCGAGTAAACTCTGTGTAGTGCACCTCTGCGGGCAAGTAATTAGCCACGAGCCTCGAGATCGCTCGAGTCAGGCTTCTGTCGTGCGCCTGGTTTAACCTCCTCCTCCTCCTCCTCCTCCATCATCGTCACCGTCATCATCATCATCATCATCATCATCATCATCATCATCATCATCATCATCATCATCATCATCATCATCATCATCCTCATCCTCATCCTCATCCTCATCCTCATCCTCATCCTCATCCTCATCCTCATCATCATCATCATCGTCGTCCTCCTCATCATCATCATCATCATCATAACTTACCTTCCCCGGGGAATCCTTTAGAATCCCCGCGGGAACCGCGAATTTCATTATCCCACGGGAGTTATTATCGTCAATTTTCGGTTAGGTGCCGGTGCTGCATCCTCAGCGGGAGTGCCCCTTGACGAAGACGGCCTCTCATCGCCGCTGCCTGTGCACGTCCATCGGTTCCCTCCAGCCGTGCCCCCAAGGGTCTTCGGGTTTCGGCGGGCACCGCGAGGGGGCGGGGCCGTTGCTGATCCCGCCGGCAGCATAGCCGCCAGGCGGTCGGCTGGTCGGTGCCGGAAGCCACTGGAACCTGCTTCTCACTGCAAATCCCACCTTCGTCTTCTGCCTCCGCTGGCGGGTCTTGCGCTCTACCACCGCTGGAGGTGGCCCTGCCCCCGCGGGGCTGTGTCCGACCACCGTCTTACCCTTGCCCTCGGCGTTTGCAAACTTCGCCCTGAACGCCACTCCCTGGCGGACTGGCGGAAACGGCGGGCTTCAGGATGCCTGGGCGCCCCCGCGGGGCCGTGCGCAACCTCGCCCTTGGGCATTTAATGGGGAGGCGAGCCTCTACTGCAAGGCCCGCGGCGCGGAGCGCAACCTGCCCGCGCCTGCTGCCCCCCGCGGGCGCCCCGCGGGCTCCTCGCCCCTTCCCGGTGCGCGGGGTAATTGACACCGCGCAAGGCGGGGCCCGCTTATTAGTCGGCTCTCACAGGCGACGAACCCCCCTCGCTTCTGGGCGAGGCCACGAGATTGACGGCCCTGGGCGCGTGCGGAGCGGGGGGGGGAAGCGCCGCCTCACTTAACCCCAAACAGCTTCGGGAACAGCCGTCGCGCTCGTCGCTGTTCCCCCGCCATAGCTCCGTGCAGTGGTTAATGCATTCGTCATCACCTTCATCGCCGTCATCACCATGGCCAAGATCACCACCACCATCGCCATCACCATTATCATCACCATCACCATCGCCATCCCCGTCATCATCATCATCACCATTACCATCGCCATCCCCGTCGCCATCATCATCATCATCAGCATCAGCATCAGCATCAGCATCATCACCATCACCATCGCCACCATCACCATCGCCACCATCACCATCATCACCACCAGCTTCATCATCATCATCATCATCATCATCATCATCATCATCATCATCATCATCATCATCGTCATCGTCATCGTCATCGTCATCGTCATCGTCATCGTCATCGTCATCGTCATCATCAGCATCAGCATCAGCATCATCGTCATCCCCTATCATCCTCACCATCTCCATCGCAGCCCTCCCACGCCTGGAAACATGAAGTTTCACAAGTGACGGCCTCCCACACCCCGTCGAACAGTCGCCACCAAGAATGCGGGGCTGGCACGGTGGCGGGACTCGCCGCAGGCAGCTATATTGTCATCTACATGGTAATCGGCAGCCAGTGCGGACCAGACGGCCCCAAGAGCGCCCAATAGCGGCCCAAGAGTGGCCCACGAGGGCCCCAGGGCCCCAGAGGCGATTTTGATGGCCCAAGGGGGGGACGAACATTAGGGCCGTCCCCCTGTTGATCGATAGCCTCCAAAATTGCCCCAAGAGGCCCGCCAGGGCTCCCGAGGGACTTCCAAGAGGGCTTCAAAGAGGGCCCCAAGAGGGCCCCAAGACCCACCAAAAGAGCCCCAAGAGGGCTCCAAGAGGCGATTTTGGGGCTCTGTCCTCGTCCTCGTTGTCCTCCTCCTCCTCGTCCTTGTCCTCGTCCTTGCCGTCATCGTCTTCCTTTTCCTGTTCCTGCTCTTCCTCGTCGTCGTGGTCGTCGTCGTGGTCGTCGTGGTGGTCGTCGTCGCTGTCGTCATTGTCGCCGTCGTCGTCTTCCTCCTCCTTCACGCCGTGGTCGTGGTCGCCGCCGTTCGTCGCCCCCACGCGGGCCCCAGGGACGGCCCGACGGGGCCCTTCGAGGCCACCCCCCTTGCTCCCAACGATCTTTCTGTTCTCCCTGGTTGCCCGCTTTGTGTTTCACTACCTGCGTCTCTTCGTCCCTTTTCCCGTCAAGCTCTCATGGAAGGTTTGTGAGTGGGCTGGTGGGGATACTTTTTTGATCGCGAGCGCATCGGAGGACGCCGGGCGCCGTCGAAGGTCGCAGCAAGCAAGCTACGAGCTAATTGCGACTCGGGGAACGAAGGGAGGCGACGAGAGGACAGCGGGGGGAGGAACAAACAGGAGAACAATGCTGGTGGGAATACTTTTTGATCGCGACCGCGGCGAGACAGGTCGGGCGGCGTAAAGGCGGGGATACTTTTCAGTCAGCAGCCGCAGGCGAGAGCGCCAGCGGCGAGTCGAGTCAGAGCGGGCCGCGCAAAGACGAATTAACCTAAAACCGATGGGCCGGAGCCTCACGCGGCACCTCGGCGGGCAAGCCGGCGAGTTGGGGGGTGCAGCAAAAAAAAGCCGGGGATACTTTTTGGTCGGCGGCCGCTCGACGACGGTCTGGCGGCAACAGGCAATGTCCGGGGCGGGCGGCACAAAGCTAATTGCAGACAGAGCGTGCGGTGCACATGCACTGAACAAAATGCTCAGCATTTAATAGCAGACGCACCTAGGCGCCGCCGAGTCAACCAAAGTGTACAAGCGGCCACGAGTGCGAGTGCAACGGAGTGAGTCGCCCTTGCGGCGCCAAGAACGCGAAGCGTGAAGAATTGGCATCTACTCGTTCCCTACCCATCTTGGCCGTACCGGTAATTGCACGAGGACGCCCAACGTCCGAGGAGGCGACGATTGACGGCGGCAGCCTGCGACGCCGGCGTCGCCGGCTGAAGCATCCCGCCGAGGCGAGGGCGACGCGACGGCTTCGGCGCTGGCGGGGCCGCGGCGCGGCCGGCCAGCGGAGGCCGCCGAGGCGGCCGCCAGCGACGGCTGCTGGGCTGCCGGCGGCGGCGCCCGCGCCCTCGATGGCGCCCTGGCGGCGCGGGGATCCGAGGTGGCCCGCTTGCCGCCCACTCGAACGAAGGATTGCAAAAAAACCGAAGGATTGCAAAAAAACCGAACGAAGGATTGCAAAAAAACCGAAGGATTCCAAAAAACCGAAGGGTTTTTTTGCAATCCTTTGGTTTTTTGTTTGCAATCCTTCGTTCGAGACGAGGGCGCCAGCTGTCCACCTGCGCCGATCCTGGCTAGGCCCATCATCGGCTCAGGATCGGCGTATTCGCCCTCCTGGCACGGCCAGGGCGCCCAACAATCAGCCTGGCCAAGATCGTTGTGGGTGCTGACTCCCTCCGAATTGGGGTCGAGGTAGCTCGGGGATCTCAAATCTCCAAGAACCCAAGAACTGCCAGGTCTGTTCGGAAGTTGCCGGAAGTCTCCCTGGCCGAAGGTGCCCCCAACTTTCCCTGGCAACAACCGAAGATTGGGATCGGGGTGCGTAGCTGGGGATCTCCGAGAGCTGCCGGGTCTGGGGGACGTACCGGGCGCGCGCGCAGCTGTTTCAGAGCGCTCCGAGACGCTCCGAGAGCATTCCAAAACGCTCTGGAGCGAGTTGTCTTCATCCTAGGCCTGCGAGGATCTATGTTAAATTGAAGAACGTTCAAGGATCGAGGCAGCATGGTTCGAGGATCGATGATGGAGGCCCGATCAAGGTTTTTGGACCAATTTGGCCCTTGGGCCTCCAGAAGCCTCTGGATACCTCCTGACACCTCGAGACGGCGACCTTCCAGACACGGTGTTGTAGCAACACCGAGACGTCGAATCCTTTCAGCGGGACGACCGACTCCACGACGGGCCCCCTGCGACGACACGCCGGCTGATGACGGAGGGTTCTCGTCTGGAAGTCCTTCGTTGAAACGCCCCGAGTGGGAGGCCCAAGCTCCCTTCGCAGTCGCCCTTGCGTCCTCGTCTGACTACCTACCAGACCACCCCAACCCAACCCGAAGACTCGAATTTGACCCGAATTTCGGGTGGGGGGGGGGTACGGATACCACGTGTCTTTTCCACGTTCCCCGACCCCCCCCCACTGGAAATCGAGGATAAAAATTTGGACCTTCGGGTTGGGTTGGGGTGGTTTGGTGGGTGGTGATCGTCGTGGTCGGAGGAGCTCCGCGAGGGCGCGCGGCCCGTCCTCCCCGGTCGCCCCTCGTGCTCCCCCGTCGACGCCTCTCTCCGTCCGCTCCGTCCGCGGGGCTCCTCCTCGCCGCCGCCGCCCCCTCGTCTCCCTCGCCGTCGTCTAGCGAGCCCACAGAGGACGTACGCGCCCAGCTATGTACATGAACACGGCCCCCCGATCCGCGAGGCCGGCCGCGTTCTACGAACATTTGCGCAATGCGTACTCTCGAAACCAGCGTGGATTCATGTACATGTACGTCCTTCTTTCGCTCCTGATCGTCGGTGGTCGGGAGGAGGCGCCTCGAGGGCGCGCAGGCGGTCCTCCAGCTCCCGCACGACGCCCAGCGCCACGGGGAGCTGGTGCGGGGGCGGCGGGGGCAGGTCCAGCAGGGGGGGAGGGTCCCCCCCCCCCGGGGGCGGCGGTCTTCCTCGATGTTCGTTTTTGCCTTGGAGGTTTTCACACGTTCTCGTCGGCTTTCCAGCCCTGGGATGCGATCCAACAGCTACGCTTCGCTGAGAGCGTTCCGTGGTGTGGGGGGGGGGGGGCGGGCGGGCGAACCGTCGCGGACCGCAGGCAAAAACCAGAGTCATACCCCGAAAACCGAATGGCAAATCGCCATCAAGCAAACAAATCCCGTTCTTCCTCCCGCCCTTTTTGGGGGCTCCCGGGGCCCTCCCCCGGCGGCGGGGTTGTCAAGATGACAAACCAAACTGAGAACCTGGTCACGGGGAAAAACCTTGGAATTCAGGGTCCGTTTCCCTCGGGACCCGTCTCCGTCACGGTGAGACAGACCGTCGCGTGGCCGTCGGCCCGAGGGGCGGGAGGGGAAGGGTGAGGCGAGTGTGTGGGGGGGGGGACGGGTGGGAGTGCGACGAGCTAGACCAAACCATTCAACACAGGCTGCGCAAGAAAGAAAGAGAGAAAGAGAGAGGGATAGAGAGAGAGAGAGAGAAAGAGAGAGAGAGAGAGAGACAGAGAGAGAAACTAACATAATTTTGTTCCATCGAGCTGTCGAATGAAAGACCAGGAGAAACCTCGCGCACGCGAACGGACTGGAAAGCGATTTTTAATGTTCGCGATAACGGCCGTTACCGGCCCGGCCGTCCCCCTCCCCTCCCCTTAGGTAGCGTGACGATTCGTGCTGACCTCCAAGCTGGCTTCGGTTATTCCGTAAACGTTCCCACACGGCGCCGGCGTGAACCGGGATGTTACCGGCCGCTCGCCCCCTTTCCCCCCCGGTTACGCTCGTTATCGCCCCAAGCAAAAAGCGCTCTCATGGGCGGGTCGTGGGCCACAAAACCCACACACCGCCTCATAGCCGGCGAACGAAGCAAAAGGAATCGGCCCGTGTGTCCGTTCCGACGGGGTATGCGAACTCCTTCCAGCCTTGTGGACGCAGGTGGTTTGAAGAGATATGGACTCACATCTCCTTCGTCCTCTGAGTATATAGGAATATATTCTTGTCCACCTTTCCACCACCCCTCCCCTGGTGGTGTTTACATCAAACTTTCGCGAAGGGCCAACGCGTCCCGGATGGCTCCAAGATGGTTTCAAATAGCCCCGAATGGCCCCATATGTTGCACAATGCTAGCCGACGTGGGCCCCAAACGGTTTTTTCTAGCAACCTACGTATTTCAATCCATGTTGAGCGATATGTGGTGCAATCTACGTAGTGCAACCCATGTTGTGCAATGTCGCATCAGTCAATGTTGTGTAATTTCTGTTTCGCAAGATCCGTGGAACAGTCTACAACGAACAACATTTTAAGTGCAACCCGCGCGGTGCAGTAGAAGTTGTGCAACCGATATTGTGCTATATGGTGCAATCTACGAGTTGATACATTCCATGCCGTTGCAAACACCCTACTCACCCACCCGAAACTTGGTCTGCAAAACCCATGCGGCGGCGATTGCGTTGCATGTTTGGCGTTGGCTGGTGCGTCTGTGCGGCCGCGCTAGCCCGCACATGCTCGCGCGCGAAACGGCCAGCCAGTCTGGTACGACCGACGCGACCACGCTGGCGCTGACCGCTGGGCACTTCCCAGCGGGCACTTCAGTGCGAGTGGGCGACTTGGGCGGGCGCGGTAGCATGGCGACGTCGACAACGCTAGACGAGATTACGAGTAGCGATGATGGTTACGATGGTGGTGATGACAACGGCAAAGCCATAACGGCGCCGATGTCGATCACGACCGCCGATAACGATGACGATGTCCTCGCGTCGGCGAAGAAGGCTTTTGAAAGAGTTCGACATTCGCGCGCGGCCGACGCGCGCGAATGGCCAGCGTGTATTATTTGACACGGATCGTGCCCCCCCCGCCAAGCACGCGCGCAAAGGCGTTTGAATGAGTTCGACATGCGGCGCGGGAGGCCAATTTGGCAGCATATGATGAACGTGTTGAACAAATACAATAAATACTTAAATGCGTAGTATAACCGGTGGTTGCTTTTTAATTGAAAAAAAAGAATTCGCAAGAGCGCGGGCGCAGGCTTGTCTGAAAACCCTTGTTGCGAAGCAAGTGTTGTTGATATGGTTTCGGGGCACTCGTTTTTGAAATCCGTACGTAGCCTAGGAGTTGCTGGAGGATTTCGGCACGCGCGCGCGAATATGCGCGCGCGTGCACTTCGCTTGTTTCTGTTGCAAGGAAATTTGTCCGACGGCGCGCGCTACGGCGTTCGATCGATTTCAACGCACGCGCGCGAGGGGCCCGTCTTGTAGCAGTTTCTTAAACATGGTGAAGCACCTATGGTTTGCTTAAGAATTGGCAAGAGCGCGGGCGCAGGCGTTGTCAAAAAACCCTTAAGACTTTTGAGCAAATTCGGCATGCACGCGCGACGACGCGCGCACGCACTTTATCCCGTTTGTTTTTTGGAAAAGGGGATTCTGAACGCTTCTGATTTTATAGAAACGATGAGGGGGGGAAGGGGCGAAGTCCGGCGTTGCTGGGGCGGCGCAGATTCCTGCATAGGGTGGACGATGGGGGAGAATCACATGTCAAATGCACATCCCCAGGGCGCGCCGGGAGGGCGGTGGATCCAGATTTTTCTAAGCAAGGAGAATGTCTGAAGTGGGACCTATGTTGTGCAATGCGCAATCTACGTTGTGCAATCTACGCGGCGAAGTTCACCCTGCCAACTTCACATAGTCAACCCCACTGCTGTCGCAAACATCCCGCCCGCTCACCCGCGACTCGGCTTGCAAAACCCACGCGGCGGCGCCCACGCGGCGGCGATTGCGATGGGTGCTCGGCATTGGCTGGTGCATCTGCGCTGCCGCGGTAGTCCGCGGGCGCTCATGCGCGAAACGGCCAGCTTGTCCAGAGCAGCCGGCGCGGCCGCTGACCGCCGGGCACTTCCAAGCGGGCACTTCAATGCGAGTCGGCGACTTGGGCGGCCGCGGTATCATGGCGACGCCGACGAAGGTGGGCACGACTATGGGGAGCAGCGATGACGGTGGCGATGGCAGCGATGACGTTTTTTTTTTTTTTTTTTTTTTTTTTTGTTCTGGCGGCGCGCGCGCAGGGGAGCTCGAACGATTTCGACGCGCGCGGGCGAAAAGGCCAATTTTGGAAGCATGTTATGCACACTTTGAAAACCAGGTGTCTCTTAAGGATTCGCAAGAGCGTTGGCGCTAACTGTTGTCTAGCTTCTTGTTGCGAAGCCATGTGGTTTTATATGTGTACGCGCCGCTCTGGGGTGTAATCCTCCTACGATGCCCGATGCTTTTGAAAGATTCCGGCGCGCGCGCAACGACGCGCGCGCGTGCACTTCTTCCATTTTTTGCTGCGGAAGGATAACTGAAATTGATTCCGGAGAAAAACCCCAAGCATAAACTGTTCAATGCTATAGGGCTATGGGGCTATAGGGCTCTAGGGCTGTAAGGCTCTGGGGCTATAGGGCTATAGGGCTGAAAGGCTATACGGCTATAGGGTGATAAGGCTATGGGGCTGCAGGGCTATAGGGCTATTTGGAAAGTGAAAGAGGGGGTCTGCAACAGGGGGTCTTCAAAAGGGGCTTGATTGGCCCATGTATGCTCAATGTATCGTTCATGTGTGTGATCGGGTATGATTGGCCAGTCGTTCGTGCCCGCGCGTTGCCCGCGCGTGCAAACGCGCCGTCCATCCATTATTGTTCATGCGTGTGGGCGTTCCTGCAGATGGCACATGGGGCGGCGAAGTGGAGTGCAAATGTGTCTTGATTGTGCGATTGATGATAGTGTATGTTCCAACACGATGACTTGTCGACCCCCAAGGCACACTTGGATTGGTTCCCGCGATTCTCCCAACATGTGATTTCACATTTTCTTTTTTCCCCCAACTGTAAATTCACATGTTCCTTCTCCCCAGAATGTGAATTCACATTCTGGCCCATTCATCCAGATTCCTACATGAAAACCCAAACTGTGAATTCACATGTTCCGATTTTTCAACATGTGAATTCATATTTCCCCCCAAAAAGTAAATTCAAATTTTGCTTTTCCCCACACCTTGAATTCACATGTCGCCCTGGCCTTCGTGATTCCCAAAACTGAAGCGCAACGTTCTGCGTGTCAGACTGGCTGGGCAAATTTTGATACTCACCTCGCCGCTTTCGTTTTGTGCCCACAGTGAACGTTGCCTTCGTCGCCTTTCCCGGGCCCCCCGCCCCCTTGCTTCGTTTACCCTCGAGTCTCGCGCATGGGTGCAGGCGGGGAGCTTCTATCGGTTTCCCTGCCGAACACAACAATCGAAGATGCATCGCCCATGCATGGCGCATAAAGACACCATCGCCGGGACTCTGCGCCCGACCCCCACTTTCACCCTCCAAGCTGTAGGGCAATAGGGCAATAAGGCAATAGGGCTGTACTGTTATAAGGCCATATGGCTACCAGGTAACGGGGCACCCGGGCGCGCCGCCGAAATCGGCGCCCCACCTCACCTAACTATATGAATCCGCTCGGGCCCCCACAGAAGCGAAATCTGATTAGGGAACTTCTATTTTTTATGCGCGAGCGCATGCGCGTAATATTTGTGGCAAAAAAACTTGGGGGGCAACTCTGGCCTGCCTGGGATGGCACGGGCACATATTTAGGATGAGCGATAGGACAGAATCACACGCAAACTGCAATGCGAACGCATGCGCCGTTGACCCGGGGGGGGGAGGGC
Organism: Prorocentrum cordatum; assembly: GCA_963575745.1. NCBI lineage: Eukaryota > Dinophyceae > Prorocentrales > Prorocentraceae > Prorocentrum > Prorocentrum cordatum. Next base: position 650,733 of record CAUYUJ010016072.1, on the reverse strand, counting down.
CCTGATGCTCATTTGGATGGGGGAATTTTCGTGGTGCAATCTACGCTTGACAATTCAAGGCGGCGCGACAACGCGGCCGCCAGACCGGCAGTCGGGCCCAAACGACGACCGGCGACGAGGCGGCCACCGGGCGGCCACGGCGAGCACGCAGCCGCCTGACAGACGAACCCTCATGGACTTCGGCATGCGCGGGCGCGCGCGCACTTCGTCTCAATGTTCGTAAAGGATTTGGCACTCGGGGGCGGCAATTTGGCGGGGAAGATACGCATTCGCATTAAGGATAGGCGACGGGGCAGAACCATATGCAAAAAACACTGCGAAATAATGAGCAGGGATCGACCGTCCCGGCATCTCTATAGTCCTGCCACGAAATGTTCTTAGAACCCAAATATGTTCTAAGAACAAAAACGATACTCTTAGAGCGTAAACCTGGTGTAATAAAACAAGACAAGCTCCGCCAAACATGTTCGAATAACATTTCGTGGAAATCACTAGGGACATTTAGAACATTGTGTGGTACGGCTATAGGCGAGCCAGGACGCTTTGCCACTGCTTGAAAAGGGGGGCGTTAAGTCTGGGCGGGGAGGGTCCCATCATTCTTGTGAAAAAGAAGGAACAGAGAATGTATGTTGTGTTGCTTGCGCCGTGCAATGTCGGCATTGCAATCTATGTGGCGCATGCAATTCGCTCTGCCGAATTTGGAATTGTCGACTCCGCCGCCCGCGCGACCGCCCCGCCCGGCCACCCGCAATTTGGTTTGCAAAACCCACTCGGCGGCGATTGCGATGACTGCTTGGCGATGACTGGTTGCATGCGAGAGGCGCGATCCCTGAAGAATTCGCAGGACCGCATGCGCAGGCTGTGTTTGAAATCTGATGTCGCAGAACCATGTGTTTTTTACATGCTTCCGGGGCGTTCGATTTTGACATCCCTGCGACATCTGGCGTCGTCAAGGATTTCGGCGTGCGGCGCGGAGAGGTCGTTTGGCACAACTCAATGCACACGATATGTATAGACATATGTATATACCAATATATATATGTACACATAGATGTGGTACTCTTGATAATTCGCAAGGCCGCGAGCGCATGCTTTTCTTGAAGTCTGATGTTGTACAACCATATGTTCTTACACGTGTTCAGGACATTCGATGTTGAAATTATTACGGAAACGGGAGTTTTGATAGAAGGATTGAGGCATGGCGCGCGTGTGCACTCCGTCCAGTTTTTTTTTTGGGGGGGGGGCACGGGGTTTTTGCATGCTGATGACTATTGATGAACGAGCGCGCGCGCTATTTCTTGCAGAGGATGAATGGGGAACTTCTGGCCTGCATGGGATGGTACGGATTCGTATTAAGGGTGGACGCTGGGGCAGAATCACATGCACATTGCAATGCGAAAGTGGGTTCCGTTAGATCCGGGGGGGAGGGGGAGGGGGTAGATCCCATTGATCTTTTAGAAATGAATGGACAAATGTATCTATTTATGTATATATATATATATATATATATTATGTGCGGTGCAATCTACGTTGTTTAATCTAGGCGGCGACGAGACGGTGACCGCGACAACATAGCCGCCAAACCGGCAGTCAGGTCCAGACGACGTGCGGCGACGAGGCGGCGACGGGGCGGCGATGGCGGGCACGGATCCGCCAGACTGACAACCCCCCCAGTTCCCTAGAACACAAAGAAGAAACCTTAAGTGCGAACACTGTTTTGGGGAAAAACCGTCAAGGTTTTTTTTCAGTTGCTTGTGCCCTCTCGCCTTTTCGTTTCCGATGGGCTTCTGAGGCTTCAGGATGGCTCCAAGATCGCCTAATGGAGCCTCAGGGCGGATCCAAGAGCACCCCAATAGCGTCTCAAGAGGCGGTGCTTCGGGCTCTGACGGGGGGACCCTAATCGACGTCGCTCCTTTTATTGCTCCGTGAACTCCGACAAGATAGCCCCAGTAGAGCACCAAGAGCGCCTCGAGGGCCTCCAAAGGGGCCCCAAGCGTCAGAGAACTCCGAAGTGTCTCCCAGAGGTATGTAAATTCACTTTTGTTGGACTCTTTGCTTCACTATGTTATCTGTTCTCTGGACAACAAATCCTGGGCATGCTAGTGGGTATACGCGAAGCGCCAAGAATTTGAAGACCTGCGTCTGTCTGCAAAGCGTAATTGCTCCCAGTCACGCGTTATCCTTTGTCACGCGCCACTCAGCAGGGTTGAAGCCCTCGGGCATGCCGTCAACGTTCGGTGCACCCGGCATGCCGTCAACGTTCGGTGCGGCCGTGACTGTCCAAGTCTCATTCGCGAAGTAGTTGGCAGGAGTCTGCAAGACAATGAGGGACGTGCACGTGGAAATGGCCATGACGCCGTTGCCGAACGCGATGGCCGCATCCTGGAAGGCGTGGCCGGTGGTCAAGGTCGAGAGCAGCTGGACGTCCCTTGTAAGCCCAGTCGGCGAGCCCCACTTCTGCAGCTCGCCGATCTGGTTGCCAACGTACAGGTCGCCGTTCGAATCGGCCACTGGTGCGGACCAACTGTTCGGATGGCAAGCAGCCCGGCCACCCATAGCCCTGCGGATGTCGGCGCCGTCCTTGTCGCCGGCACACTGGCCCGACCACAGCGTCGGGCCGTCTCTGAGCCACCGGATGTGGCCGTTGTGCGGGTCGAGGGACCATATCTGCGTTGGGGAGTTGTGCCAGCAATTGTAGCCCATCGTGACCTTATTCTCCTCCTCATCCATCTCCTGGCCATGCTCTGCTCTGCTCCTCCTCCTCCTCCTCCTCCTCTTCCTCCTCAACCCCATCTGGCTGCTGCTGCTTCTGCCTCCCTCACGGGGACCACCAAGCGTGTGTGCAGACTCGGACTGTTGAGCATGAGGACGGCGGCGCTGGCTGGCGGCTCTGGTGTTGACGTCTCCCAGAGTTTCCTGCCCGACGTGGCGTTGTAGCCACGGACCCAGCCCCTTGCTCCTGGCCACGTGAAGCAATTGACAAGAATGCCAGGTGCCACATAAGGATTGCAGAACTTGTTAGTATGGCCAGGGCGAATGCCCGCATCGTAGTAGGCCACGCCGAGGGCGAACACGGCGTTGTGGCCAGAGCTATATGCGGCGGCTGCGTTGGTGTATGTACCGATGTCTCCACCGGCCCTCCAGTTGAGAGCGCCAGTTTGCAAGTCCAGGGAGTACATCCTGCCCTCCCCATCCTGGAACATCACGTTGGAGTCCTGGCCCCATAGCGGGACCATGTTCCACACAGGCGCCATGGTTTTGTATTCCCACACGGCGCTGCCGTCCGCAGCGCTCAAGCCCCGCACAATGGAATTGCCAGGCGTAAGTGGATTGGTCTGGTTGCGGTACCTGTAGCAATACCTGTCAGTGCATCTGTCAGTTGCGACCACTACGATTCCGTCCTTGGCTGCCACAGCCCCCTTGACGCCCGCAATATCGTTCGAGGCCCAAGTTGCCCAGAGCTCCTCTCCGTTCTCGAGGTCGATCGCGAACACGTAGCCAGCGGTGGTGCTACCCACGAGCATGGGAGGCAATGAGGCCTCGTCGCTCGTCGACTGCACGCGCACGAAACGATTCTTGAGGGCGTGGAGGTCCAGCACGCTCTTGTGTCCCGTTCTCGTCCATTGGACTACGGCCCTGCCATCCCCTGGGGCGAAAGAAGCGATGAACCCCTGGTCACCTTCCTTGTAGAGCTCTTTGCCGTCTGCCCGGTAGCTCAAGCCAGGCTTCACCTTGACAACGTCACCGACTTTGAAGTCCTTGAAGAAACGGAAGGCAGACGTGTTGTCCTTTGCCCACTCGGGCCGCAACAACTCCTCCTCCTCCATGTTCATGTCGCTATTCAAACGGGCCGCATAGCGCCTGCTGCTGGCAGCGACGAGGGTGGGCGCCGCCGCGAGCTGACCGCGCGGGGCGTAACTCCACTTGATCTCGCCCGTAATGTCGAACTTCCGGATGGCGTCGTCCGCCCCCAAGTAGATGTTCAACTGGTCATCGATGAGCGGGCTTCCGACCGGGATGGTGTTGTAGATGCCGCTCGGGTGGTGCCAACCTGAAGGGGTCCCAGGACACACAAATAAATACACACAAATAAAACTATTCTCCATATTTTCCCATATTTTCTGGGTTTCTGTCTTCCCCCCCACTTCCCATATTTTCCCATATTTTCTGAGGAATCGAGGATTAATTGTGTCTGTGTGTTTTTTCCTCTCCTGACAACCCCAGGAGACGTTGTCCGTGAGGTCCGCCGCGCCGGAGTATCCCTGTCCCTCGCGGTTGGCAGGGTCGGGCCAGAAGAACTTGCCGTCGGCCCTCGTGGCCCCCTTGGCCGCGCTGAACGCGTGGCGGTGGTACTGAGTGACGCCAGCTCTGTTCATCACACCCAGGCCGGCCTTCCTTGGACGAACAACAGACTGTGCAAACAGAGGCTTTCTAACATCTGCGCGGATGTCTTGGATCGGCGCTGAACACCCCTCACTGGCGCACTTCCGGCGCCAGGGGCGGCGCCGGAAGCGCCGCCAGGGGGATTTGCGCGCCGCTCCAAGAACCTGCGGACATTCGACAGTTTGTGTCGATGCCGATTTCTCTTCCTCGCTTCCTGTCCAGCTGCTCATCCACGCCGAGGATGGCCTCGCTGGCGGACCAGGTCTGGATACCGAGGGCAGGGACTGTCAGCAGCTGCGACAAAGCCACAAGGCGGGCGCCCGCTGCGGTCATGGTGCCAGGGGGGTTCCAGCGAGCGCGCTCCGCTGTGGAGGAAATGCGTGTGGTGTGCGGACCGAGTGAGAGTACGAAGGATGTACGATAGTGTGCGACCCAGCCAACAGTGGCTGGGACTGGGATCAGAGAGGGGGAGGGAGGTGGGAGGAGGGAAGGGGTGGGAGGGTGCGGGGTCAGTTTGTTGATTGGTTTTGCCTGGAGAGGGCAACGTTTCGAGCCCCTGGGTAAGGGCCCTTTCTGCGAAACTGAGCAGGGCGGCCTCCTCCTCCTCCTCCTCCTCCTCCTCCTCCTCCTCCTCCTCCTCCTCCTCCTCCTTCTCCTCCTCCTCCCCCTCCCCCTCCCCCTGTTTCCCTCCGCGACGGCTTCAGCAAGGAACGACCCATGGGGCGACCAGAGGGGGAACCCCGCCTGTGTCGCCCGAACCCCACCCAGCCTCGCATTCGTATCGGGGAGACGTAAGACCCGGGTACGGGGGACTCGGAAATCCCCGACGAGGTCGTCAAAAAAATGACGAGGCCGAGCCTGCATTTTGACGAGGCCTCCCGCTGCAGACATCCCACGAAACTCCTCCTCGTCAAAATCCGAGGCGCGGTCGTCAAAAAACGATGGCGAACCCGAGTCCTGGCAAACCCGGGTCTTACGCTCCCCCGATCGTAAGCAAATCCCAGAGAAAGAAGGACACACCTGCATAATCACAGGCTTCCGGAGATTCGCCCGGACTCCTTCAAAAACGGTTTTGTGACCACTGGGCGGCGCCGCCGGCGCCCCCCCTGCGCGCAGAGGGGTGCCTGCCGCCGATCCAGAAATACATCCGTGCGGACCTCCGGAAGATCTGCACTGCGCATTCGTCGAGGCTGGGAGCGGGGCACCGCGGCAAGCAGAGTGGGCCCACGCAGTGCGCTCCCCCCGGGCCCTCCAGGTCGCATCACCCGCGGGTGAGGATTAAGGAGGCAGGGGAAACGATGGAAGGGGTGGAGGAGGAGAAGAGGGACGGGGGAGGACATCGCCGGTGAGGGGGGAGGAGGGAAGGGGTGGGAGGGGGAGTGAGGGGGATGGGAAGGGGGAGGGGGGAGAGCAAACTAGGTGCGCTAGCGTCACATCCGACGTCCTACCCCTCCCTCCCATCCCTTACCGTGGCGTAGATCTCCTTTCCATTCGCACAATCGGATACCGAGCGGGGCAATGATCCCAAGAGGGTACGCGATGGATGGAAAAGCATGGCGGCGTAGAAGAGCACGGCAGATCATAGCATGCATGGCGTGGCATTGCGTAGTGAAACATTGCATCACAAAACATAGAAACGCAAAGCACGGCATCTCGCAGCGGTGCACCACACGGCATCGAATTCAATGCCGTGGTATGACACTGGATGACTTGGAGGGTAAGTGGCCTGTACTTGGAGGGTAAGTGGCCCGTCTACGAGAGGACAAAGCCTGTCTGGAATGCCGGCTCCATGTCTTGCGCAATGTGGGCGCGTTTTCGAATGCCAGATGCCGTCTGGAGGCGCGGGAACGAGGCCAACGCTGCAGCGGGAGCACGATATTGAATGACCGAAGCGCGGAAATGAGGGCGGCGCTGCAACTGGAACACAATTTCGGAACAACCAGAAACAACAGCACAGAAAAAACACATAAGAAATACCAAACAATGAAATCCGGTGTAAGAAACGATACGCGGAGAGGACGGGACACTCTCTGGACATGAGTCAGGGGAGAGGAGAGTAGTACTCATTTGTGTAATTGTGGATGAGACGTGGGAAAGAGAAGGGAACGGGAGAAGAGGATTAGCGGGTACCAGGGGGAGGGAGAGGAGGAGCGGGATGGGAGAGGATGTCGCATAGGGCGCAAGCTAGGTGCGTTCGCGTCCTTCCCATTGTGCTGATTTGCCTCTATATCCGGACCTGGCACTCTCCAAATGACCCCTATCGTGTTATGCGCAATCAGAAAAAGGAGCTTTGGGAGGAGCAGGCGGATGAGCGGGAGGAAGAAGCTACATCGCTACGAGCTCGCTCAACATTTGTCCAACGCAAATAGCGGGAGGAAGAGGAGGATGAGGGCGGAGGCGGAGGAACATCAGGAGAGGAAATGAGGGGGGCGACAACGACGAGAAATGACTCGGATCCAAACGTGTGGCCTACGTTGGAGCGAGAGTGCCATTCTGAACCGCGGGGGCAACGCTGACATAAAGCCATCGTTGCAGCGAGAATGCTATTGTGAAAAAGCAAGGACGTTCCGATATGAAAAAACGCAAATGACAAAGCAACTTTGACTTCCTATGCGTGTGAACATGGTCTGCAGAACGAACGGCGCCCCGCTCGGACAGAGTCTGGGGAGAGAGAAGAGCACGTAGTGATTATACAAAGAAGCTGTGCAAGGATCCAAGCGAGCACTCGTCCTCCTCGTCCACGGCGGCGATGCCCGCCCACATGCGAAGCACATATCCCAAACGACCTCGATCTCCTCGTCTTCGCCGTCCTCCTCGGTCTGTTCGTTCAACAACCGCCAATGACATGACCAACTCAACACGGCTGGCCAACGAAGTCACCGAGATCACGCATTGGAACGCCTAGACGGTGAGAAATTCCACGCTCTGCATACACGCAGAAATCTTCCACTTTGTATCCAGCACGTAGTGGAGTACCCTCAGGCTCATACATGTGAGTGTGGAAAAACGGAATCTCACAAGGCCAAACCATCGAACTGCCAGAACATGTTAGCGTTTTGGGGCGTGCTTCACGTGGGCGTCCGGGAAACCACGCCAGGCCAAACCGACTCCAACGTCCCCCCAGAACCATCCAAAAAAGGATCAACAAGACTGAGAAGTCCTCGGTTGCCCGGAGGGGCCGTCCTGGGACTCTCTTGGGGCCCTCTTGGAGGCCCTCTTGGAGGCAGCGGGGGCCAGCTCAGGAGATCCAACTCATCAGAAACAAATTTTTCCTTGGGCATCTAAGACGGCACTGAAGGCCAGCCGAATACGGCCTCCGAGGCTCTGAATGAGTATATAAGGCCACAAGAGGCGCCCCGAAAAAGGGATCTCGAATTGCCAATTAGAGCCCTCCAGTCGAATATTGCCTCCGAGACGGCACATGGGGTCGGGGGATCGTTCCGCATCGCCGATGTAGCGATGCGTCGGCGAACGTCGGGTCGAGAAAATCAGGCTCCAGAGCGCGCCGCATCGCCGATGCATCGGCGGCGCGGCGCGATCCTCCGACCCCATTTGATCTGGCCCTATATAGGAGGCCTGAAGAAGAGGCTTCCAAGAAACAACCTCTCCACGAGCCAAGGGCGGTGGCGGGATGTGCCGACAGGAATGGATCAGCCGCCCCCTGTTGCCTGGCCACAGGGGGGCAAGGCGTGCTGGACTTTAGATACGATTTGTTCCCAACCATCCTGTGGTGTTGGGTCCTCGTTTTGAAGAGACGGAGCCCCGCGTTCCTCCTCCTCCTCTTCTTCCTCTTCCTCCTCCTCTTCCTCCTCCTCCCTCCTCCCCCTCCTTGCTTCTGCCCTCCGCATGTCTCTCTGTCGGCACACCCCTCACACGTTTCGTGACCCCACAAGGGGGCTCCAACTACGGTCCCAGTAGCGGAACTCGCATGGCGGCTTCGGGCCATTTCGGCATACCTCTCACGAGCATCGTGACCCATAGGGAGCTCGACCTCAGGTCCCACTGGCAGAACTCGCATGGCGGCCTCGGGCCATTTCGGCACACCCCTCACACGCTTCGTGACCCCATAGGGAGCTCCACCCAAGGTCCCAATGGCGGAGCTCGCACGGCGGACTCGGGCCATTTCGGCACACCCCTCACGAAGATCGTGGCCCCATATGGGGGTTCCACCTAAGGTCGCAATGGCCGAACTCGCATGGCGGCCACAGGCCATTTCGGCACACCCCTCACACGTTTCGTGGCCCCATCGGGAGCTCCACCGAAGGTCCCAATGGCGGAACTCGCATGGCGGCCTCGGGCCATTTCGGCACACCCCTCAAACGTTCCGTGGCCCCGTAGGGAGCTCCACCTAAGGTTCCAGTGGCGGAACTCGCAAGGCGGCCTCGGGCCATTTCGGCACACCCCTCACACGTTTCGTGGCCCCATAAAGAGCTCCACCTAAGGTCCCAATGGCGGAACTCAAATTGCGGCCTCGGGCCATTTTGGTACACCCCTCACGTGTTTCGTGGCCCCATAGGGAGTTCCACCTGAGGTCCCAGTGGCGGAACTCACATGGCGGCCTCGGGTCATGTCGGCACACCCCTCACACGTTTCGTGGTCCCATAGGGATCTCCACCCAAGGTCCCAATGGCGGAAATCGCATTGCGGCCTCGGGCCATTTCGGCACACCCTTCAAACGCTGCGTGGCCCCATAGGGAGCTCCACCTGATGTCCCAATTGCAGAGCTCGCATGGCGGCCCCGGGCCATTTCGGCACACCCCTCACACGCTTCGTGGCCCCTATGACGAGCTCCACCTAAGGTCCCAGCGGCGGAACTCACATGGCGGCCTCTGGCCATTTCGGCACACCCCTCACGAGGATCGTGGCCCCGTTGGGATCTCCGCCGAAAGCCCCAGTGGCAGGGCTCGCAGGGCGGCCTCGGGCGATGTCGCCCCCCCCCCCCCCCACGAGGATCGTGGCCGAGCTCCGCCGAGGCGCCAACAGCAGGGTTCGCATGGCGGACTCGGGCCATTTCGGAACACCCCTCACGAGGATCGTGGCCCCATAGGGAGCTCCACCGAAGGCGCCAGTGGCAAGGTTCGCACGGCGGCCTCGGGCCATCACGGCGCGCCCCTTGCGAAGATCGTGGCCCCATAGGAGTTCCACCGAAGGCGCCGGCGGCAGGGTTCGCGCGGCGGCCTCGGGCCATTTCGGCGCACCCTATCACGAGGATCGTAGCCCCATAGGGGGCTCAACAGAAGGCCCCAGCTGCAGGATTCGCATTGCGGCTTCGGGGCATTTCGGCGCACCCCTCACGAGGATCATGGCCCCATAGGAGCCACGCCGAAGGCGCCAGTGGCAGCTTCCCTCATGGCTCTCAGATCCCTCTCCTGCTTCTGCTCCTCGGTCAGGGGGGCGCCGTCCTCGTCGTCGTCGGCGCCCGCGAAGACGGCCGCGAACGCGCCCCTGAGCATGTCGGGCCCCGGCGGGAAGCCGTGGCCACATACGGGGCGTGGGCGAAGATGGTATTCGCAATCGCCGTATTCACAACTGCGTATGATTAGGTCTTTCGCCGGGCTAATTTCTGTCGTGGGATTCCTGGAAGGGCCTCGGCCAGTCACGCCGGCCGCGCGGAAAGCTCGGTCGGCAAGGATGCGTCCGCTCCAGAGGGCCCCATAATGGCCCAATCTTGCTTCCACCACTGCCAAGATGGCCTCCAAGACGAAGATGCCCCCAATAAGTCCACATGGCCGCACTATGTCTCTGAGGCGCTCTAAGATGCACCCAAGACGGCGAAATATTGCCTCAAGATGGACCAAGACGGCTGAAGAGGCCTCGGAGAGGCCTCCAAGACGGCCCAAGAGGCCTCCGAGAGGCCCTCCAAAAGGCCCGGAGAAGCGCGCATCTTTGAAGGGCATGCGATATGACATGCGATATTCTTATAAACGCCACCTCCAGATACTCGCGAACTCCCCGTAATCCCCGAGGGTTGATTATCCCGTGCCGACGCAGGTTAGTCCAGGGGAGACTGGCGGCAAGGTCGAACTTCATGATCGCGAGGAGCAGTGGCGCTTCACGATGCTCTCTTCCAGTGTTGAGCCGCGGAGATCCCTAAGGTTTCCGATTGGTTTCCTCAGGGGCACTATGGGTGCCCGGGGGGATCCCGTGGATTTCAAATGGATTCCCTATGGAATGCTATGAATGTCGTCAGGATTCCTGCGGATATCCCGTGGAGTCCTGAGACAATGTTATAAGATTCATTCGGGGGTCCCGTGCATTCGCTGACTCACTGGATTCCTCAGTAACTATATCATTTGTCGGAAGAACCCCAAACAACTGTTTTGAATATGTATAACAGTCCTTCGGACACCCAAGCGATTTCGACGGAAAACCTATGGGGGCACTTAAGAAATCTAAAGGAGTCCTCCGGCAATTTGTAATATTCCCGTAGGAAATCCATGCGATCGCATCGGGTATCTGCGGGGTTCGCATGGACATGCGCAGGATCCTCCAACACATCCATGGCATTCCTTCGGACATCCATAGGGTTCCATGGGACGTCCATCGGAATCCGTAGGACATCCACAAGGCCCCCTCGAAAATCTATAGAATCCAAAGGACAGCCATGCGACTCGTCGGGACATCCATCGGGATCCTGCGGGTATGCATTGGGTCCCTTACCCTGTGGTCAGCCATCTGAATCCCTGAGAGCATAAGGTTCCCCCTGGCATCCTTTGGGCCCCTTGAGAAGAAAGCCATGGGATCCCTTGGGCATCAGTTGGAATTCTGAGGGAACCCATTGGGCTCCTTAGGCATGCATACCAATTGGGTTCCTTAGGCAATCCATGTGGCCCCGTAGGACATGTGCAAGGTGCCTTTCAAACCTATAGGATCCCTTGCGGACCCAGCGGGTGCCTTGTGACAACAAATGGATTCCTTTGGCAATCCATATGGTCCCTGAAGAAATCCATTGGGTTCCTTCGGACATCCTTAGAAATCCCCTGGAAATGCACACGCAATCCTTAACGAACCTACCATCTTCATCAGGGCACCCATGAGGCCCCCAAGGGAACCAATAGGCTTCGCAATGCAAGCCGTACGATCCCTTAGGAACTCCATCGGGTTCCTTGGGGAGTCCATACAACTTCGTCGGCAGTCCATCGGACCCCCAAGGACATCTAGAACGTGCCTTAAAACGTCCATGGGATGCATAAGGCATCTCATGTCCGAAAGACATCCACAATATTCACATGGAAATTCCATGGGACCCCCGGGGGCGCGAATCGGAACCCGTAGAGAATCCATGCAATCACTTGGGGAACCCATGGGAGCCATTCGGAGACCCGTAGGATTCCTTCGGACATCCATAAGGTTCCTGAGGGTCTCTATAGCAAATCTTACGAGATACATAAGAATCCGTGGGACGTCCGTTGGATCCCTTAGGACGCCCGTGCAGCCCCGTAGGGGGCCAATCGGAGTCCGTGGGGGATCCATAGGGTCCCTGAGGCAATCCATGGGTTTCCTTGGGAACTCCAGGCTTCCTCCGGAAATCCATGGGACTCCTGGCGCACGCCATGTGAGTCGTTTGGAAATGCGTAGCGGTCCGTAGGATATCCATATGGTAGTTCGAACGGAATCCAGTGGCTTGCTCTGGAAACAGAGAAGGCGCATGCCAACTTCAAAATCCATCCTGTCACCGTTAGGGGCCCACTGCAGTTTCCAGGCCAGCGCGTGGACAGAAACGACATGTTAACTTCAAAACCAAATCAGTCAGCATGAATAGCCCCCTTAATGTACCACGCCAACCTGGCGACTTTTCCTCTGCGAGCGCTACAGGTAACGCCACGCGCTCGCGCGCAAACGAGCGCGCGGCGAGCGTTGCATTGCCCGCGTTGGACACGTCTCCACGTTGTCTTGAAAACTAAACGTGAAACCCTGACGGTGACCAGCGGGGTTTCGGGTGACGCGCCCGCGCGTGCGTCGCCCGACCGCATCGGGAATCCACGAGATTGGCTCGGAAATCTGCGGGGTTCCTGTGGACATGCACAGGATCCCCTGAGAAATCCATTGCATTCCTTCGGACATCCGTAGGACTCATTAAGACACCCATCGGCATTCTTAGGACATCCACAAGACCCCCTTCGCAAATCTATAAAACCCGAATGACAGCCATGCGTTCGTTGGGACATCCATCGGGATCCTGCGGGCATGCGTTGGGCCACTTAGGTCAGCCAGCTGAGTCCTTGAAAGCATCGGGTTCCTCCGGGCATCCGTGGGGTCCCTTGAGAAAACCACGGGCCCCCTTGAGGCATCAGTTGGAATCCTTAAGGGGCCCATCGGGTTCCTTAGGCAGATCCATTGGCTTCCTCAGGTAATGCATGTGGTCCCTTAGGAAATGTGCGAGCTGCCTTTCAAACCTATAGGATCCCTTGCGGAAGCCATTGGGTGCCTTATGACAACAAATGGACTCCTTTGACAATCTGTGGGGTCACTGAAGAAATCCATCGGGTTCCTTCGGGCAGCCTCAGGAATCCCCTGGAATGGCGCATGCAATCCTTAACGAATCTACCCGACTCCTCAGGCACCCATAGGACTCCCGAGGGAACCAATAGGCTTCGCAATGCAAGCCAGACGATCCCTTGGGAACTCCATCGGGTTCCGTGGGGAGTCCATACAATTCCGTCGGCGACCCAGCGGGCCCAAGGACATCTAGAACATGCCTTAGAACATCCATGAGATTCATAGGGCATCCGATTTCCGAAAGACATCCACCGTATTCACATGGAAATTCCATGGGGCCCCCGGGGGCGCGAATCGGAACCCGTAGATAATCCATGCAATCACTTGGGGAACCCATGGGAGCCATTCGGA